>BLSH010342267.1:246552-285619 GCA_018402905.1 Glandirana rugosa
TAGATGGGTTGGTGACAGGTACTCGGGTAATCTGAAAGGCAGGTGACAGGTACTCGGGTACTCTGATGGGCTGGTGAGAGGTACTCTGGTACTCTGATGGGCAGGTGACAGGTACTCAGGTACTCTGATGGTCTGGTGACAGGTACTCGGGTACTCTGATGGGCTGGTGACAGGTACTCGGGTACTCTGATGGGCTGATAACAGGTACTCGGGTACTCAGATGGGCAGATGACAGGTACTCGGGTACTCAGATGGGCAGGTGACAGGTACTCGGGTACTCAGATGGGCAGGTGACAGGTACTCGGGTACTCTGATGGGCAGGTGACAAGTACTCGGGTACTTTGATGGGCAGGTGACAGGTACTCGGGTACTTTGATGGGCAGGTGACAGGTACTCAGGTACTTTGATGGACAGGTGACAGGTACTCGGGTACTTTGTTGGACAGGTGACAGGTACTCTGATGGGCAGGTGAGAGGTACTCGGGTACTTTGATGGACAGATGACAGGTACTCGGATACTTTGATGGACAGGTGACAGGTACTCTGAACGGCTGTGACAGGTACTCTGATGGGAGGGTGATCAGTGTGCTTGGTGTACAGTAAGCGGTAACAAGCTGTTAACGCAATCTCCCTGTCACACACGACCGGTGTGTGACAGGGAGAACCGCGGTAACAGCTCGTTACCGCGGTTTGTTTACATCACATGACCGGCTGTGATTGACACAGCTGGTCACGTGGTAAAGAGCCAAATCTACTGGCTCTTTACACGGATCAGAGCTGGGCTTTGTCCGAGGGACAAGCCTCAGCTCCGATCGCCGCGCTGCGTGCCCCCCGGGGGCGCGCACGAGCGGCGTGCAGGTGAGGCCCGTTTGTGACCGGCTGTGATTGCACACAGCCGGTCACGGGGTAAAGAGCCAATTTTATTGGCTCTTTACCCCGATCTGGGGGGGACACAACCCCCCGGCAGACTAGCGATCCGTGATCGCCGCTGTGCGGGCCCCTGCGGAATAAAATTAGCCCCCTCACTTAACCACTTCCCTACCGAGTCATTGTAAAATGACGTCGGCAGGGACTGCTCCTCGATCTGGGTGGACGTCATATGATGATGACGTCCACCCGGATCGAGGAGCAGTCCCTGCCGATGTCATTTTACAATGACTCGGTAGGGAAGTGGTTAAGTGAGGGCGCTAAATTTTATTCCTAAGTATGGTAGTGTATTAGGGCTCCAGGAAAACGCGTAGGATGTCTTCAGTAACGAAAGCGTCTGGGTTGGGATATTAAGGGGTAAGGCTACACATTTAGTGGGATTAACTTCTAGGCCCAACACATGGCTAAATGTGTCCAGTGTTGATTTCAGGGCAGGAAGAGAGTTTATGGGGTCGGAGAGAAATAGGAGGATATCATCTGCATATAGGCTACGCTTATATTCTAGGTTGTTTTTACGGTATCCTACAATATTAGGGTTACCAACGATAAACCTAGAAATGGGTTCAAGGGCAAGTGCAAATAAGAGTGGAGACATGGGGCAACCTTGTCTTGTTCCCCTACCTAATGAGAAATATTCAGAATTACATCCAGGGAGTTTAACTCGGGTCTTGGGGTGGCGGTATAGAGCTTTATATACATTCAAAAAGGAGCGAAGAAAACCAAAATTTTCAAGAACAGTATCTAAATAGGGCCAGAGGACACTATCGAAAGCCTTATTAATATCAAGGCTTAAAAATAGTACTTGGGCGGAGTTAGTGTCTGCATCTTGAATGATGTTTGTGGCAAGGCGAATATTGTCTGTGATTTGTCTTGAGGGGATAAAACCTGTTTGTTCTGGGGAGATCAGAGATGTAATTACTTTTGCTAATCGATTTGCTAAAATACGACTAAAAATGTTAAGGTCATTATTAATGACCGAGATTGGCCTATAGTTTTGGGAAAGGGTATGATCTTTGTCTTGCTTCGGTATTAGGGACATGTTTGCCAACAACATGTCTTGAGGAAATGACTCTCCTTTCAGAATACAATTAAACATCTTCTTCAATTTAGGGGTTAATATAGGTGAAAATTTCTTATAGTATGGGGCCGTAAAGCCGTCAGGTCCCATCAGGGGCTTTAGATGGTTTTAAGGCGGAGATAGCCACTGCTATCTCTTCATCCCCACAGGGGGCGTTCAGATCCCGTAGTTGCTCCACTGATAGGGTGGGTCATTTTATTTTTTCTAACCACTCTAATGGGGGTATGCCTGGAGTAGTTGAGGGAGTGGACAAGAGATTCTTATAGTAGGAGGTAAATATGTCTACAATGTCCTTGGGATGTGTAGTTATGTTGCCCCGATGGTCTTTAAGTCTGTATATGTGTGGGGGCTGAATACCATGTTTCAACCTCCTGGCGAACATGGTAGAGGCAGCATTCCCATACAGAAGGAAGCGCGCCTTGGACCAGCGAAGGGACTTCTCCGCATGCTCAGAGAGCAGGGTATCTAATGCCTGTCTTTTAGAGGTGATTTGGGCGCGTATATCCTTTGACGGGGTTTGGCTGTGTGAATGGTACAGCCTCACCAGATCATAGGTTAGGGTTTGAATCTCTTTGCCTTTCTCCCTCTTCCGTTTAGTGGCTATTTCTGTAAGATGTCCCCTCATCACTGCCTTATGAGCAGCCCAAGGAGTCATGGGGGTGACATATCCTGTGTCATTATGTCAAAAGTATTCTTCTAAGTGGTCTGTGACTTGTTTGAGTATTATGGGGTCCGTTAGTAGGGAATTGTTAAGTCTCCACGACCCCGGAGTGTGGGGAAAACCTATTCCTGTAAACCTGCAGGACACTATCTGGTGATCTGACCATGGGCATATGTGTATGTGAGATGACGTTGAGTTCGCAGTCAGAACTGGGGTGGAGAAATTATAATCTAGGCGGGAGTAACTGTCATGGGGGTATGAATAAAAGGTGTATTCCCTGGAGCCAGCATTGTGCGCTCTCCAGGTATCAATTAGTTGGTGAGACTGCAAAGAACATTGTAAGGATCTGGGAAAGGCATTGTGTGTGGAACCAGTTCTACTCCTGTCTAAGTTGGCATGAGCTACTAAATTAAAGTCCCCTCCTATCAGCATGTGGGGAGAGTGATAGTTTTCTAGTTTTTGGAAGAATCCCTTGAAAAAAGATATTTGGGATTCATTAGGGGCATATATGGAGGCCAAAGTGATCTCTTTACCGTGAATGGAACCCTTGGCAATGATAAACCGACTATCTGGGTCTCTATAAACCTGCTGTTGTTGGAACATTATACTTTTTTAAACAGGATCGCTGTCCCCCTAGACTTGGACTCATATGTGGTGAAATAGGTTTGTCCAAAGGACTTGTCTAGATATGAGGGGTGATTTTGTTTGGAGAAGTGCGTCTCCTGTAACAGGAGAATATCGCTTCTCGGCCTTTTGGCTAAGATCAAGTGTAGTATCTGTTCTTATCAGTTTGAAGGTAAGGCATTTAGGTCCCCTCTTGAAGTGTGGGGGGACTAGCCTTGCCGGATGTAATTGGATACGGAATGAGGTTGGCGAGGGGAGGGCCTTTTTCCTCCTGGGTTGATTCTGGCTTCGGCTTGTCCCCAGTCGAAGGCAAGGCTCTCCCTAAGCTGTCTAAATTCCTATGCCTCCTGAGAGAGCGGAGAGCCACCTCTGATCTGGCCGATCGGCCGGGTTGCGGCCAAAGAAGCCCGTGGTGCATGTACCCTTGGAGTGGCAGTCCAAGGGTGCCGAATATTCACTGAACCGGGGGGGTCACCAGTGAGTTGCGGCACTTGGTCACTGCACCAACCATACACGGCCTTTTTTAGCACCTGCCTCCTGGGCCGGGCCTTTTGGCCAGGACTGGAGGAATTTTTTATTCCTGGCCGTAAGGCCGGCCTTTGTATTGCACAAAGGCACTCTTTTGCACGTCCTCCACTATCCTTCCCCCACCTTTTTATGTTTTTTGAGTGTTGTTTGTCGTGTTTTGTCACTTTTTGGTTGTTGTCGTACACATGCACTGCTTGATTAGTAGGGTGTACGGTCCTCGGGCCTACCCTGAATGTCTTGGGATGGTGGTGGGTATGGCCTTCTGGCTTGACACCGCCTCTCATGGGGTCTCCCTTCGGGGGAGCCCCACCTAGTATCGATGGGCGGCCGGTTCCGGCTGGTCGCCAAGAGAACGGGGGTTGCTCGGCCTTCTGGCTAGGCAACCCATTGGTGCACGATACCCCAGTCCCTGTCAGGAGCCTTGCACCCCGGGGGATCAGGGTTAGAGGTCCTTCCTTTTCGGAGGGGGACTAAGTGTACACCCTGTGCACTTTTTGTGTCTTCACCGTTGTGTTGTGCACTTTTTTATGCACCGGGTGAGCTTGAGGTGTGTTTCACACCACCGCGGGCTTCAAAAAAAAAAAAAAAAACAGGAGAATATCAGCATCAAGTGCCTTATAGGACTTAAAAGCCTTCCTCCGTTTCAGTGGGGAGTTAAATCCCTTCAGATTATGGGATATAATCTTTAACGCCATATGGATGGTAAGGGGAGCAGCATACAATCCGGGGAGAGTCCAATCCCAGGGAGCTCAACATCTATCAGTGTGAAATCCCAAAACAATACCCTCCTAGAGCTGTCAGAGTGATACGCCAGGCAAAAGAATCTTCCGGCGGTCACCATGACATCTCCGTCCATAGAAAAGTTAACAATTCGATGCGTGAAAAATATTAAATCAAAATGACTATATAACATAAAAAAAGATAGAAAACAAACATTAGAGAATAAAGTGTTACCCTTAAGGCACATTAACCAGGTGGTTCCCAAGAAATCCCAGGGACCAACGTTCATTCGAACCAATGGGGTCAGGGGGATAGTCCTCTCCCTAACCAACAGGAAAATTGAACTTTGGACCATAGGTCCAACACTCTGCTGTACTTGGCATGTAACTGTATCTCCCAGGGAAAACAGGGGACACATACCGTTTCAGAATCGGCTTCAGTAGGCAGTACTGACTAATGTCAACAGTTGCAGAGTGGGGGGGGCAACTAGGCGGGCAAAACAAGTGTCCTGTGTTGCCTAGAGAGAGTGAGTGAGTACAACATGACGGGGGTACTCCTTACATACTGACCATCTTCCAGGAGTTAATGAGCATTACGAGATCCTCTTCTTGCCGGTGGTGTCGCCCAGATAGGAGATGGGCGAGGGGTGGATGGGAGTCTGGAAGTTCAGCCGCATCCATAAGGCCTAGTTTCACTAGAAGTTCTTAGCCCTCCGGAATGTTGGTGACTGTATAGGTCGTGCCGTTGTGAGGGACCTGAAGTTTGAATGGGAACCCCCATCTATACCGGATCCTGGCAGCCTGCAGGACCGAAGTGACTTCTTTCATCTTCCTGCGTTTATCCAAGGTGGTGGGGGAGATATCGGGATAGATCTGAACTGCAACCCCATCTAATTGTATGTGGGGGGTTTTCCGTGAGGCTCTGAGGATCTCCTCAGTCCTTGAGGCACAGGACTATGTCTCTGGGTGGTTTGTCAGGAGAGGGCTTAGGACGTAGGGTCCTATGTATCCTGTCACAGGCAAACGCCGCCGGGGAGGTATCCAGGAGGAGAGATTGGAACAGCTTTTGTACCGCAGGGTGCAGCTCCGTAACTGTCTCGGGGACCCCCCGCACCCTGAGATTGTTCCTTCTATTCCTGTTATCCAAATCCTCTATATGAGCTTGAAATTGTGTCACAGTTTCTGAAAGAGTCTCATGGTCCTTCCTCAGGTCTGAATACGCCAGGCTCAGCTCATTGTGCATAGTCTCTAATAAGTCGGTCCTGTTTCCCAAGGCCGCAATCTCCATTGATAATGTATTAGTGGACTTGTGCAGCTCTTGTTGGAACTTTTGTGCCATCTTGTCATACATAGCACAGAGGCTATCGTCAAGGTCTGCTTTAGTAAGGTGCAGAGGAGACTCACCGTCACTTGCAGAGTGTGTGGGAGACGCGGCTGCAGCCTGTGTCCTATGCAGAGCCTTCTCCGCTCGGGCGCCATCTTGGGACATTCTCGCCGTCTCCCTCACTCGTAACAGATATGTTGTCAGGGATCTCTGGGCCATTTTCTCTCTGTGTTTTTTCCTCCCCGTCATGCGCTAAATGTTCCTCTGGGGGTACGGTGTGCAATAAAGCAGAAAGTCTCGGTTACAAGCCCCAGGGAAGTGCTATAACCCTCCGTGGCGGACGGAACTATCAGCCCTTGCTTCCTCCTTGCTTCGCAAGTTTCTTGTTTGGCCATATATTAGATGATCTTTGAGTGAATTTGAAAGGGAGCAAACGATTTGTGGATCTTTCTCTCTAGCCCAGATAACATATTTTAAGGATCTTAACAGTTTATGTGAATTAAAAGTTCCAAATCATCTTTATTACATGGCTAATTATTTTGCTTCTCTTTGAACATTTGTGAAATGTGGGAGACTGGTAATGTATAGTAGAGAGTCATACAGATGTGTGATGTGGAACCTTTGCAGGAGACACATATAAAACTCATAATCTGACATCCAGCGTCTCCTATAGGAAAACCCCATTCACTGATATAAACATATGTAGTATGCTATGTAAATGCAAATGGTGTCAAATTTGACATTTTGAGGACAGGTGCTGCTCCCTTGCCTATGCACACCAACTTGTTTTTAAACTGTTTCTTTTCAGACTTGGGTCTGCGGCATGTGAAGAAAACCTTGATATGGTAATATGGTAATATCTTACAGAAGAGCAAGCACCAACATTGTAATCCAGTTTTTGTTTAAAAATGGTACATTCAATGGGCTGCTAGTAACAATTAAAAAATATTAATATTAGTAACAGTGCAAAAAAAAAACCACATTTTTTTATTGTTCAAAAATTAGACAGGCTAGAAAATGATCTTGATATTTAACCACATAAATTGAAAAATATACTATTTGAAAGAAGACTTGAAAGAAAAAGAAAACAAAAAAAATACCATACAGCACTAAGTCTTCTGAGAAAATGTTATTCCAGTCAACCACTGCACAAAAGTGTTCAGAAAAAAGGCTTTTTGATGCTGCTTCAGGACAGAACTTTTTAGAGGTCACACAAAGTTATGATACTTCTTTATAATGAAATGTCAAATCTAACCAGCAAAGAAAGTCATTTTCAAAAAAATAAATAACAGGGAATTGCACAAATATAACTTCTTGTTTACAGTGTTACCTGAAAGTTATCTGAGGGTTTTCTGTGTGATTTAAGACAGTTGCTTCAAGATCCTGAAATACTTTAATCTTCACTAAATCTAAGGCTTGGTATACATGTACAAGTTGGTTTGATAAACTGAAATTAATTTTGGGTAGTCTAATCTGTAATTCACTTGATCATGGTGGAGGTCCAGATGTTTGACTATGATATTGAGTGAGCCAACAAAATGTTTTCTTTCTCCAATTTGTGCAAGTTGGGTCTACACATTTCACTACCAGAAAATATCCACCTCACATGTTGTCACATCATCAAAATATAGTTCTATAGTAATTTAAGATGTGTGTATGTTGGGGGACATTACCGGATGTGAGCCGCAGCGGATGTTTTGGTGAGGAGCTCCGAACCATCCTGACTCTCATCTTTCCCCATCGGAATGCCTGTGAGCTTGGAGAGGCCAACAAACAGCTTAGCGTCTCCTACTCCCTTCCATGCATCCTCCCCTGGGGTTATTTCCTGGCTGACCAGTCCCTTCAGGGAGCATCGCTGTCGACGGCCTAGACTGCGGCCCGCTACCATCTTGACAGCATCTGAAACATCAGCGTCCCCAGCGGACCCCACACTTTTTATACACCTGCTGCTGGGGCTATTTGTTCTTTACCTGTGGTCCTGCAGCCCGGGAGGGATCCATGAGTGGAGTGACTGGGGTAGAGGCCACAGCCTTCTACATCCCAGCTATCTACCGCCATCTTGTCATTGAGGCCGGACTCCTCTCATTTGCAGCATGGCGGAGTGAATGTCTGGTGGAGTCCCGCTGCGCTCCCCACTCCAAGCTATTGCTCCTGATCTTCTGGGGATCTGGTTGGATTGGAGGGGGCTGTGGCACAGGTGGCCGGAGTCAGCAGTCCTGAGGGCCACCATCATCTTGGAGCCTACAGCTACCTTGTAGGCCACGGCCTGGGTGAGTGTATCTTGCAGTGACTGTTTTTCCCCTCTGTGTGTGACTTGTTATCTCCTGGCTGCAGTGTGTTTTGTGTGACCACCCTGGAGAATCCCTCAGTGTGCACTGCTGCATGGGCCTGCCACTCACCAGCTTAATCCTACTCAAATGATATTCTTTGAAAGGCAATAGTATTTGGCAGGTGAGTGTGGGGTACAGAGCCCCTGGCTCAGCGGAGTTTTATACATTTGACTCCAGCCCTAATGGGCCCTAAGAACCATGCTGCTAAGTTGTCTTCACCAAACCACCCTCCACCTGTCCCGTCTGCAAGACTGGACACCTTCCTTGTTGTGAGGCTGCAGGCCCTGTTGGTGGAACTAGACATGAAGCCTGGGGAATCTTCAGCTGCAGTGCCTCATGCCCCCTCCCCTCTAAACGGTACTGCCATGATCCTGGCTTCCATTGAACATAGCAAAACCTCCTTGCTTGTGTGAATAGATCACCTCATGGAGCAATGTAATCTTATTAGAAATTACCTGGATAAAACCAGAGGCTGGCTGCCACTCACATCAACACAATAGTGGACTTGCAACGCATGATACAAATGCTGGTCACGAAACCAGATGACGCAGAAAATAAAATGAGGCACAACAGTGTCCGTGTCCTCAGACTCCCAAAAGGTGAGGAGGGTGATCAGCCAGCTGAGTTTGTGGAGGGGTTCTTAAAGAAGTTGCTAGGTTTTGATGAAGTCTCCTCTACCTATGTTGTTGAGCTTCCCCATGTGTACCCACGGGTCGCGCTATCCTTGGAGCAAATCCTCAACTCTTCTTGATTCATTTTCTCTACTATAGGGATCGAGATAGGATTCTCTCAGAGGCTAGCAAACACCCCACACTTCTGTATGGCAACACCTCTGTCCGGTTGTTTCCGGATTTTTCGGTTGAGCTCCAATGCAAGAGGAAAACCTTTAATGAAGTTTGTAAGTGGCTACATGAAAAGAACATTTAATACAGCAAATAATACCGTAGCCATCTCCAGGTCCCACATAACAGCTCGGTTCATTGCTTCGACTCCCCGGCTAAAGCGGATGACTGTCTGTATACCCTGCGGTGAGCACGATATTTCACTTCAGACTTACAAAGTAGCTTTATGAGATGGAAGGTGGTATTACTGTGCTAGGCCTAAACAGTACAGAGGGGTGAGTAAGCTGCCAAACAACGACCAAACTAATCGTAAAAGGTGTGAGGATAAAGGGAATGGTGCTAAACCCAAGGTGTTTACCTCTCCTCATTAACCCTCATATATGACCGTTTAGATTCCTTACTTTTAGTTATACTGTCTAATTTATATTTAAGATCTTTTATGCTGAGATTCATTTTAGCCATTTTAGTAATTATCCCTTATCTTTGAAAATATGTGAATTTTATATCTCGTATCTTTATGTTAATTCATATCACTAGTCCCATTTTTATGGTCTGTGTTCCTTTAAAAATATTTGAGTGACATATGCGAGCTTATTGTATTTACTCTCTGTGAATTGCGTTCTTATTATCTGTTCTTATCATCTATTTGTAGCTACATTCTCCCCAATTTTATAAAAGATAACGTTTAAAGATATTTATTTCCGAATTTTTCCTTTAATGTACTCAACATAGGTCCGTTTTTAGGTTTTAAACCTTCCGAAAAGTGTAATTTCCGTTGTCTTTTCATTTAAATGTACGATTGGCCAGCTATGATGTTATCACTTCCTATGTGAATGCTTCCGGTGTCCTTTCCGCGGGAAGTGCATCACTGAAACGCACAACGGACTGTGTCCCAACATGAAGTTACGTTTGCCTTATACTACTTGCTTTTTTATTGAAAGCTCACACTTAGCTTTTCCATTTAGTCGATCTGCTTACATATTAAACTAAATCCATCTGATATGGCCACATATTCGGACCGGATACACGTTACTGAAACGCACGCCGGTTCACCATGACCAGAAGTGCGGTCTTTTCAATTGTGGGAGAATGGAGCATTTAAACGCAGCCTTCTAGGGGGTCAGCAGCCCCCAGATGATGTGTATTAATACGAAACGCGTCGGCGCTGCTAACCTTGGATTGCTGCGTTACATGTTTTTAGCCTGTTCATCTATAAGCTTATGGATTTTTAATACTTCTAAATAAATAGCCACCTCATCAAAGAGGTCTTTATATGATGATGAGTCTTCTCTTTCCTACATATTTCTGAGCCTGATATTGGACCTCCTGTGAGGCTCCCCCCCTTTTTTGAGTCCGGATCAAGACCTCTCCACATTGGATGTACTGGACGCATACGGACAGGATTGTGTGACGACCTTCCACCCCACAGGATCCCGGACGGATAGTGTGACGTGGTCTCTACACATCGTGATGTCCATATCCATCTTATATTGAGGCATTATTACATGTCCTTTCTGGTAAGCCTTTATTCTTTAAGGGGTTGGAGTGTCCAGAGGAATTTTTCTGTTTATGGTCTTGCCACACCGCCTTGCACAATGATGAATCAATAATGCCATTTGGAACACTTGCACAACCACTTAGGAGTGTTTTATGGTTGTACATCTATGGAGAACCTTTTGCCTAACCTTCCACTACTCCTACTTTTATTGACTATACACATTGACTGAATACTTCACAAGTCCTTGCAATATACTTGCACTTTCATTCACTGTTTATTTATGAGATTTCATATTTCACAATGTCTGTATCACTCAATTGCTGAGGCGATATCCTGAAATTATTGTGACACATTTTTGGTTGTAATATGGTTTGACTATACACTATAGGTTGATATTTATATTTTTTATATTTAACTTTTGTGTTTAGCGCCATTCCCTTTATCCTCACAGCTTTATGAGATGCTCTGAGAATGGCCTCTTCCCTTTGGACCCATCCTTTAAGTTGTCTGTTTATCCAGTTACCTGTCTTTTTATATAGCCCATTTGGCCTCCTCACTACCTGACTTGATACTGGTTGGCTTGTTTGTTTGTCACATAAGATGCCCTTACTGTCTTAAGTCACTGACGGGAAAACTCCTTGGGGCTGTTACATTTGATCTATAGCCCTACTGGTGATGCCTTCCTTCAAAGAGTTCCTGGAAGTAAGCAGTCCTTATAGTCCTACTTACAATACACTTCTTCTGGTTCCTTCCTTCATCTGAGCTACCTCGCATGGTATATTTACCTATTTTACACACATAACCCCTCCAGTTCTGCCATCCTGAAGAGGAATCAGTGGTTTTACTATTGCCGCCTTCTGGAATTCCTTCAAAAAGACTAACTTTCTGTTAGTTACGAGTATCAAAATGCACGGCATAGCTGTTGGGGTAGCTGATCAGTAGGGAGTTTGCTATCTATACTGTGCTCTATATTTGTGTCATATGGTAACCAAGTGTTTCACTTAATGTTTATCCTTACTAGCTAGAGTGCTTTAGAGTCCTTTCACACACACGGACCGTTCATCAGTTCATCAGTTTATCAGTTCATCAGTTCATCAGTTCATCCGTTTTTCATCCATTTTTTCATCCGTTTTTTTTCATCAGTTTTTCATCAGTGGTCATCAGTTTTTCATCCGTTTTTTTTTACATTCACTACCAATGCAAAAACGGATGAAAAACTGACCGTTCGTCAGTTTACATCCGTTTTTCGTCTGATCCGTTTTTTTGACGGATGAAAAATAGGACTTTCATCCGTTCTAAAAAACGGATCCTGACGGAAGCGGATGAAAACTGATGAAAATAGCTAATCATCAGTTGTCATCAGTTTTTCCATAGAGTTGCATTAATGTCCATTTTTCATCTGTCAACGGATGGATGAAAAACGGACAAACGGTCCGTGTGTGTGAAAGGCCCCTTAACTAAGGTTATTTTCCTTTGTGCTGTTCAACTTGGAGTTTTGGTGACTCCCCCAGCAGATGGGTCCTCTTTTCTTCCTTCTGTTTGGTTTCTAGACCCCTCCCATACCTTATTGTACCCTGTGCCCATTTCGTTATTTTTATATACTATAGCAACCTATGGAACTGCAACTAGTTTCTTGGAACATAAGCAGTCTCAACAACAAATTTAAAAGGTCCCTGATGATTAAATTCCTTAAAACTCTTATTCTCTTTTTACAGGAAACTCACCTTTTAGGGAACAGCATTTTATCCCTCCGCAGAGCATGGGGGCAACAGGCATTTCACTCCACCTATTCCAGTTATGCCAGGGGGGTCGCCATTATGTATACTTAAATCCAAGGGGCAGATACATAATTTTAGTTCTGGAAATTGGTACAGTGAAATATGCATTTGTCAATGTTTATATTTCTCTGCCTTTTTCTCCTGGCATATTGTATACCATCCAGGAGAATCCGGCGCCACTACAGCTCACTAGAGTTATATGGGCTGGGGACTTTAATTCTGTCTTGCAGGCTGACTTGGACTCCCCCAACCCTCAGGGAATGTCCAGTGTGGACCTCGGGTCCTGAACTCACTCCTCTGACCTGACAGAGATCTGGAGATATAAGTTCCCCCTGCACCATTTTTACTCACATTATTCTGCCTCATATAAATCTGGTTTCTGCATTGACTTAGCGTTCAGCTCTAGGCTGATGCTATCTGTCATTTGGGTAGCTTCCTACTTGCCGACTGGCATTTTGGACCACTTCCCGATGGAAAATATTGTGGAAGTAGGGGGAGGTAAACCCCTGGGCTGCTGGCATTTAGACTCTAAATGGCTTCATAATGAGAGGGAACAGGAGCTGTTGAAGGACTCAGGCACGCAATACAAAGAGATGAATGAATCCCGTACACCAGTTGGTGTGTTATACCTTTAAAGCATTTACCCAAGGTCAATATATATCGGCCATTAAAACTGCAAAGTCAAACATAATTCCCAGTTGACCTTGTGTCAGGGCTGGGCTCAGCTCTCCCTTCTCCCTTAAGCTGATGGTTAATTGCCAGTCTCAGCTTTCACTCAGTCTCACCTGATGTTCATATGCTGCTTGTTAGCCAGCTTTCCTAGCTATATAAACTGCCTGGATCAGATCTCAGATTTTGCCTGGTCAACATCTCTGGATTTATCTCTGCTGTGTTTTCCTGTGAAAGACTTTTTCCTGTTTGATGTTCCTTCTGGTTCCTGGATTAAAGGCTCTACTTGGCTGACTTCCCTTCTGGCTTCTGACCCTGCATGCTGTTTGTTTGACCTTGCTGATCTCTGGATCCCTGTTTGCTAGCTTGCTTCAACCATGTGCTCTGGCTACCGAACCTTGGCTATGTTTTGACTTTGTTTGCTTTGCTTGTTCTATTTTACCATTTTTATTAAATAGTGTGATATTTACTGCACTTCTGTCTCAGTCTGATTCATGGTTCCTGATAGTAGGCAAATGTCATGAATTCAGAAGATGCAGTCAATCCACTTGCTTGGAAATTTTTTTCCAGATTTGATGAGCAGGATCAACGTATGGATCAGTTTGACATAGCGTTACAGATGCTCCTGAACCACACTGCTCACCTGGTTCCTTCTATGGTGGCTGTTCCGGCACAACCTGTGTTGCAGGCCATTCCTGCTGATTCTCAAGTCTCTGTGTAGGCACCCACCTCCGCCTCAAATATTACCTTTACAAGGGGTATGTCTGCTTCCACTCCACTTCCCCAGCGATTTGGGGGAGATCCAGTTCAATGCACAGGGTTTCTCAACCAGGTTGGGATATACTTTGAGACGCTGCCCCAGGCATTTCCCACAGACAGAAGCAAAGTAGGCTTCATGATTTTTTTGCTTTCTGACAGAGCCTTGGCCTGGGCAAACCCTCTATGGGAGACGCAAAAATCCATTGTCCAGAGTTTGTGGCCTCCTTTAAAAGGGTATTTGACGTTCCTGCACACTCCACTACTGCTGCAAAAAGCCTCATGTCCATTATGCAGGGTAAGAGAACAGTTGCCAAGTACGCCATTGAATTCCATACTCTGGCAGCAGAGGTTACTTGGAACAATGAGGCTCTTGTGGCTGCTTTTTCTCATGGTCTCTTGGATAACATCAAAGATGCGATAGTAGCCAGATACATACCTACTGAGCTGGGGAGGTTGATCACGTTTGCCATTCTTATTGACTCCAGACTAAGAGAGAGACCTTCCTTTAAGTAGAGTTTGTAGAAGCCTCCAGTACATTTGGCTCCAAGCTTTGTAGCCCCACTCATGCCTCCCTCACCTCCCATACCTCCTGGTTCCGAGCCTGTTAGTGAAGTAGAACTCATGCAGTTGGGCTTCACACGTCTCTCTGCGGACGAGAGAACCTTTAGGAGGAGGGAGAGATTGTGCCTTTATTGTTGCCAGGCAGGTCACTTTTTGAAGTCTTGTCCTGTAGGGGGCAGACTATAGGTGGCGTTGTTACGTCCCCAGTCATCTGTAAGGATAAGCCCCTGGTTCCTGTTACCCTTTCTTGGTCTGAGTCGCCCATTGAGATACAGACTCTAATCGACTCTGGGGCTGCAGGCCTATTCATAGACAGTGCCTTTGTGTCTCAGCACTCAATTCCACTGCAGCTTCAGGACACTCCACTCGCCATTGCGGCTATTGATGGGAGACCTCTACAGCCTGCCCAGGTGACTCATGAGACTGCTCCATTGACCATGGCTGCAGGGGCTCTTCACCATGAGATAATCCAGTTCCAAGTAATTTCCTCTCCTCATTTTTTGGTGGTTATTGGTTATCCTTGGTCAACTCCTCTTTTGATTGGCTTCATGCGGAGGTCCTTTCCTGGTTGCCACAATGCAGTAAGACATGTTTTCAGAAAGGGGCTAAGGTCTTGTGTACCTCTTAACTCTCCTCCCTGCCGGAGGAATACCGCAAATTTAGCAATGTCTTTGATAAAAATCAAGCCTCCACACCAGTCGTATGATTGCGCAATTGACCTTCAACCTGGCGCTACACCCCCTCGTGCCCGAGTTTACACTCTGTCTCGGAGGATAAAGCCATGGAGGAGTATGTTACAGATGCACTTTTTCGAGGGCTCATCCGCAAATCCTCGTCTTCTGCTGGTGCGGACTTCTTCTTTGTGAAAAGTGGGGTGAGGAACTGAGACCTTTCATCTCTTCATGATTAAGAATGCTTATCCGATTCCGTTGATTATGGAGCTATCTGACTCCAGGGAGCAACGGTTTTCACAAAGCTGGATCTGAGAGGGGCATACAGTCCCGTGAGGATCACGGAAGACCATGAGTGGAAAACTGCGTTTAATACCGGGACAGGCCATTATGAATACCTTGTAATGCCGTTTGGTCTTTGCAACACTCCGGCAGTTTTTCAGGAGTTCATCAACGATGTCCTTCGAGATTTTCTGCAGCAATGTGTGGTGGTTGATCTTGACAATAGCCTCATATATTCCAAGTCCCTAGAGAGGCACCACACAGATGTCTGCCGTGTGCTTCAGAGGCTGAGAGATAATAACCTGCATTGTAAATTGTGCGAGTTTCATCATGAACAGGTTAAATTCCTGGGTTATATTATTTCCACTGCTGGCTTTTCAATGGACCCAGAGAAGCTGGCAGTTCTACAGTGTCCCCGACCTGTGGGTTTACGTCCACTACAACATTTTCTTGGCTTTGCCAATTATTATCGGAAGTTTATTCGTAACTTATCGTCTCTGGTCAAACCCCTGACTAATATGACCAGAAAGGATGGTAACCCACAGAATTGGTCTCTGGAGCCCATTAAGGTCTTTGAAACTCTCAAGGCTGCCTTTGTTTTGGCAACTGTGTTGGCACATCCTGATCCTACATTACCCTTCATCCTTGAGGTTGATGCATCTGAGACTGGAGGTGGTGCCCTTCTGTCTCAACGTCCCACCTCTGAGAGTGCTATGCATCCTTGTGGCTACTTTTCCAAGAAGTTGTCTCCTGCTGAATACAATTACAAGATTGGAGACAGAGAGTTGTTTTCAATCATTTTAGCCCTTAAAGAATGGAGGCATCTCCTCGAGGGTACCACTGTTCCGGTTCTCATTTTGACTGACCACAAGAATCTCACATTCTTGTCTGAGCCCAGGAGGACACAATGGGCTCTGTTCTTGTCAAGCTTCAATTACATAGTCTCATACTTACCCAGCACTAAGAATGTAAGGGCTGATGCATTATTGTGACAGTTTTTCTCCACTTCCAAGCTGGAGTCTGTTCCTGTTCCTGTGATTGCCCCCTGATCGTATTCTGACTATGGTTTGTACCAGTCTTACTTCCCCTTTGGATGACAGCATCCGTGCTGCTCAGATCCATGCTCCTCTTGAGAAATCTTGTGACCGCTTCTTTATCCCTGAGAGTCTCCGTACTGCTGTGCTCCAAACTTACCATTCTCCCAAGGCTGCTGGTCACCCAGGGAAGAATCAACTAATTTGGGCTATTTCCCAACAGTTCTGGTGGCCTAGTCTCCGCACTGATGTAGGTGCCTTCATAGCAGACTGTTCCATGTGTGTGCAGAACAAAACAACAAGACATCTTCCAGTGGGTCTTCTACAAACCATACCCAATGGAGAGCAGCCTTGTACCCATCTGTCTATGGATTTTATTGTGGAGTTATCTAACTCTCAGGGTAACACAGTTACCCTTATGGTGGTTGACCGATTGTCAAAGCTGTCACATTGTATTCCACTTATGAAGTTGCCCACGTCCAGTGAACTGGCATCCATTTTTGCTCGGGAGATATTTTGCTTACATGGGCTTCCCAAGGTGATCATCTCAGACATGAGTAGGCAGTTTGGGTCCAGGTTTTGGCGAGTCTTTTGTGCACAGTTGGGAAATCAGCTTTCCTTCTCTTCTGCGTGTCACCCGCAGTCCAATGGGGCCTGCAGAACGAGCCAACCAGTCTTTGGAACAGTTTTTACGTTGCTATATTTCTGACCACCATAACAACTAGTCTGACCTATTACCTTGGGTGGTGTTTTCTCACAATAGTGCTGTCAATACTGCTTCCTCAGTTTACGGCGAATTATTGTTTCCAACCAGCCATGTTGCCTGACTCATTTGTTCCTCAGAGAATTCCTGCGTTGGAGGAGCATCTCTGTGGTCTTCGTTCCACTTGGGTACAGGTCCAGGAGTCTTTGTGACGTGCCAGTGATAGGTACAGATTCCATGCTGACTGCAGAAGCTTACCTGTGCCCTCTTTCCAAGTTGAGGAGAGAATCTGGCTGTCTTCTCACAAGCTGCGACTCTGTGTTCCCTCACTGAAGCTGACACCATAGTTTATTGGGCCTTTCTGTATTCTCCGCAAGATCAACCCAGTGGCTTACGCTTTAGACCTGCCTTCTAATATGAACATTTCTAATGTATTCCATGTCTCCTTGTTAAAACCTTTGGTATGCAACCGCTTCACCACCTCGGTACCACATCCTCTTCCTGTTCAGGTTGAGAACCAAGAGGAGTATGAAATACAATCTGTCATTGACTCCCGTAGGTTTCGTTGGCGCATACAGTACCTGGTACATTGGAAAAGGTATGGTCCAGAAGAGCGTTCTTGGGTCTCATCCTCGGACGTACATGCTCCTGTTCTCCTCTATGCATTCCATAGATGTTAGGAGGGGGTACTGTCTGATTCATGGTTCCTGACACCTTGCTTGAACAGGCTGAGTCCAAGGCAGCTTCTAAATTTGTGTCCTCCCCTTCTGGGGACAACTACTCTATTTTGGCACAGGCCAAGGGACCTGGAACTTCACCTCATGTCCCTCACTCATGTGGATGTGCTCTTCAGGCTGGGAGGCTGTTTGAGTCTGGGGACAAGAATGGTAAATTGCTAGCCAACCTGGTCATGGATTCCCGGCATCTGACGGTTGTCTCTGGACTGCTTTCGGATGCTGGGGAATCGATTACTAATTAATTAATCTTATAAAAATGAAGTTGCTCCCCTCTATATTGTATATTCTTCATCATGCCCTGGTGTGGATCCCTAGGAAATACTTTAGGCAATTCATCGGACGGCCCTTTGACGAAGTGATGACGAAACACGTCAGTGCGTGACCACGCGACTACTGTGACTGTGACGGCTGTCAGTTCTTCACCCGGGAACCCTGCCGTTGAGGAGATCAGGAGCTGTGAGAAGGAATCATACATGCTGACTGACATTTTATGCAAGAGACTGTTTTATTCTGCGTTTCATGTACATTGGGGAAAGTGCATAGCCTAGAGGGGGGGCGTTTTTATGCAGTGATACAATAAAGCTGTTTTTAAGATAATGCACTATTTTAAGCTCCATTCATTTACAGATACCTCCATGATATTGACTGCGGATTATCAATGGTGGTGTTGAGGAGGCAAGCAGTTCTAAGGATCATCGGTTGATCGGTTATATGGGCTGTATTTAGTGGTGCATCTGGTGAGTTTTTCCACAGAGGGGGGACCCCCCTTTTTCCTCACATGGTGTGGTGATGGTGCTGAGCAGGATATTCTGAGCACTTCACGGCCTAAGACACACACGCACCAATAGAAGATTGGATATACAAAGAACTGTGTATGGACTGATAGTGTCTCATTGAGCCCCACTGACTTCAGGCTCACTAACTGTGGGTCACTCTCACCTTTTTAGCGCTGCTGGATATATTTGAGTGTAACTTGTTTATACTGTTATACTGTTATATTGGTTTACAGTGTTATCTTTGGTTACAGCAGCAGCTATTGTGCTCACAAGGGTGCTGGTATTTCCAGCATCTTATTGGTTTGATTTGATTGACACACCAGGAGCGCTGATTGGGTTTTGTTTATTAACCATTTAGGTTGATCATCATTCCTTATATATTAGTTAAATCTATTTACTTATTAACTTGTCGCTTTACTTGCTCAGGCCCACAACTGGTAGGTAGCAGATGAGACCAATGCTGCTGTGGTGCTTGAGGCAGTGCAGCTTGGCTCTTATGAAGCTCTACGTAATATACTATATGGAGGTCAGCCAGCCCTATTCCCATTTACTGAGTCTATGAGAGCTGTCATTAAGGCATGGCAACTTCAGCATCCGGTGTCCCCTAACACTTTTCCACCACATACCGCATTGTGGCATAATCTCTCCCTTAAGCCATTTTCCTTGTTCCCTGACCCTATTGTGTGGGCTTCTAAGAGGGTTAAATATGTTAGCCAAATTTGTGAAAGGGGGGGATGCTCCAGACCTTCCATACCCTTAAAGTGAAATATGCCCTCCCTAACTCATATTTGTTTAGATACCACCAGTAGGGATGGGCTGAACACCCCCCATTCAGTTCGCATCAGAACATCCGAACAGACAAAAAATTTGTCTGAACATTCGAACACTGTTAAAGTATATGGGACCCGAACATGAAAAATCAAAAGTGCTCATTTTAATGCAAGTTATTGCCATAAAAAGTGTATGGGGATCCAGGTCCTGCCCCTGTTTTTTTTCAGGAGCAGTGATTTTAATAATGCTTAAAGTGAAACAATAAAAATAAAATATTCCTTTAAATATTGTGCCTGGGGGTCCTTAGTCTGCCTGTAAAAGGGCGCATCTCTGTGATGTTTAGAACATAGCCAGAGCAAAATTATATTTCCAAAGGAAAAACTGTCATTTAAAATCGGGCTGTAATTTATTTCCGGTTCCCGGCAATATACAAAAAAAAAATGGAAAACATTGCGCAGGCCCCCCACTCCCCCAGTCCATACCAGGCCCTGGTATGGTTTGGATTTTAAGGGGAACCAGGTGTCAAAATGAAAAAAAAATTGACGTGGGCCCCCCTAAAATCCAAACCAGATCCTTATCCGAACATGCAACCTGGCTGGTCAGGATGGGGAGGGATGAGCAAGCGCCCCCCCTCCTGAACTGTACCAGGCTACATGCTCTCAACACAGGGAGTATGGGTGCTTTGGGGCAGGGGCCTCCCACCCCAAAGCACCTTGTCCCCATGTTGGGGACAAGAGCCTCTTCCCAACAACCCTGGGCTTGGGTTGTGGGGATCTGCGGGTGGGGGCTTATCAGAATCTAGAAGCCCCCTTTAATAAGGGGGCCCCCAGATCCCAACCCCCCCCATGTGAATTAGTATTGGGTACTACGTACCCCTGCTACTTCACCAAAAAGTGTCATAAAAGAAAAAAAACACAAGATATAATTAGGGACAAGTCACACGACGCCAGAGGGGGGCGGGGCCATCTATATGTCACTGGGTGGCCCCGACCTGCACTATAACTAAAATATCAAAACAAAGCCAGCACAGATGGTGGCAGCCCTCCCATGGAGGAGGAGCTGTGCATGCCGTCTGCGGGCTTTGACAGGCGGGCGATTAGCAAATAATAATGTTCTAAATTCGGGGAGCAGGCGAACAGCAAATATTCAGCCCGAACGTATGCTTAGGCCGAGACGTTCGCCCATTCCTAACCACCAGCTGCGACACGCCTTTTAGTTGCAATTTGGCAATCAGCCTGTAACCATCACCTCATCAAGAATTGAATCCCTACTATGTGAGGATATTCTAGAGAAACCACTCTCTTCCATATATAAGACCCTCCAGCTCACTGCACAGAATGGCCTGGAAAGGCTCCTGTCCTGCTGGGGCGTGGGGGGTCCCAGAGTTAGATTTAAAGGACTAGGAGGATGTTTGGGACTATCCCATGCAAAGCTTAGTCTCTGCCAGAGACAGGCTAATACAATTTAAGATTCTTCACAGAATTTATCTAACACCCCAAAGGTTGCATAAGATTTATCCCTCACACTCATCATGTTCCTGCATGTGTTTTTGGAGTGTCCGGGTATAAAATGATTTTGGTCCGCGGTTTCTCAATGTATCTGCATGGTCACCACCATTGCTGTACCATTATCAATTGGCATCTGTATTTTAGGTCTAGTTCATTTACTAGCTACCTCTAGGGCTATGAGAATTCTGATAGGCCTTTTATTGTTTTATGCACCTAAGTCCATACTCCTTACATAGAAATGTTCTTAAAGCGGAGGTCCGTGGGCTAAAAAAAAAATTAAAAGTCAGCAGCTACACATACAGTAGCTGCTGACTTTTAATATTAGGACACTTACCTGTCCTAGAGTCCGACGATGTCAGCACCGCCGCCGATCTTCGGATCGGGGGACGGGTGCAGCCGCCTCCATCGCGGGTAAGGGAACCCGGACGTGTAAGCAGTACAGCTTCACGCGGGGCACCTTACTGCGCATGCCCGAGGCTCTGCCGCGCTCTGCTACTGGCCAGGCTGCCAGAAGCAGAGCGAGCAGGGAGGAGGGGGCCGGGCTGCTGATGTCAGCTTCCACGTCCGCCGGCCAGAGCTCCCGAATGTGTGGAAAAGGACACCTGTCTAGAGACAGGTGTACTCTTCCCCCTCCCCCCGAAAGGTGCCAAATGTGACACCTGAGGGGGGGAGGAATTCAAGCAGCGGAAGTTCCACTTTAGGGTGGAACTCCGCTTTAAGCCCCTAAATTACATTATTGGAAGTCAATAAAATGGTCCCATTGTATAAATTTACCTATGGATGTAGGGGATACCCAAAAAAATTCTTCAAGGTGTTGGATATTTGGACAGAGTCCAAGGATACTGTTGGGTCATCAGCAATGCCTCCATAATATGCACTGTTTTGCTTATGAGTACCTTTCTTACTTGGTTATGTGTACTGGGGGAAAGTCTTAAGATGTCTATTTTACAGTTTCCAGCTACCTTGAATGAGGTCACCTTACGCTTTGGTTACCAACCACCACATTTTTCTATGGTTTTGTTTTTTGCCAACTTGTTTTCTAATTCCAAGCCTGGGTATGCCCAATAGGCTTTGTTATATCACTTTTACCTTCTAAATTCAATAAAAAGTATTAAAAAAAGGTGTGTGTATGTTGGCTATAATAAAAGTGTTGGCATAGGGCCACGATGAGCAACTGTTTCATGCTACATCAGAAAATCCCAGGTCAACTGTTATACATGGAGCAGTCAAGGCAAGCTGTGACCATCCTCCAGCCACTTTAAAGAACTGACACTTTTCCAGGAAAGTTTATAAAGCGGGCTATTGAAAAACAGAGCAGGAAGCCAAGTCAGAACTCCAAGCATAGATATGGCATACAACAGTAAACAAATGAGTGCATTTAAACCCTTACCAATATGAATATTTTGATGAATACAAGGTTATTATAACCGGGACATTGTGTTCCTTCATGCATAGATCAAATTTTGTGATGGGCCTTAGAATTTTATACTCAAAAAATGTTCAGATGATCCTTTGTTTTGATTATGGGTCTATATTATCTGATTATCACTGACAAAACCATTCAAAGTAGTAACAAAAAAAATCCAGATCATCATGTAAACACCAAATTGTAATTGTAATATGTCAAGGCAAGTGGCAAACAATAAAATCCATGTCAAGTGGTCAGAAATCACAGAAAAACACTTCCCTGGTTTAGGAATAAAAATATACTAATAAAGTCTCTGTAACAAAACAATTTGTTTCATGTCATTGTGATTTAAAACTTGTACACACTTTCTTTTAAAAATCCATAACAGCTAATAAGATTTCAGTTTACCATGGTGAATTACAGAAAAATCTTCATTTTTTTAATATTTACATATATAAAATTGAGGAAAATGGCAATACAACTGAAACAAAACAACAGGTTGAATAACATAGTGTCCAGTGTCTACAGATACAGACATTTCACACTGTAGATGAATGAGTCCACAAAGTCTGATCCATTCCCGATTTGGATTTCGCAAATTGGTTCCAAAACTTGCACTACCAACAATTATCCACCTCACAAGTTGGCACATCATCTAAAAAAAGTTCTATTGATTTTTTTATGGCATGTGCGTATGCTGACTAGAAATTAGTGAATGTCCCTGGGTTTGATTCATAGGTGGATTTGTCAAATGCTTCTTGATGTTCACAAAACCCCAAATTAGCATCAAACTTAATTGAAATCTATAGGGGGTCCTGACACAATACTACATTTGGTCCATTATCAAGTCTAGTGAACAGGTTATTGTAAAAAGATGTGAAGATGGCTACTGCATAAGTGTTGAAAAACAGGCAAAATAAATATTTACAAAATACCATAAATTGGGAAGAGGGTATTTCTTTTAATGAGAATTTGAGGGAGCATTGGAACATGGGAAGAACACCAATCTTTTCAATTATGTGCTTGGGAGATGCCTTATGTGGTGTTACAGAACGGTGCATTTTCCACAGACAGTCTCAGCAACAGCATACACTGACTGCTTTATTTTACAATTAGCTTGGCTTATATGCAGCAGAAACAACAATGTTTTGTTAACTTTTTTCATTTAGTTTGGCTTAAATACAGCAGCAAAACACCAATAAAATTAGTTTAAATAATTAAAAAAACAAGCTTTTAGGAAGTCTTGGCTTTGACACCTGCTTCCTACTCCAGTGGTCACAGACCTGAATTGACTGGTGGATGTCGCAATCACAACAGATCTAAAATTTATAGCAATGTTTACTTTGGAAAAAAGATGAAAAGAAAAACCTCAATTTTGAAAAAAGTAGCCAGTGACACAACATTTTAGTGGCCAGCATTTGAAAGTGACGAATGGCGCAATAATATAATTTGTGAGCTTCCTTTTTTTTTTTTTTCTTTTTCTTTTTTTATTGAATCCAACCATATAGTTGTGGTTTACAAAGCCATAACAACAGAAAATGTAAAAATTCTGCACCCCAGAACCATATAGTACAACCACAGTACAATTAAAGTCAGTACCACACATTTTAACAAGTGGTTAGCCAGACAATAACTAATGGAGTATCATAAGTGACCAACAGGCAGGGCCAGATTAACATAGGGGCTATTGGAGCTGCAGCTCCAGGCCCCTCCTTAAGATCAGCCCACCCAGCCATCAGTATAAGCCCGACTTCTCCTGTCCATAAACGTCTATGGGACAGGAGAAGCTGTGTGTAAACATAGGGGTGTTTGGCTGCACCTGCATTGGCTCAGTGTGGTTATTAAAGTGTCACAGTGCACAGTTCCCCCCTGCACAAAAGGGGGAGGCTGGGTCTGCCTTCTCCCTCTGTGTTTCTCACACTCTGTGAAGTCCGTGCAGTGAAGGAGCCGTGTGGGCGGGAAATTGTAAACAGAGCAGGCGGCAGATACAATGTATACAGGATAACTGAGTAATAAGCCTCCAGGGACCATCCAAGTGTGCGCACTGTGATTGGACTCTTCCCCCTGCCTTTTTTCTTAACTTTTTCCTGCAGCTTTAGCTGTTAAAACTGCAGCCAAAGTATTTAGAATTGTGTCATCAGCCTATGGTAGTACTTGGTCCTTTTTGCTTTTAAGTGGGTTCACACTGGTTTGCTATGGTTTTTCTGCATTGCTGGTGTATCTGCAGTTTTCTATATTTTCTGAAAGCACACAAAAATTCCTGCATGCTGCATCTTTCAGAAAATGCAGCAAAAACTTGCAACCCAATAGCCAAACTGCAGCACACCAGTGTGAACCCAAAGGCTTGTACACACTTGCAGCCAGCACTGCCACTCCACTGAAAAGTGACCGGCAGTGAAGAAGTGACATCATGCCTCTTCACTGCATGTTTTAACCCCCAAATGTCAATTCCTGCAGGTAATAGTATGATTCACTTTGAACTTCACCTTATTTCCATTGCTCTCTTTAGGTATTTGATGTGCTCTCACCTTATTTTCTACACATGCAATACCTAAAGAGAGCAATTGGTTGTATGCAAAGTGGATTTCTACACTTACCATTTGCAGACCAGCCGCCATCGTTATACAGCGGCAGGTTGTCTCTCCTGCACGCATCAATGAAGCTGTAGGTTGGTCCTTGCATGAGAGATAGTGGGAATCTGATATAGTGGGAGCATGTTGATACATGATAGCCTTGTACAGAGGCAGAACAGGGATCTGTTACCAGTCATCAGGAACAGCAATCTCTGTCATGCCCCTGCCAGCCCATCCCCCCTACAGTTGGAACACAACCAGGGAATACAGTTAACCCCTTGATCTCCCCCTAGTGTTAATCCCTTCCCTGCCAGTGTCATTTATACATTGATCAGTGCATTTTTATAGCACTGATCAATGTTAAAATGTCACTGCTCCAAAAAAGTGTCACTTGGGGTTAGATTTGTCTGCCGCAATGTCGCAATCCGGCTAAAAATTGCAGATCACCACCATTGCCAGTAAAATAAATAAATAAAAGTCCATAAATGTATCCCATAGTTTGTAGACACGATAACTTTTGCGCAAACCAATCAATATATGGCTATTGCGATTTTTACCAAAAATATGTAGAAGAATAAATATCAGCCTAAACTGATTAATACATTTGTTTTTTTGTATTTTTTATGGGATATGTATAATAGCAGAAAGTAAAAAAAAAATATATTTTTTTTTTTCAAAATTGGTCTTTTTGTGTTTAACCACTTACCAACCGGAAGGTTTTCCAGCTTTAGGACCAGAGCACTTTTTTCAATTTGGCACTGCACCGTTTCAAATGGTAATTGTGCGGTCATGCAATGCAGTACCCAAAAAACACTTTTTTGCATTTTAATGCACAAAATCATACTATTTTGCCCAAATGTTTGGTGAACTATAAAAGTTGATCTCATGCCGAGTGTATAGACACCAAACATGACATGCTTTAAAAATGACGCACACCCGCAAAATGGCAACAAACTATATACATTTTTAAAAGCCTTTAAAAGCCTTTACAGGTTACCACTTTAGATCTGCAGAGGAAGTCTACTGCTCGAATTACTGTCCTCGATCTGACGTTTGCGGTGATACCTCACATGCATGGTGAAATTGTTGTTTACATACGACATGAAACTGGCGCTTGCGTCCACCTTTGCACGCGTGCACGGGGGGCAGGGGTGCATTTTTTTATTATTCATTTTGCTTTTTGTTTTATATTTACAATGTCCCTTTCATCTTTTTCTTTTTTTTTATCATTTTTATTTTTATCACAGGGATTTTAAATATCTCCTATGATATAAATAGGTATTGTCGCATATAATTTTTTTTTCATTTTGGGGTCTACTAAACTCTAGATCTTTCCCCAGCCCTTAAAGCATCTGACCGCACCAAAATCGGTTTGATAAGATGCTTCCCCAATTTCCCAATGGCGCTGTTTATATCTGGCAAAACTGAAGTCACAAAATGCTCATAGCCTCCGGTTTCTTAGGCCATGGAGATGTTTGGAGCCATTCTAGATTTCAATCAGCTCTATGGTAAGCTGGCAGAACCACCAGCTGCATTCTCACTTTCCCCGGTGGGACAGGAGAGCCTGAGAAGACCAGCAACATACTAGTATGTCGCTGGTCCTTGTTGGGCATATATTGTAATGTTCTTTTTTTCATGAAAAAAAGAATCAATCGGTGGGTATGCCCACCATTAGAAAACCTCCCTTCATCCTCCCACTTCTAATGGTGGGCATAACCACTTTTTTTTTAAAAATATACCAGAGCATAGGGGCAATCCGCCCCAATTTCCACCCACTGCCCCTATGCTCCGGTATATTTGCTCTTTTTTTAACTGTGGTGGTGAAATCACCGCCAACAGAGCTGGAGTCGCTGCTTTATATATGGTGGGAGCAAACACTATTGCTGTCACCCTAAATAAATCAGCTCTGCAGCTGGCGTACCTGAAAATTAAATAAAGATTAATAAAAACAGTAACACATAAAAATAATATTCCTGCTAAGAATAAAAAAAATTACATGTTACATAAAAACATTGCATACCTGCAAAAAAAAAACATTACAGATATGCATAAACAACAATAGAGAGAGCAATAGAAAGAGAATTGAGAGAAAATGGAGATAGAAAAACAAGAAACGTATAACTGTTTTTGGTTTTTCATTTTTTTAAATTTCTTTGGTTTTTATAACTTTTTTTTAATTTTTTTTTATTTATTTTTTTGGTATGCTTTTTTTTTATAACAATGAACAATAAACAATAAAGGTTAGGGTCTCCAAAAATGCCATGACATCTTTGGAGACCCTGTGAAAGTGTGTCCTATTTCTATGTAGTGCTCTTCCCTACACTAATACTCAACTAATGAATGGTAGCACTTGAAACAGTCACTGATGCAGAGACCAGGCTGGCCCAAACAGGTGGAGCAATAATATCGGCTGTCATACCTGTATCTGCATCGTCGGCAGACACAACATCTTTTTTGGAGGTATCGTTGGGTAGGGGTACCAGGGATGGCATGTGGATAATGCCATCCATGCAGCCGGCTCACTGCATGTGGATTGGGAACTTGGGGTGCAGAGCCATCTGGATACAGAAGGGCTCTGATGATCTCTTCCTGGAATTGCAGGAGAGGTCCAGTCCGTCCTGACGCTTTGTATAGCACAAAAGGGTTCAGCAAAGCCAATTGAAAGAAGTAAATAGACACTTTTTTGTACCAGCGTCTGGATTTATGGGCAATTAAGTAGGGCGCCAATAACTGGTCATTGAGGTCCACCCCTCCCATATTAAGGTTATATTGGTGGACAGAGAGGGGTTTCTAAACAACACCAGTCGCCCTTCTAATTTGGACAGCCGTGTCTGCATGAATGGAGGAAAGAATGAAAACATCCTTTGTATCCCTCCACTTCATCGCGAGCAAATTACCACATCTCAAGCAGGCTCTCTCCCCCCGACTAAGTCGGGAATCTACCAGCCGTTGGGGGAAGCCCCTGCGATTAGGTCGCACGGTGCCACATGCGCCAATTTGGTGATCAAGTAAGTGACTAAAAAGTGGCACGCTTGTGTAGTAATTGTCCACGTACAAATGGTACCCCTTTCTGAATAAGGGTGACACTAAGCTCCACACAATTTCGCCAGCACTCCCCATGTAGTCTGGGCATCCTTCCAGCTCTATGTGGCTATCTAGGCCCTCATAAACCATAAAACTACATGTATAGCCTGTGGCCCTGTCACAGAGCTTATACAACTTGACCCCGTATCTGGCACACTTGTTTTGGACGTACTGTTTGAAAACAAGACGGCCAGCAAATTTAATCAGGGACTCGTCCACGCACACAACTTGGTTGGGAATAAAATGTGCTGCGAACGTCTGGTTGAAGTGGTTTATGAGGGACCGAATTTTGAAGAGCCGGTCAAATTCAGGGTCTCCATACGGACGATCGAGTCGATTGTCACTGAAGTGCATGAACCGCAGAATCTGCTAGTATCGTGTCCTGGCCATGGAAGCAGAGTAGACATACATGTGATGAATTGAGTCAGTGGACCAATATAACCGCAATTCAGGTAGATGATGTATGCCCATGTTGAGGGTGAGACCCAAAAAGGTCTTAAATTCGGAAACCGTAATTGGTTTCCAATTTCTGGCAAGGGACAAATGGGGATTAGCGGCAATGTATTGAACAGCATATACATTGCTTTGGTCCACAATAGATCTATAGAGATCTTTGGTGAAATACAGCGAAAAAAAATCAATGGCCCTAAAATCAACTGTATTCACCCGAATTCCGGGTTGAGCAGTGAATGGGGGAAGTACGGGCTCTGCATCAGTGGTGGGTTGCCAATCAGGGTTTGCAAGCGCGTCAGAAAGGGCACTATGGACTCTGCAGGCCTGTGTTCTTCGTCTTCTTCGTGGCTGCGGGGCATTACTCGTGCTAGCCACACCAGCTTGAACTGCACTTATGGGACTCGCCATGTCACCAAGTGTTACTGCAGTGCTGGTTGTATGACCAGGATGTACTAGGCCGCTGGTGCTTGCCAGGTCACCAGAAGGGGTAGCAGCGCTAGTACTGTGTCTCTGCTCCATACGAGAGCCCTGCAGTTCACGCACCTCAGCGACAACTAAACGGTATCTGGTATGTCTGACCTTAGCAGGGACCACCCGATCGTCAGAACTATCTGTCATAGAGCCGCTGTCGAATATCAACTCGATTGGTGAGTCTGAATCTGACAGTGAGTCTTCCCCATCGCTCTCATCTGTCATACTCACAATCGCGTAGGCCACATCACCAGTGTACCTCGGATTAGATATGACCTCTAAATTTATAGGTACACAAGTGAGACTCACAGGCAAAAAATGCACCTGGTTGTCAGAGCCTGTGTCAAGTCGCTACCAAATTCACTGTCAGAATTTGCAGGGGTCGGGCGTGATCTCTGCGAAGGCTGCAGATATGTGTTCTGTGAGTGGTAAGTGACAGCGATCTATTGATCCTGCACTTGGGTGGGCTGGGCTGGGCAGAGAGGCTAAACGCAGGTGTTAGCAGTTATCTTGGCTGATCCCGCTAACGCTGCATTTTTTAGAACACTAAATCTAAGGGGGATGCTAATATAGATCTGATCAGATCGCAGATATTGATCTGATCAGAAATAACAATAATATCTAACACCTTCCTAATGTGTGTGTGCGTGTCAGAGGACCTTGCTAACTGGCCCTGCCTGGTATTTACACTGACCCTAACGCACGCTAAAACCTAAGCTGGGTGATCGGGGGTTAAAACCTATAAAAGGTATATAAAATAATATACGGCAGGTAATCAGATGGGGGAAAAAAACTATCTAGCTAGCTAGTGTCACCCGTGACACTTATACGGTGATCACAGGTGACAGGGGGCAATCAAGGGGTTAAAACCTTTATTGGGGGGGCACAAGGGGAGTATTTACACCTAACTAGGCCTAATAATATCTACCCTACCACTGATTTAGTGTCACAAGGGTCACAAGTACAGCGATCGGTAAAAATCAAATCGCTGCACTATATGACACTGTGACGGGGGTGAAAGGGAGTGAAGGGGTTAACTAGGGGGTGATCAGGGGGCGATCAAAGGGTTAAATGGGCCTATGTGTACTGGTGTTAGTGTGCTGTTGGTGCAACTCATGCTTTTAGATGTCTCTCTCTCCTCTCTGCAAGGGAAAAGAAAGCAGAGAGGGGAGGTGACATCACTTCCCCTACCTGTGTTTACATTTCACAGGTAGGTGAAGAAATCCTATTCGCCGGACAATCAACATGAATAGACCAAAATCCATTGGTCTATTCATGTTGACTGAACGGTCCGGCAGCGAATGGGACAGCTGTGACCGCACTGGAGGGTGCGCGCACGCGTCCCCTAGCTGTGCACGCGATCGCCGCCTATTTACAGTGATTCGTGCACAGCAACCCGACTGCCGCCGTGAAAACACGGCAGGCGGTCGGGAAGTGGTTATAGAGCAAAAAATGGGTACATGACCGTGTAATTGTCGGTTAAAGTGACGCAGTGCCTTACCGCAAAAAATGGCCTGGTCAGGAAGTGGGTAAATCCTTCCAGTCCTTAAGTGGTTAAAGCGGAGTTCCGCATGGGGAAAAAAAAGATAAAAGTCAGCAGCTACAAATACTGTAGCTGTTGACTTTTAAAATAATGACACTTACCTTTCCAGGGGAGCCCGCAATGTCAGCACCCGAAGCCGATCCATCCCTCGGCTCCTGGTGCGGCTTCACAGCCTGTTTCCTACTGTGCATGTGTGAGTCGCGTTGTGTGTTCTGAATGGTTCCTGCTATGTTTTGGGACCTGTGTGTCTCCCAGAAGACAGCGGGGGGAAGGAGGAGGGGCTGGACATTGCGTAGTACTTTCCCCGGAAGTGGAAGCAGATACTTGGATTTGACAGGCATCTGCTTCACCCTCCCCCCGAAGGGTGCCAAATGTGGCACCAGAGGGGGGTGGGAATCCAATCCACAGAAGTTCTATTTATGGGTAAAGCTCCGCTTTAAGCGGTTCTGGTGACAATCAGTGATGCCCTCACTTTGGAGGGATCTCCTCTCACTTCCTGTTTGGCTATGGGACAGGAAGTGAAGGGAAATCTCCACAATCGGACACAGATTAGAAAAAAAACTGAGAGGGCTATAACCCTCTCTTATTCTATCCAAAAAAAAAAGAATAAAATAAGTTTTGTTACACTTTAAACCCAGAGACTGGTGGCCTAGTTGGAATAGTATTGCACATGATATCAGAGATATACAGAACTTCAGTTTTGGGTGGAGTAATATTTTCTTTATGGTACTGCACTATATTACATCATTGTTTGATACACAGGATTTAAAATTTAATTTTTTAAGGGTTTCCATCTTCCCTACCCCTTCCCTTCCTCTTTCTCTCCTACTCTCTGTCTCTCTCCCTTCTTCACTCTTATGGCACAACAATAAGGAGTATTATGTGGGTGCAAAGAGTATGGCATGAGTGTGCGGTGTATATAGTGACTATCATTCAACTTCAAGCCGTTTCCGCTGTTAGGCACAACAAAACCACAATCATTTTTCGCTACGTGTCCCATAGGACTTGTTTTTTGGCTCCACCCTAAAGCTCCCCAGGTCCTTCATAATCCTAGCTATGCTCATATTGTTTTGATTTTTCATTAAAAGGCCAAGCAGATTACCTGTTACAGACATTTTTAATATGCACATATTGATTATATGCTTGGAAGTAAACTCAGATTTTTTTCCCCCCTTTTTTTCTTCCCTGCAAAGTAAAGGCACTTACCTTCAAACAAAGCCCACGTCGTCCTTGCTGTAGGCAGCATCCATCTTCGCCCATCTTCCTTCTGGGGATGCTGACTCCGGCTGTGTAACTGGTCAAAGCTGCATGATGTCACTCCACGATCACGGCACAGTCTTCTGAAGAAATGGCACAGGCAGCCATTTCTTCAGAGCGCCATTTTGGAGATATTTACTGTATACTGTGCCGATGGTGTACTTGGCACTTTTAGGAGATGTTTATAGTACCTATAGGTAAATAAGGCTTACCTATAAAAACAAATAATACAGGGAGGTTCACAGCCTGTGTAGATATTGGTTACTTTTGTGTCTAATGGGAGTTTGTCATATTTCAGATTATTGGTAAAAAATGTTCTCTGTCAGTAAATGTTCTTTATTTCGGCAGTTAAAAAAGTTGTAGGGGAGTAGAGGAAATGTCGGGGGCAGGGCGTAACCTCATCGTCATGACCGGAAGTTCCGGAAGAGATGGTGTGAGAGTGTCAACGCCGAGGCCGGTCTACAGCCTGAGCATATCCTGAAATACCCTGAGAAATCGGAGAGATAACCCGGGAATATTGCTGGAACATACCTGGCCTGAATTGACACCGACGAAGGAGACTACCGAACGACGGGGAGTCCGTGCAAAAGGTCACTAAGAAATCATCTGATCCTAAAGGTAAAGGCCGAGGGGAGGTTGGCGGAGGATTGAGAAAGCCGGAGACTGCAGTGTGCCAGGGTGGGGAGCGGAGATACGGGTAGAGATACGGGCACGGTGGACAAATACCGGTACGCCGGTGCCGAGTTGGGCCCCCGGGCGAATATCAAGGAGTGAACTGTTCACTGTGGTGGTAATTAAACCTCCCCCCGCCCTGGTATAACAGGACACGGTGGAGAGATATTGGTAAATTCCCTTGTAGTACTTACAAAACGAAGGACTTTCTAGTGCACGGGTGCATTGGTGTCAGGTTATTTGGAGGTCCGGCAGAGTCCGCATTGCGCGGCGTCACCATTGAAGCGATTTGAATCGTGTGGAGATTGCTGGCGTGGCTGGTGTGTGCGACATTGAGATTTGGGATTGGTGGCTACGACTCACAGTGGTGGAGTACAGGACTACATGATAACTGACCTTATAAATTGGAGAGACAGCCATAAGTAATGTATTAAGAAGTATTGCTACTGGAAACTGGAGTGATGAAATTGCGCAGTCCCTACTGTACTATTTGAAAACAGATAAGTTGAAGTGATTTTGATATATCTGCTGACCAGTGTGAGAGATGGCCAGCAGAGAGTACAAGAATGACCAACAAACAGACAGGGGTAGACCGCCTCAAAGAATTTGCAAGAGCAGACAAACAGGAGAGTGCCCTTAGCCCGCCCCATACACGGAGCAGTGGAACAACACAGACTGAAGTACAGAAGCTAAACATGTCTCAAACGGGGAAACAAGATAAACAGTCTAAAGTAACATTAGAACAAGTGAGTTCCCAATTAATGACAGCAATACAGACAAGCAATGCAACATTAACAGATAAAATGGAAGAGATAAGAGCGGACATTGGTCTGATCAGACAAGAAATGAAAAAAATTGGGGACAGAGTAACAGAAACTGAGAATAGAATATCTGTAATAGAAGACCTGGTGTCCCCTATAGATAGAAAAGTAGAAGAACTTGAAAAACAGATTAATATGTGGCAACAGAAGACAGACGATTTGGAAAACCGTTTGCGACGTAATAATTTAAGGATCGTCGGACTACCTGAGAAAGCAGAGGGGTTTAACCCAGGAAGTTTTATTGAAAAATGGTTAAAAGACACCTTTACAGACGTAGAACTCTCGGTGGCATTTGGGGTGGAAAGAGCACATAGAGTACCCGCAATACCACCAAAACCTGGAGCACCCCCCAGACCGCTACTAGCCCGGATACTGAATTGCAAAGATAGAGATTTAATTTCACGGAAGGCAAGAAACAAAGGGGAAATAAAATTTGAGAACAACAAGGTGTCGATCTTCCCAGACTTCTCATATGAGTTGCAGAAGCAAAGGGCCTCATTTAATGAGGTTAAGCGGAAAATGAGAGAGAGACAGATAACATATTCAATGGCCTATCCAGCCAGATTAAGAATAGAGAAGGATGGGAAAATCATACACTTCAACACTCCGGACCAGGCACAGATATGGATCCAGAAAATAGACTCAACAGTGGACTAATGTGATTAGTCAAAGAAATTATAGAGAGTATAAGGAGAGGGAACAGGAAAGAAAGAAAAGCAATAGGGTTAAACAAAAGGGGGTTAATATAAACGAATAAATATACAAGCTTTTTTTTTTTTTTTTTTTTTCTCTCCCTCCCTTATCCCCCCCCCGCACCATAAGGGGGTGGGGGAGGGGAGAGGGAGAAAAATACGAAGGAGGATATGATATGTTGTAATAAGTTGGTGTATTTAGGACGAAATTTATTGCAAAGGAAACAAATATATGTGGTGGATTTGAATTTTGATGAAGTTTCACATAGAGGAGGTTTTTTTCCTCCCCTATCCCCCCCCCCCCCGCTCCAGGGAGAGGTGGGGGGAGGGAGAGGGAGGAAAATACGAAGGTGGATATGACTCGTTGTAACAAGTTGGTGTATTAAGGATGAAGTTTATTGCAAAGGAAACAAATATAAGTGGTGGGCTTGAATTTTGATGAGGTTGCACATAGAGGGGTTTTTTTCCCCTTTTTTTTTTTTTTTTTTTTTATCTTCTTCCCTCCTCCTCCCCGAACTTTATGGGGGAATGGAGGAAGAACTTGGAAGTAGGCACGAAAGTTGACACAACACACCACAATGAAGGGGAGCACTAAGGATGATGGGAAATGTAAAGGAAGTATGTATGTGTGATGGAATGGAATTAAGACAAAGTTGTATATAGAGGGTTTTTTTTTTGTTTTTCTTCTCCTTCCTCCTCCATCCCGTACATTAAAAGGGAGTGGAGGAAGGATCGAGAAGCAGACACAGAGGGTGATATAATACATCACAACGTGGGGGAGCACCAAGAATGATGGGAAAGGTAAAAGGAACACGCATGTGTGTTGGAGTGGAATTAAGATAAAGTTACACACAGAGGGGTGTTTTGTGTTTTTTTTTTTTTTTTTCCTCCTTCCCCTTTTTTCTCCTCCTTTGTTCTCTCTCCTTTCTTTGGGAGTGGAGGGAGGGAGAGGGAGGAAAATATGAAGACTGATATAACATATTATAACTAACAATAACAGCGGAATTTTGATAAAGCTGCACATAGAGGGTTTTTTTTTTTTTTCTCTTCTTTCATTCGTGAAGCGTTCCATATTTTTCTTTTTTAGGATCGAATTATACCCTCCAAGAGAATAAAAAAAAAAGGAAAAAAAAAGGAAAAAAGGGGTTAAGGATTAAATGATAACAAAATCACAAAAAGCAGGCGGAGACCGGTAACAACTAGTATTACTAGCATAGGTGCAAATGCAGTATGTTGGTAATGCCCTAGAAGTTTTTAAGGGATGGATGATGTATGAAAGAGAAGAATGGGAAATGTGGTCACTAAAGATAAAGAAAGCAGAATATGCGGGAAGGATAAAAATAGAAAAGGAGAAGTGAAATGACGGGAAGACAGGATAACCAATGTACACTCTTAACATGGAATGTTAGGGGAATGGGAACACCGCTGAAACGTACACAGGTCTTCTCGATGATTCAGAAATTACAAGCTAAAATAATATGTATACAAGAAACACATATGAATGAGGAAAAAAGTAAACAGTTGAGAAGACCTTGGATTCAGTGGTCCTCCCATACATATCATACAACATATTCAAGGGGAGTAACTATAATGGTACATAAAAGTGTGATGTGGGAATGCATTAAAGTCAAACGAGACACAGAAGGAAGATATGTTTTTGTTTATGCTTGGGTATACTCTCTTCCATTTGTTATACTTGGGATATACAACCCACCTCCTGCCACATTAGGAGTATTAAAAGAAGCAATGCTGTTCATGGCCGAATATCCAGATGCTTACGTTATATGCATGGGAGATTTTAATATGTGGTTAAACCCAAATCTAGATAGATATGGGAAGACCCTACAAAGGAGCACAGTAGGACCTAATATCCTAGAAAAATTTATAAAGGAAGTGGGATGGAGTGACATATGGAGAACCAGAAACCCGCATGAAAGAGTGTACTCCTGGTCAGTCACGGGAGGGGGAAATATGTCAAGAATAGATCTGGCAATGGCGAGTGAGAAGACACTCGCTCTGGTTCACTCGGCAGAATATATGGCTAGGGGGGTGTCTGATCACTCACCGTTAAGGATCGAACTAAGGCTGTACCCCAGGGGAAACAGACCAAGAAATAGGATTCAGCCTTATTGGCTAAACCAGATCGGTAGGAGCGATAGAATCCCGGATCAGATACAGATATTCTGGGAAGCACATGAAAATACGAGGTTGGATGGGAATACATGGGATACATTTAAAGCATATTTTAGAGGGATATTAAAATCAACAATCTCATACATTAAACATACTAATAGACAGGAGGAAGAGGAGTTAGAAAAAAAATGTGCCAAAGCAGAAACAGAATATATAAGAAATCCCTCAGAGGAAAAGAGAATTAAATGGAAAGATCTAATAAGACAATATACAAATCTCTCAATAGCTAACGCAAAGAGGAAAAACTTTTCCCTAAAACAACAAAAATTTGAGCAAGGAGGAAGGGCAATGAAGATGCTAAACTTTTTAGTAAAACAAGAAACAATCCCTACAACCATACTAAAAGTAAGGAACGAACAAGGGGAAATAGTGGGGACATTAGATGAGATAATAGAACGCTTTTATAAATTCTATATTGAAATGTATACATCTACTGCTGATCATACAATAAGAGAGATTGAGGAACATCTGGAAGATATAGAATTCCTTAAATTATCAGAAGAACAGGCAGAGATGATGGAAGCAGAAATAGAAGAACAAGAAATATGAAGCGCTATAGCCTCGTTAGGAAAAGGTAAATCCCCAGGACCGGACGGTATCCCACTTGAGGTATACCAACGGTATACTGAGATTTTGGCCCCTGTACTGGTTAAGGTGTATAGGGAGGTGCTTCTAACTGGAGAGATGTCCCCCTCGATGTATGAAGCCACAGTGACATTAATACTAAAACCTGAAAAAGATAAGCAGGATTGTTCATCATATAGGCCGATCTCATTACTCAATCTTGATTACAAGATACTTGCTAAAGTGTTGGCTGAAAGATTGAGGGGGGTAATCTTGTCTATAGTGAATGAGGATCAATCAGGGTCTATGCCAGGGAAGTCAACAACAAATAATATAAGACGCGCTCAGCTAATGATACAGCTGAGTGAGTGTCTTTCAGAGGAGAGTGCCTTGGCAGCACTGGATACTGCCAGGGCCTTCGACTCTATAGAATGGAACTTTCTACAGGTAGTATTGGGGAAAAATGGATTTGGGGAAAAGTTTAGAAGATGGATAAAAATAATATACAGACAACCCAGCTCAAATTTATTGATAAATGGATTACTGTCCCCAACAATTAAATTACAGAGGGGAACAAGGCAGGGATGCCCGTTATCCCCTCACCTGTTTGCCTTGGCAATTGAGGCATTGGCAAACAGGTTTAGACAATCAAAAAAATATAGGGGTATCAAATTGGGGGATAAGAGAGAGTGTATTGGGTTATACGCAGATGACATTATATTGTACCTAGGAGAAGGACAAGCTTCAATGAGGGAGGCGATAAAAATAATAGACACGTTTGGAGTATACTCCGGGCTTAAGATAAATTGGCAGAAATCTGCACTAATGCCATTAGGTCTTAAAACACAGGAATGGGAAGGGTTTCCCATAAAAATAGTAGGGACATTTAAATATTTGGGGATATACATAACTAAGAGGATAGAGGATGCTATAGAGAAAAATGTAAACCCTTTAGTAGATTATGTAAAGAATAAAATAAAAATATGGAGTAAACTCCCGTTGACAATTTCAGATAGAATAAATTTAATAAAAATAGTGATCCTACCCAAATGTCTTTATATTTTTTCCCATGTCCCAGTAAAGATACCTAAATACATATTTAAAGAACTGAATTCCCAAATAACTAAATTCATATGGGTAGGAGGTAGAAGTAAGATAAAATTGACAACACTACAACGCCCTAAAAGAGCAGCTGGACTGGCAATACCGGATTTATATTTATATTACTTGGCCGGGCAGCTGAAAAATTTAAAAACTTGGGTAACACAGGACCAAATAGGAGAGGGGGAGCGTTACTTAATAAGTAGAATGCAGGTGGAAGATCTTCTGGTAGGACTAGAAGTACGGGAACCAAGAAAGATTGGAATGAAAATTCCCCTTCTGATGTTGGCCAGATCAGTGTGGAGGGAAGCAAAAAAGGTGACAGGGTATAAAGGTACACTCCCAGAAGTAGCATTGTGGAACAACCCAGAATTTAAGGAGTTAAGCAAATTCGACGATAGTAAAATATGGAGACAACAAGGAATAAATAGAATAAGTCAAATTTATGACAAGAACATAAAGATAACAGGCGAAAAATTAAGAGAGCAATATAATCTACCAAAAAAATATATATACAAGTATTTACAACTTCAACACGTGTTACAAGCCCAGTTTGGAAGAGTAGGACCAAAAATATCTAAATATCCCCTTATAGGAATATTGAAATCTCAAGGGCCGAAGGGACTAATAGCTAAACTATATACACACCTAATGCAGAGCAAGATTGGGACAGAACCTGTTAAATCAAGGAGAAAATGGCAGGAGGTGATCCCAGATATGACGGAACAGGAGTGGGGGGAGATCTGCTCCTCCCATTTGGCAGTATCACCGGCAATGAATAATAAAATAATACAGTTGAACATTATACATCAAACTTATTTAAGTCCGATCAGATTACATAAAATGGGACAACGTCAAACATCAAACTGTACTAGATGCAGCCTGGAGGGAGCAGATTTCCTCCATTTAATATGGGATTGCCCCAAGATTAGGAGATATTGGAGCCAAATTACAGACAAACTTGCTAAAATTATTAATTGCTCTGTACCAAATACTGTAGAAGTGTGTTTAATGGGAATGGTGGAGGGGAATAGATGGCCTAGATCAACAAAAGTATTAGTAAAAAAAGTGTTATTTTTTGCAAGAAAGCAAATAGTAGAAAGATGGATTCAGCCAATACCACCAACGACGACTCAATGGATAAAAGCGGTTAACCAGATTATACCGCACGAAAAAAATATGTACCAAAATAGAGGTAATATGAACAAGTATGAGAAAATATGGGAACAATGGAACAAGTCCAAATGGACAATAGAGATGGAAAGCAATTAAAGAAAGTAGTAATAGTGACCAGTGAAAATGAGAGAATGAGTGCAGAATAAGTGGTGTGAATGGGAAGTATGAAAAATGATAGAAAGGAAGCTATTAATATGCAAAATGTATGTAATCAAAAATAATTGTAAACGTGATATTTGGAATAAAGAGTTAAAAAAAAAAAAAAAAAAAAAAAAAAAAA
>BLSH010342267.1:285629-296197 GCA_018402905.1 Glandirana rugosa
TTAAAAAAAAAAAAAAAAAAAAAAAAAAGTTGTAGGGGGCTGGCAACACTGCCAGTTGTCAAAAAAAAAAAAGGCCCATAGTTTCTAACTATCTCAATTTTGCTAGGACAATCATGGATTTTAACCACTTGCTTACTGGGCACTTAAACCCCCCTCCTGCCCAGACCAATTTCTGGCTTTCAGCGTTGTTGCATTTTGAATGACAATTGCGCGGTCATGCAACGCTGTACCCAAACAAAATTTGTATCATTTTTTTCCCACAAATAGAGCTTTCTTTTGGTGGTATTTGATCACCTCTGCGTCATTTCTGATCGCCGCTATAAACAAAAAAAGAGCAACCATTTTGCAATAAAACCAATATTTCTTACTTTTTGCTATAATACATATCCAAAAAAATATATATTCATCGGGTTTGGCCAATATATATTCTTCTACATATTTTTGGTTAAAAAAAATCGCAATCGGCGTACATTGATTGGTTTGCGCAAAAGTTATCATGTCTACAATCTATGGGAATTGATTTATGGCATTTTTATTTTTTTTTATTTTTTTACTAGTAATGGCGGCGTTCCGCAATTTTTATCAGGACTGCGATATTGCAGAGGACATGTCAGACATTTTTGACACTTTTTTGGGACTAATGACATTTATACAGCGATCAGAAATTTAAGTATCCACTGATTACTGTATAAATGTCATTGGCACTGAACGGGTTAACACTAAGGAGGCAGTGAAGGTGTTAACTGTGTTCCCTCATTGTGTTCTAACTGTGTAGGGGATGGGCTGACAGGGACTTAACAGATCTAACTGATCTCAGTGACAGGGATCAGTAGATCTGTCATGCACCCCTTCACAGAACGGAGAACCGCCGTGTTTACATCGGCAGTTCTCCGTTCTGCATTCTGTCAGGCGATCGTGGGTCACAAGCAGACATCGAGTCTGCCCGACCCGTAGGTATGCCCATGAGTGCGCGCCGGGAGCGTGCACAGGGGACGACGCCCATGGACGTCGTCCCGGAAATTCAGATCCGCGCTGGAGCCGTACTTCGGCAATAGCGCGGATCTGAAGGAGTTAAAAAGCTGTCCCAACAAGACTTTGTCCCAGGCTGTGCCTCGGAAATCAAAGCCGTTCAGAGATAGCAGCCAGTGAGTACTGTTCTGTCACCTTTGATTGCCCGCGGGCGGCCTGCATCACAACTCAGCTGGCTGTCAGGGCTTTGTTGTTCACATCATTCCTGAGTGGGTGTCCGCATACAGGGACATGCATTGTTGTGCTGCTGGGTGGGCACATCATGATCCTGCAGCTTCCAGTGCACGGACTCAAGAATATCACAACCCCCCCTGTAGAACTTGGTCTGATCAATATTGGGCCCTGGGCATTCGCACGCACCCATATCATCCTGGCTCAGGAGGGGTGGGGGCTCTGGGATTTGTTTGGCTTTTGACTATGCAAGCCATGCCCCTTCTGTTCATCTGGGCAGAGTCCTGGTGGGAGTGAGCAGGGGAGGAGGGACATATGACCTGTGTGGGGCAGCTCTGCACTGAAATCTAGATCCCGCCCACTATAAAGAGGGTGGTGGAGTGAGTGTGGATGTATGCTCTGCTGGCAGGATGGTTTAATTTGCTTACACCTCTGTGCAAAGCTGTGGCCTGTATGTGGTCTGAATGGCTGAGTGTACCAACAGCCCCATGGCCATGACCAGGGCTATGCGGTGTATGTGATGCCTAAATATTACTGAAGCTTGGGAACCTGCATACAGTGCTTGGGGGTGACATCACTACTGTGTTGCAGTAAACTGTGAGGCAGGAGCCTGTGTGCAAGGAGTTTAGAGGCTGCCATGAGTCCAGAGAGAAGACTGGGGCCTCCAATGTTGCCTTGGGTCACTGAGCTGTCACTGCATCAAGTAGAGAGTGTGCAAGAGATATTGCCTGCTGCTTCTGAGAACCCAGGTGGGAGCTGTAGCTGAGAGACTGCATGGCAGCTGTCACTGGTGAGAGACCACATGGCAGCCTTCACTTGTGAGAAACAGCATGGCAACTATCACTGGTGAGAGACTGCATGGCAGCTGTCACTGGTGAGAGACCGCATGGTAGCTGTCACTGGTGTTGTTGCTGGGGAGAGACCCCATGGCTGCTGTTACTGGTGAGAAACCACACAGATGCTGTTACTGGTGAGAGACCACACGGCTGCTGTTACTGGTGAGAGACCGCACGGCTGTTGTTAATGGTGTTGGTACTGGTGTGAGACTGCACAGCAGGTATTTTTGGTGGTTTTGTTGCTGCTGAGAGGCTGCACGGCTGGTGTTACTGGTAAAAAAATATTTAACTTGTTTTAGCAAAAAATTGTTTGCGGTTTCATTTTATTTATTTCCATTAAAAGGCCCACCAAAATATGCAGCACCAGCCCCGTGATGCTCTTAATCTGGCCCTACCAACAGGGCAGAAACATGACATTTTTGTAATTTTTCAAAAGAGTAAATGTAGGCAGTAAAACCAAACTCCCACATAAAGAAAGGACAAGAATCCCAGAAAAAGGATAACACTATAACAGCATACAATACAGGTAATTAGCGGAAAGAAGTAAGAGAGAAAAAGGCAAATGAAAAAAGGGAGGGGGGAAGGGAAAGAAGGAGGGGGATAAACTGATGAAGGAGCATGGGGACAAGCGACTGCACTCAAAAACACCACAAACTTTGAGATAAAAAGCATAATTTATCCTGAAACAAACATTAAAGGGAAAGTAAACCCTCATGGTTTTTCACCTTAAGGCCTCATGTACACTGCTGCTGGTAAATGGACATTTAGAGGCATTTGGGTGTTTTTTTCAGCTGCCCTTGAACTCTCCTCTATGTTATCTTATCAGTACATTTACACAGGGTCGTTTAAGGTGGTTTCCAGGCAGTTGAGTTTAGAGGCTTTTTTTGGAACACAAAAAAATGGGTTCAGGCGCCAGTTCAGAGGCATTTGAAACGCCAAACAGCTTGCAAACGCACTTAAACAGGCCCACTGCTGTCAATCAAGTCCAGTGCCACTGGAGCCGCCGGCCCGGGCCAAGTCCTGCTGTATGTGTCAATGGACACAACAGCAGGACACGGGAGCGCACCCGCATGAGTGCTCCCAAGGAAAGCGCTTCCCTGACAGGGCACTTGAGAAAAGGAGGAGCCAGGAGCGCCACTGGGGGACCCCAGAAGAGGAGGATTGGGGCCACTCTGTGCAAAACCGTATTACATGTTTGTTATTTAAAAAAAAACAAAAAAAAAACCTTTAGTATCGCTTTAAAAATTTGACACCAAAGATCCAGCTGCATAAATAGTCTGTGGCATGGGATGCAGGAATAGGCTGCAAACTTTGGAACACATAGCAGGATTTGGACTCTAGCGAACCTCAGAAATTTGGCCACTGGGATCCTGCCGGGGAAACATAATGCATGGCACCTTTACAGTGTTGGAACACTGAAATACTGTAGACTAAAACATTTTGAGACAGAAAGCAAAATTTACCCTGCAGAAAACACAAGAAATTTGCCAGCTGTTGAAACATTGTGTGGCACATTTAGAGTTCTGGAGCATCAGAATAGGCTGCAAACTTTAAGGCCCAACACAAAATTACTGTGTACCAGCCCATACTTAATATTGGCCATACTGCAATTCTTGTCAAAAGGTGGTCAGCAAGTTAATGTCATCGTCACACATGACCTTCCCTGGCTGAAGATGGCGTGAGGTCAGCCATCTTTTAACCTGGGCCAAGACAACTGTCAGATACTCTCATCCAGTGTTAATATCTCAAGCACACCATCTGAAATATATCATAGCAGCAATTAGCCTGGAACACTGCGCATGTTCTTGGGTGCTTGGGGGGACTAGTGGTTCTAAGGAGTCAGAGGCCAGTGTGAAGGAGGGACTACAGATGATTGTGTTACCTGTGCCTAGCTGTAAACTATCATAACTAGTGTACTAAAACAGTCAATAAATAACATCTGAAAAATAAATGCACATAACATTCCTTTTATCAATATGTGAATAAATCAGTGACATTCCTTCAAGACACAAAACTCCACTGTTCACTGTGCAATCTTCACACTGTTCACATTCCGAGCCTCATTTTTCCCAATTAAATGGATTTCTGACATCCTGTGAGGGTTACATATAAAAGTATGATTGTGGGGGCGGAGCCGGCAGCCGGAGCTAATGGTGGTGTGAGAGAGGAGCTCCGACACACCAGTCACTCCAGAGCGACCTACACCGACATCACAGGCTTAAAACACCCTGATCCTGGCACAGCAAAGCACAGAGGGCTGGAAGGTAGTAATGGGGAAGAGAAAAGGCAGAGATCCGCCAAGAAAACTGACAGACTTCTACTCAGCAGCGCTGCCTGGGCCCAGCCAAGATGGCGCCGGAAGAAGAAGCAGCACGGAGCCTCACGCGGCCCTCGGCACGGAAGAGCAAAGGAGCGGTGAGTCGCCTGATTCAGGCACAGCTAATCCCCCCTCAGTAGACAACAGCCCAATAAAACAGAAAAGGAGACTAAACCCCACGGGGGAAGGAGGGGGAGAAGATGGAACAGAGGGAGAGGACATGGAACAGGCAACAGAGGAGAGCAATAAACTAGACAACTTCACCACCGCAGGCACCCCTATTACAGACATCACTATGAAAGATATGCTGCTAACGTTAAGAGGAGCCATACAACAGGACATTAACTCATTCATGCGATCCACCAACAAAGACATCACTATATTAGAGAACAGAGTAACGCACATGGAGAGCAAAATGGGGAAATTCTCCACAGCACATAATGAATTAGTGGACGCTCATTTTGACATGGAGGAAGAAATCAAATCACTGCGACTCAAAATCGCAGACTTAGAGGACCGAAATCGCAGGAACAATCTAAAGTTCAGAGGCATACCAGAATCGGTTAAACCGACAGAACTACGCCAATACCTACAAAAGCTAATGCTCGCGACCATTCCCTCCCTCACGCCGGCGGACGTGATTATTGACAGAGTACATAGACTGCCTAAGCCGTCATATCTACCTGACAAAATCCCCAGAGACACTATAGCAAGAATTCATTTCTTCCAAATAAAAGAACAACTAATGCGATACACAAGACAAAACCAGACCCTACCGGAACCATTTAAGGGAATCACGCTATACGCTGATCTCTCCAAGGCCACAATGGCAGCTAGAAATGATCTAGTCCCCATTACAAAAATGTTAAGGAACCATAAGATCCTCTATAAATGGGGCTTCCCAACCAAACTGATGACAGAGTGGAAAAATGTGGCATACAGCATCACCTCCTTGGAGCAGGGCCTGGACCTGCTGCGTAAATGGGGATTATTACCCATGGAGAATCAACCCAGTACCTCAGGGCAATCTGCCCCTCCAAACAAAAAGTTATGACCTCACAACCAGCAACAGATGTTATGGAAGAACAATTCCCTGTTTTGCCAGGGAACCTGACAGTCACCTAAAGTAGTACTCAACACTGACAGGGTGCAAGACATGGAGTAGCTGATGTTCGGCTGAACACAGATAAAGTTTTACAGTTTATGTGTTTTATTTCCTTCCTGGATTTACTTATACCCCTCTACTTGGGTTACGGGAAAATCCGGAACACTATCGCTTTCATGGCAAAGCTTTGTTACAGTTTACTAAAAGCACTAATGTTAACAGTTGAAACTTTTTCTTTCTCGATCTTCTACTTCTTTTTCTTGAAGGAACATAGGCTGGAATGCTTCAAGAGCTTCACAATAACCTTTAGATTGAGTCTACACATTTTCTCCACTAGATGGCAGCACAGCGCAACGTACAGATGGAATGTCCCTTAAATTAATGTCTTTCAACACTAGAGGTTTGAACAGCCCTTATAAGCGAAGATCCCTCTGGAGGAAAGCCTTGGAACTGAGATGTGACATTCTATGCGTGCAGGAGACGCACTTCTCCCAGAGTAAGTCACCAAACTGTACACACCACAAATTTCCACATATCTTCATGGCAAAAGCACAGAAGAAACACAGAGGAGTAATGATAGCGATTAAGGACTCCGTTACATTCACTCTACAGAATAGTGTAAGCGACCCGCACGGCCGTTATATTATTCTTACAGCGGAGATCAATAACAGACTATACACAGTTGTCAATATTTATGCACCTAACAATCATCCTATGAAATTCATCAGGAAAACAATTCAAGTAGCCAAAAAACATCAAAGAGGGAACTTAATTGTTTGTGGGGATTTCAACACTGTTATGTATGGAGATATGGACTCCTCTTCAGTGGTAGGTAGGCGACGTCCAGACATGAGTCAATTAACTGCGGAGGAGAATCTATATGACCCATGGCGCTGCCTGCATACCACTGAGAAGGACTATACATTTTTCTCGAATGTTCATAAAAGCTATTCTAGAATAGACTTATTCCTTGTAGACCAGCATATACTGCAGAATGTATCTGACGCCAGAATACAAAACATTACATGGTCAGACCACGCACCCATCACCATAGACATCATAGACAACTACATGCAAACTCAATCTTCCCTGTGGAGAAACAATACCTTCCTGCTCTCCCAACCGCAGATCCAACAGGAAATGCGGAAGAAATTAGAGGATTACTTCAAATTTAACGAAACCCCAGACTGCTCACCTGCAACAATATGGTGTGCCCACAAAGCGGTCGCCAGAGGAGCACTGATACAGATAGCCTCTAGAGAAAAGAAAAAGAAAGTGCAGGCAATAACAGCCCTAAATAAACAAATCTCAGACCTGGAAAAGGCCCATAAAAATGCTAAGGGTACCAATGACACCATTTTGGAACAACTCAATACCAGACGAGAAGAATTAAAACAAATACTAAAAAGGGATTATGATATATATTTTAAGAGAATGAAACTCTCCTACTACTCTCAGCACAACAGAGCCAGTAAACTATTAGCAGCCCAACTGAAGCACCGTCAGGCACGATCTAAAATAGCAAAAATAGTACACCCACAAAATAACAATACCTTTCACAACCCCAAAGAAATAGCTAATGCCTTCAAGGCCTACTATGAGACCCTATATAATCTCAAGCAAGACACAAATACCCATCAACCTTCCATAGAGGAAATAAACAATTTCCTACAACACATCAAACTACCTAAGATAGACGAAACCACTCCCCAGCATGTAAATAGACCAATATCCATTGAAGAAGTGCTAGCTGTGATTAAAGCCCTTCCTAAACATAAATCTCCCGGAGCAGATGGCTTCTCAGCCGAGTACTACCAAAATTTTACCCACATTTTATCCCCAAGATTAATAACACTATATAACAAAGCAGTGGAAACAGGTAAATTCCCAGAGGAAATGTTACAAGCAATAATAATAACCATCCCGAAACCAGGGAAAGACCCTTCACTACCCCAAAACTATAGACCAATTTCATTACTCAACTCAGATTTAAAGATATTTGCTAAAGTGTTGGCTAATCGACTGATGGAAATCACGCCTTTGCTGGTGGGCTTGGATCAAGTGGGTTTTGTCAAAGGCAGACAGGCGCCTGACAGCACGAGGAGAATGATAAATCTTCTTAAATTTACAGAACTCTCCCGCAAACCCACCTTGTTTCTTGCTCTGGATGCTGAAAAAGCATTCGACAGAGTCCATTGGGGGTACCTGGCCACCACACTCAACAAATTTGGGTTCCAAGGACCCATACACACAGCAATCATGTCCCTATACACGAACCCCACAGCAAAAGTATACACATCGGGTATTCTCTCGGAATCATTCCAACTGACTAATGGCACCCGCCAGGGATGCCCTCTTTCCCCAATAATCTTTTCATTAGCTATAGAACCCTTGGCAGAAATGATAAGAACTAACAAGAAGCTCCGGGGAATAACCATAGGAAACAGAGAGCATAAAATAGGATTATTCGCAGACGATATAATTCTCACCCTAACGAACCCAGAAGACTCAATAGTAAACTTAAAAGAAACCTTGACATATTTTGGGAATATTTCCTATCACAAAATCAACACCACTAAATGCTCAGCACTCTCTATTAACATAACTGAAAATAACCTATCTAGGTTAAAAGAGCTATTCCCCTGCACTTGGGACCCACCGTCAATAACATACCTGGGTATACAACTGCCTAACACGGCTTCTAAATTGTACGAGACCAACTTCCCCCCACTACTAAAAAAACTAAAAGAGGAATCAATGGATGTCATAAGTAAATACCAACTATCATGGGTAGGCCGCATAGCGGCATACCAGATGCAAATCATCCCAAAACTGCTATATCACTTTAGAACGTTACCAATACCAATCCCTCCACAATTCTTCTCCCAGCTAGCTTCCAACCTAAGAAACCTTATATGGGCAGGAAAGAAACCAAGAATAGCATTATCAAACCTATACAAACACAAACTAAAAGGAGGCTGTAGTTTACCAAATGCATGGGCATACCACCAAGCGGCAATATTAGATCAAGCTAAATACTGGTTCTCTTGCCAGGAAGACAATCTGTGGTCCGCCTTAGAACAGGAAGTAACACCTGGCCATAACTTAACTGCACTATTGATGGCGGCAGCGATGGTTCACAACCCTATAATCCCTCCATACCCCACAATACAGGCGACAGTACAAGCTTGGGCTACAATCTGTAGACAGAAGTTAGAGGAGGAGGAAATCTTCCACCTACAGAAACCAATAGCTGCATATGACTATCTGATAAGAGATTTCTCTACTGCGGAGTGGAAACGAAGAGGATTCCACTACGCTAGTAGTGATTCAGTAGAAATGACAACGATGGAGAGGTTTAAACTCCAGCAAATAAAACATTTTGAGGAGAAGGTTCGACCTAAAAACATAGAAGTACCATTGCCCATATGGAATTTCCTCATGAACAAATCGTCTCAGAAATGCAAAGGCATATCATTATGCTATAGATACTTTAACTATCACCCCATAAGAGTAAAGCTCCAAGTAATGCTTAAGTGGGAAGAGGAGCTCCAAAAAGAGTTCCCCCTCCAACAGTGGCTTTTAGCCATTAAACATAATTACAGATCATCCGCATGTATTGACCACTGGGATAACTCACAGAAAATCCTACATAGATGGTACATGACCCCGGTACGCTTACACACAATTAATGCGGAGATATCCCCCCTATGTTGGAGAGGTTGTTCAGATAGGGGTAACCTGTTACATGTTTTTTGGTCATGTGGTCAAGTACAACATCTGTGGAAGGAGGTGTCCGCCCTAGTGTCAGAAATTACTGGGAAACAATACAACATCACCCCAGATCTGGCCCTCCTCAGCCTAACAATAGAATTATTCCCGCCACACCTGAGAAAAATTATAGTTCACATACTATGTGCTACAAGAATAGCAATTGCAGCAAAATGGAAGACAAAGCACGCTCCAAAGATTGCAGAAATTGTCACTAGGGTTAATGCTCAATGTGAAATGGAAAAATTGTTGTCATATAAAGAGGGAAGGGGCGAAGACTTTCACAGATGCTGGAACTCATGGCTACAATCAAACAGGTTCTCTAGTGCTGAATGAAATATGAAATATTTATGACACGGTAATAGTGGGAAAATTGAAGAAGTAGCGACTGTTATACTCACTGATAGACTCAAATATAGTAGTATGAATGAATATTGGGCCTTCCAAGTGGTTCCTAGCTAAACCACTAAATAGATGAATGTGGAGCCTGATCACAGCATGTTCCCTTTAGGGGTGACAGGCTCTACATCAAGCCGATAGAGAGTGAGGGAGCCAATGGGAGCCAGAGTCTGTATAATTGCTCGCTCAGAATATACCAATACATACAGAAAATGAAAATGCTCCTTGGACTTCTAGCTTTCCTTCTCTTCTCTTCTCTTCTATCTTCCACCTTTTTCACTTTTTCTAATCTTTTCTTGCAACTAAACTCTACTATAAAAGAGCATGTTGATTTGTATAAACAAGCTATGTAAAGAATGTAACCTTTGAATGTACACCTGCAAATTATGTTCAATAAAAATTGTTGGTTAAAAAAATAAAAGTATGATTGTATTGCTGGTAATGTAATGCTCCTGATTAGAGTTGAGCGAACCTCTGGAAGTTCGGGTTCTGCTAGTCCGTCCGAACTTCGGGACAAAGTCCGGGTCCGGACGAAACCCGAACGATCGCACGGACAACGAACCCCATTGAAATCAATGGGGACCCGAACTTTTAGGCACAAAAATGGCCCAGGGGTAACTAAAGTTACCCCAAGCAACAGGCACGCTAGCAAGCCCAAAGCAGGCCTGGGCCTGAAACAGGGCTTCAAGCCTGCCTGATCGTCTTGGGCTTGAAGGTCTCCAAGCGAGTTGAGATTAGTCCTCGTAATGTAATGGTCGTTATGTTAGTATGAAAATAAAAAAATTGGTTGTTAAAAATAACTTGTATTAAACGTCCACATGTAAGTTTCCAATGTAAGAAATGTATCGAACAAATATGTTTAGTTGTACGAGAAAATATCATCTCAAATCAACGTTCTTTTCTAATCTTTTTCACTTTTTCCACCTTCTATCTTCTCTTC
>BLSH010342267.1:306303-336199 GCA_018402905.1 Glandirana rugosa
CTGGGCTTGGGTCTGTAAACTTTTTTTCAAACCCAAGCCCAAGACCCAAGCCCATAAACTAGTGCGTACAACTTATCGCTCAAAGCAGTAGTAGTAATCTCTACCTAGTCCAGAATCAGATCGTTCTGTAATGCAGGATGAGATGTTATTATATCTGCAATCTGTCCCTCACAGCGCTGGCAGCATCCTCTCCCTATACTAGCCTGAGAGCATGTGACATGCAGCACTACATGACTCCAGCTTATACAGAGGCTGGGTCACATGATGCACTGGCCAATCACAGCCATGCCATTAGTAGGCATGGCTGTGATGGCTTCTAAGGGCAAACCAGTGAAACGCTTGTTGATTGGCTGCCCTGCCGCTATTCAACATGCGTGATCAAATACCCGAACCCAGAACCCGAACCCAAACTTTTTTTCAAATGTCTGGGTTCGGGTCCGGGTCACGGACACCCCAAAGTTCGGTACGGACCCAAACTTTACAGTTCGGGTTCGCTCAACTCTAAACATAACATGTATCAGAATATGCAGGTTGAACTTTTATTACAGTATTCAGTTATAAATTGAATGCTAGGCATCCCTAGGGACCGAGAGCATTACATTATGCAAACCAAACATGGCAGGGATATCTACCTGGGAACAATGGGGTGGAGAGGGGGGCATATGGGAAATGCCTAAAGAGATGGTAGAAGAGAGCTTCCAAGAGAAGAGTTTAAAAATGACTGGTTGGGGATTCTTTGAAAGGACTGGGGGGAGGGAGAGAGATTAAACTTGTAAGCAACTGAAAGATAAAGGATCAAAGGATTACCCTATCCTCCTCCACCAAGAGGACTAGAGATTATGGTGTACTATGGCTGTTGTTCAGTATCTGGGTAAATTCTGCAGAGTCTGCAAAGTCTTGCCAACAAGCCCAAGTTTTCCTAAAGTTTGAGGTTATCTCCCAAGCCTGATGAGGACGTTACTCCATTTCTGCAATTTTCTTGACACATCTGAACCAGTCTGCTATGGTGGTGGTGGTGGGGGGGGGGGGGGTCGTTGTGCGCCAGCGTATTGGTATACACATTTTTGCTGCCTTAACTAGGTGAAGTGTCAGTGACCGGTGGTATGAAGCATGTGATGGAGATGTGTGATGTAGAAGAAATTGGACAGGAGTATAGTCTAATGAAAATGATATAATACGAGAGATAAAGCTCACCCCCATACTTAAAAAGCCCTCACTGGATCCCACCATCCTGAACAACTTAAAACCTATCTCCTTGCTCTCGTTTGCATCAAAACTTTTAGAACGCCTAGTCTACAATCATCTTAGCTCCTACCTCACTGACAACAACCTTCTTGACCCCTTACAGTCTGGCTTCGCTTGCTACACTCCACTGAAACTGCCCTACTAAAGCTCACTAATCACCTGCTAACTGCTAAAACCAATGGCCACTACTCCATACTCATACTACTCGACCTCTCTGCAGCCTTTGATACTGTTGACCATCCCCTCCTCCTTAAAAAACTCCACTCTCTTGGCCTTCGAGACTCTCCTCTCTCGTGGCTCTCCTCCTACATGTCAGAGCGCTCCTACAGTGTGACCTATAACTCTGTTTCCTCCTCTCCACTTCCTCTTTCAGTTGGAGTACCTCAAGGTACTGTCCTTGGACCCCTTCTCTTCTCCATTTACACCTCCTCCCTTTGTCTGTTAATAAACTCCCATGGCTTCCAATACCACCTCTATGCTGATGACACACAAATCTATCTCTCTACTCCTCACCTCATTCCTTCAGTCTCCTCTCGCATTACTAACTTACTAACGGACATATCAGCATGGATTTCACACCACTTCCTCAAACTCAATCTTTCTAAAACTGAGCTCATAATTTTTCTTCCAGCCCGTGCCCCACCCCCTGACTTCTCTATCAAGATCAATAATACAACTATCAGTCCCTCCCCTCATGCGAAGGTCCTTGGTGTAATCCTAGACTCTGACCTGTCCTTTCGGTCCCAAATCAAATCACTGTCCAAATCATGCAGACTTCACCTTCAAAACATCTCCAAACTTCGTCCCTTCCTAACAGTTGACACTACTATGCAACTTATTCACTCCCTTGTTTTCGCTCGCCTTGACTATTGTAACTCCCTCCTAATTGGCCTACTTCTCCACAAGCTATCCCCTCTTCAGTCTATCATGAACGCTGCTGCCAGACTCATCCACCTTACCAACCTTTCGGTGTCCGCCACTCTTCTCTGCCAATCCCTCCGCTGGCTTCCCATTTTCCGAAGAATCAAATTCAAAACCCTAACCATGGCATACAAAGCCATTTACAATTCTGCCCCAAGCTACATTACCAATCTTATCTCCAAATATCACCCAAACCTTTCTCTTCGCTCCTCCCAAGACCATCTGCTCTCTATCTCCCTTGTTTCCTCCTCCCATGCTGGCATACAGGACTTCTCCAGAGCCGCTCCCATCCTCTGGAACTCTCTACCCCTATCCCTTACTCTGTCCACTTTTAAACAATCCCTGAAAACTCACCTCTTCAAGGAGGCCTATCCTGCCTCCAGCTAACAACAGAATCTTCTACTCCCCTCATCAGTTCATCCCCCACAGTCCCTACCTTTTGTTTCACCAGCCCCCCCCTCTTAGATTGTAAGCTCACAGGAGCAGGGCCCTCTAACCCTCTTGTTTTAAATTGTACTGCTGCTGTAATGTCTCTCTTTATATTGTAAAGCGCTGCAAAAACTGTTGGCGCTATATAAATCCTGTATAATAATAATAATAATAATAAAGCTGTGGACTTCTTTCCAAAATGGTTGAATGATCGGGCATGACCACCATGTATGTAAGAGCGAACCTAGATCATTGTTACAATGCCAGCATTTGGGTGAAATGGTGGGTGAAAACTTGTGAAGTTTTACAAGGGTTCTGTACCATCTAGTAAAAAATGTTAAACCATTTTGCTGTTTAGATACATTAATTGTTTGCTTATGAATGTGAATAAAGATGCACTCCCAATCCTCAGCTGGTCTATAGAGAGTTCCTGCTTCCATTATTGGCTAGCTTTATTACATTTGGGGTCACTTCTAGAGAACATGATGGCATAGAGATCTGAGATTAAATGTCTTTGAGATTCATGTTTTTTGCAAAGTGCCTCAAATGGGGTATGTTGTGTCGACCAAGCATGGAGGAGTTTGGGGCAATTCAGAAAATGGCGTATTTGTACGTATGTCAAAACTGAGGTTGATTTAAATATTTTATTTGTTTGGTAAGCAACAAAACATTGAGCTGTCCTCTTGCCCCATATCATATCTGTAAACATTATTCTGATTAGAAAACGGATTCTGACTAGAGTTGAGCGGACACCTGGATGTTCGGGTTCAGCGGGTTCGGCCGAACTTCGCAAAAAAAGTTTGAGTTCGGCCCCATCTTGACCCAGAACCCCATTGAAGTCAATGGTGACCTGAACTTTTGGGCACAAAAATGGCTCTAAAAAAGTCCTGGAAAGGGCTAAAGGGCTGCAAAAGGAAGCAAAATGGGGGTAAGAGTAGGACTAGGGCTCTGCAAACAAATGTGGATAGGGAAATAACTAAAAATCACATAAACAAAATTAAAAATGGAGGAGGAGGTGGATGTGGAATAGGTGGTTGCGGAGGCGGTGACCGTGGTGGTGTAGGTGGAAGTGGCGGTGGAGAATGAGGAGGTAGTCAACATTGTTTTTTGTTTGTTTGTTTTTCTAATTGGGGTAGCCCCCAAAATATTGAGACATATTAAAAAAAAAAGGAATAAGTTCACTGAAGTATACCAATGGCTGTGTGAGGCCGGTATAAATATCTTTTTATTATTCTTTTTTAAACCAGCAATGTAGAAGCACTTTTTAATTTTGTGCACGAAATGCACAGCAAGTTGCAAATGTACTATGTAGCACTATTTATTATTCTTTTTTTTTTAAACCAGCAATGTAGATGCACTTTTTAATTTTGTGCAAGAAATGCACAGCAAGGTGCAAATGTACTATGTAGCACTATTTATTATAAATGCACCACTGGCCGCAAATGTAGTATTTATAATATATATATTTTTTTTTAAACCAGCAATGTAGACGCACTTTTTAATTTTGTGCAAGAAATGCCCCACTGGCCGCAAATGTAATATTTTGCACAAAAAAAAAAGAAAAATTAATTTGTCTAACTGCAATGTAAAAGCTTAAGTTTAAGCTTAAGCTTTAAGTTTAAATATGCCAAAATGTTGCCAACTGAACTAACAGAACACGATTAAAGTAGTGTCCCTGACACACAAGCAGTTGCAAGTGCACAAACAGAAAAATTGCTTAGGCTTTATATGAGGCACTTTGCTTAGCAAGCAAAATGTACTCTAGCAAACAAAAATCTCCTCTAGCACCCACCCACCAATAAATCGCTGTTTTTAACAGATTTTCTAAAGCTAATCTGTCCCTCACAGCAGCATCCTCTCCCTACACTACTATGAGATGATTTTCCAAAGCTAATCTGTCCCTCACAGCAGCAGGATCCTCTCCCTACACTACTAGGAGATGATTTTCCAAAGCTAATCTTTCCCTCACAGCAGCAGGATCCTCTACCTACACTACTATGAGATGATTTTCCAAAGCTAATCTGTCCCTCACAGCGGCAGCATCAGCATCCTCTCCCTACACTAGTATGAGATGATGTGGCATGCAGCACTACGTGACTCCAGCTTATATAGAGGCTTGGTTACATGATGCACTGGACAATCACAGCCATGCCATTAGTAGGCATGGCTGTGATGGCTTCTAAGAGCAAACGAGTCAAACACTTGTTGATTGGCTGCCCTGCAGCTATTCAAAAGGCGGGAAAAAATACCTGAACCCAGACTTTTTCTCAAATGTTCGGGTTCGGGAAACGAACTCCCTAAAGTCTGGTATGAACCCGAACTTTACAGTTCGGGTTCACTCAACTCTAATTCTGACTAATTCATAAACAATTAATGTCACAGAAATCTATTTGATTTCTAAAGTTGCTCCACAATACCAAAATAAACCATAAAGTGGCACTTCGTGTTGCAATTTCATTTCACCTCCCAAGATCTGTGGAAGATTGGGTTAATTTGCAACTGACAGATATTAGTGAATATCACATTGTTTACCAGGTGTCAAAATAATTTAAATTAATGTAAAATGTTCCTTCCTCATCACGGGATGCCATCCTAGCACCTTAGACATACAGCGTTCTTCCATATTAGCACTGTACAAAGCAAAAAATGCACAAAAAGTCCCCTCTGAAAATACCAAATCAGAATTAAATTGGCTCTTATGAACCACAACGATCTCCAAAACATACAGTAAGTGTGGGAATTAAGGGGTGGCATGTGAAACTTACTAAAATCAGTATGCATGAACGTAGCAACTCAATGAACTTTTAATCTGTCCTTTGGATGGCCTAGCCAGTTTTTTAATTAGCATATTGAGTTGCTAGAACCCACATTTGTATAGAGTCTAGAGAGTGGATAGTCACTATGCAACTCCTCAAGTACACATTAAATTCAAGGAGCACTTACAGTGATTTTATTTAGATTTTGTTTCTTAATTTAGGTTTTTCCACTGGTGTGCTGTGGTTTGGCTGCAGCGTAAGTGTGTGTGTGTTTTTTGTGCGTATTACCTGCATTTTGCAGCCCCATAGACTTCTGTTAGGTTGGCAAATTTTTCAGCATTTTCTGAAAGCGCACCAAATTTTCTGCATGCTTCCTCTTTGGTGCATTTTGAGAAAATGTGGTAAAAACACTCAACCTAATAGAAGTCTATGGGAATGCAGCTAAAAACTTGGGTAAAATGCAAATACACCACTACTTCGGCTAAACCACAGTGCACATTTATAAGATCAAGATTTAAAAAAAAAAATTGGGTTAATATAAAATATCACAAATTACTGTTACACCTCCTAACATTCATTGAAATATAGATGTGTGACAGGAGAAAAAGACCAGTTGTTCATTAAGTCTGCCCTATTCTGTCAGCAGGTGGAGCGCTGGACTTTACATAGTTTCCAGTTTATCCTCATGTGCTGCTGAAAAAAGCCTGCTTTTTGCAAGGCTCAATTGCTGAAACTTACTTTACACAGCCATGGGAATGGGTAAGATTTACAAAGGTTCAGCAAATCCTGTTTAAGATTTTGCAATCCTGAAATTAGCAGCAAATCCCATTGATATCCGTGGTGGGCAAATGAATAAATCCATGCCATTTTTAGGGCTAATAGGCAAACCCCTGTAAAAACCACTGTAAAAACAAATGCATGGAAAGCTGGGTACTGCCATAGAGTAAATACAGCATTGCAAGAGTCGGTTTATGCAGCTTTAAAGGCAACGTTGAAAATGCACACATCTTCACCAAAGAGCTGAAGGTTAAAGTGATACTAAACACACAATGTTTAACTTATATTATCCATTCTCTGTATGTATATGAATGATGGCACTATATTTATTTTAAGTTAAAAAAATGGAAATGTTTTATATATTTTTTTTTTTTTAATATTTTTTATTGAGTTTTTAAACATAACAGAATGTGGTACAAACCATTGGAATATCACTTGTTGAGAATAACACTGACATTTACAATATCAGTTGACAAACAGAGTTGGCATTTTTAACAGTTAACAGTTAATTGATGAGTATTGGAGAGTTTGTGGGGTTTCAATAGTTTGCAATCAGTATAACATAATAGAGGTTGGATAAGATTAGAGGGGTACAAAGGAAAGAAAAAGACAGAGGGGTTGTAAAGGGTAAGGGGGGAAGGAATTCAGAGTATTTCCATGATACCTTTTGTTACTTAGGTACATCAATTCTTTCATATTTACCATTAATACACTCTACTATTTGACCAACAACTCCATGCAGCTTGCCATTTTTTGAATGATAATGAGTTATAAGCCAGAAGTTTCTCGTATGTTAAGTTTATGTCCACTAACGTTTTGACCTCCGAGATAGCTGGTGTGTCAATATTCTTCCATTTCTGAAGTATGAGTGATCTTGCTGCCAATAGAATATGTGTGACCACCGGCCTGTATAGAGGGGGGTATGTGTCTATACCTATGTTTAAAATTGCCAAGTTGGGACACATTTTTTTGAGTATCCCTGTTTTTGAAGCTATCAGTCTGAACACTGAGTTCCAATAACTCGTTAGAGCTGGGCATTCCCATAACATATGTAGCAGGTTTCCCATCTGTCCACATTCCCTCCAACATGATGGGGAGTGGTCAGGTGAGAACTTAGCCATCCTATGTGGCGTTAGATACCATCTGCTTCTTATTTTTAAGGACATCTCCCAGTGTGATGTGCAGTGTGAGAATTTCTCAATGGAGGCAATAGCTGACTTCCATTGCTCGTTTGTAAATGTATTTCGAAGATCTTTTTCCCATTTCGTCATTGGCCCTGTCTTGCTGAATGTCATTTTCTCATTTAGGGTATTGTAAAACATGCTAATCCCTTTTTTTCATTTTTTGTGTTGGATAGGTATGTCCATACCTTTGGGTTAACCTTTGTGTCGATTAGTGGGTGGGTTTTGAGGAATTGTGTAATGCGGGATAAATTGTATAGTTGTTGTTGAGGGACGTGAAATTCCTCCATCAACTGCGTTTGTGTTTTGACTCCTCTACTGTCATGTAGTTGTTGTATGTTTTGTATTGCACAATCTCTTAAGGGTTTTGTACTGAGCCATGGGATCACTGAGTCCAATACTTCTAGGGGGGTGGGGACTGTGGTTGTTGTGGCGGATTTGTTAAATTGTTTGGATATGTGTCTCCACGCCAATATCGATGCTTTCATTGGGAGTGTGAAGTGGGAAAGGTCTCCTGGTTTCCAGTTGTCAATCAGTAGGATGTTTCTGAGATCTGTAGCGGTTGATACGCTTTTTTCTATTTCTACCCATAGGGGGGTTTCCTCCTTCGGGAACCAGTATTTAAGTTGTTCTAAGTGTACTGCCCAATAGTAGTCAACTAGGTCTGGCATGCTTGCTCCCCCTATTGATTTATGTCTCGTAAGTGTAAGTTCTGCACATCTTGCTTTTTTGCCCTGCCAAAGGAATTTTTTTAGTATATTTTTTAATTTAATTAGTTGGTGTTTCCTTATAGGAATTGGGAGTGCCCTAAGGATGTACAGTATTTGGGGGAGTATGTTCATTTTGACTACTGCTAGTCTGCCTCCCCAAGATATTTCGTGTTTTGATGCAGAGGAGAGATCGTTTGATATTTTAACTATTAGAGGGTTTATGTTGGCGGCAACTAGTTTGGATACTTTATTAGTTAAATTGATACCTAAGTATCTTATGCTATTTGGTTCCCATGTAAATGGGAATTGGGATTTGAGGCTCTGTATAGTGGGCTGGGACATGCCTAGATCCAATATGGTGGACTTTGTTGTATTTATTTTGTAATAGGAGATTTCGCTGAATTGTTGTAGTGTGTGGTACGCCGAAATAAGTGATTTTTTTGGGTTCGTCAGTAATAATATAATGTCATCTGCGAACATACTAATTTTATGTTGTCTGCCTTGGATGTTAAAGCCTGTTATTAAGGGGTTTGATCGAATTGCTTCAGCCAGGGGTTCTAGCACTAGGTTGAAAATGATGGGGGAGAGGGGACACCCTTGTCTCGTTCCGTTAGTAATGTTCAATTGTTTGGAGAGGGTATTTGAGCCATACACTTGTGCTGAGGGGCAAGAGTATAAAGCAAGGATAGTGGAGAGGATATTGCCTGAGAATCCAAATTTCTGTAGGGTTTTGTGCATATACAGCCAATGTACTCTGTCGAACGCCTTCTCTGCATCCAAAGCTAGAAGCAGAGAAGGCGTTCTTGTTTTTCAGCCTGGTCCGATGTTTGACGCCCTGCGATGAATCCTGTTTGATCTTTTTGTATTAATAGGGGGAGGATGGTCATGATTCTTTTCGCTATTAGTTTTGCTAGTATTTTCACATCTGAATTTAATAGAGAGATAGGCCTAAAATTTGCAGGAGGTCTTTTCCTGGTCTTTTCCTGGTTTAGGTAGGGTGATGATGTGGGCTTTGAGCATCTCCTGCGGTAGGGATGCTTGCTCAGTTGCTTTGTTGAAAACACGTACTAGGTGAGGGGTTAGTTCTTGTTTAAATAGTTTGTAAAAGTCATTGGGTAGTCCATCTGGTCCTGGTGATTTCCCGTTTGGTAGTGATGTTATGATTTGTGATATTTCTTTCTCAGAAATCGGGATATTAAGTGTGTCAAGTTGGGGTTTCGTCAGAGTAGGGAGATTTATTTTGTCTAGGAATTCTTGTATTTCCCTTTCTGTTGGTTGGTGAGTGGACTTGTCTTCTCGTAAGTTATATAGGGAGCTGTAGTATTCCGCAAATTCATCTGCGATCTCTTGGGGGTGCGTAATTTTCATTTTGTTATTGGGGTGTATGAGGTGTGAAATTCTAGTGCTTGCTTGTTTAGATTTGAGTTTGTTTGCCAAATATTTGCCTGTCTTGTTTGATTGGGCGTAGTGGTTGAGTTTTAGTCTATTTAGGTGCTTGTCGTACTGTTCTGTCATGAGGATTCTTAATTCGTGTCTTAGGTTGTGTAATTGGTTTGATGTTGCTATATTGGGCTTTTTCTTGTTTAGTGTTTCTAGTTCGTGGATGGCTTTAAGTGTGTTTGAGAGTGACGCATTATATTGTTTCCTGAGTCTAGCATTTTGCTGAATACAAACTCCCCTTATAAATGCTTTGTGCGCATTCCATAAGACCCAAGGGTCTGAGACTGAGTGTGTGTTCAAATGGAAGAATTCCTTGAGTTGTTGAGATATGTGCTTGTTGCATTGTGGGTGCTGCAGGCTTTTAATGTTGCATCTCCATACCTGGCTCCGGTCCGGGGACCCTTGCTCCTCCACCACCAATTCAACCACCGCATGGTCTGACCATGTGATGTCCCTGATGGAGGACGAGGAGGCCCCCCGGAGAAGACCCATGCTCACAACAAACATATCAATTCTTGAGTAAGTACGATGTCTGGCGGAGAAGTGCGTGTAGTCTCTTTCTGAGGCATGTTGGCACCTCCAGACATCGTACACTCGTTCTTCCTGAAACAATTTCCCCAGTGATGGCGATCGGCCCTTGGCTGAGGAAGTGGTATCCAGCCCCGGGTCGACTGTTGCATTAAAGTCTCCACACGTCAACAAGTCCCCATACTTAACCTTTTCTATTCTTTGGAATAGCCTTCTGGTAAATCTCAGCTGATGCGAGTTTGGAGCATAAACCGTGACCAGTGTTAGAGGTTTGTTGTTTAGCTCACATGTCAATATGATAAACCGTCCCTGTGTGTCCGTTATTAAATTATGCAACTTAAAGGTTACCGAGCGACTAATTGCCAGGAGGACTCCTCTTTTTTTTTCAAAGGCATTAGAGAAAAAAATGTTTGGGTAGTCTCTGTGTTCAAATTTGGGAGGTTGTCGAGTGGAAAAATGTCTCTTGGACTGCCAGGATGTCTGCTTTGCTATTGGTGGCTTCTTTCCAGAGTGAGAAGCTGGGTGGTTTAGCCCATTAGCATTGATAGATAAGCACTTGATATTCATTTTTGGATTTCATAGCTATGTTGAGTTCTTGAAGTGGTACGATAACAAGTTGGGTCTTGGACTTTTCGAGTGTAGGCATTTTGTTGTACTGTATAGTGTTGAGTTTGGGTCAATTTGGAGAAGAGACTCTGTACCTTCCAAGCTGGGTTGATGGAGAGAGGGAGAGATGAAAGTAGGAAATTGGGGGAAGTTTAGGTTCGTTATAAAAAGAGGATCATGTTTGTGATCCGTGATGGGGAGTCCCATCTTTTTAGTTTGGAGGGCCACTGGACGTTCTTTCATCCTAGGCCTGGGACTTTATGCATGCTGTGGTGTTAAGGTGGACGGTTACCTCCGCTTGTGTGGTTTTTCTTTGCCGATCGTTTGCGGGATACCAATTGCCATTCTTCTTGGGTTGTGATAGAGGTCCCGCTTGTGGATGGTTGGGATTCTGAAGTGGTAGGCAAAATTCCCCATTGTTGGAGAAGATGAATCCCATTTTCCAGGGATGTTATTTGGGATGTAGAGCCATTGTAGGATACCAACAGACACGCTGGGTATCTCCATTTATGTGGAATGTTGTGATTCCTCAGCGCCTTGGTTATTGTGGCCAGATTCCTTCTTTTCTGCAATGTGTGTTTTGACAAGTCCGGGAGCATTTGGAGGCCTTTGTATTGCTCTGGAAGTGTGTTTTTCTGTCTGAAAGATGTCATTATGGCTTCTTTGGATTGATATAAGTGGATCCTCATTAATGTGTCTCTGGGTAGATCCGAGGCAATGAATGATGGCTTGGGTAATCTATGGATCCGATCGATGGCTAGTTCCGTGGGTGATAGAGCTGGCACTATGGCTGCAAAGAGGGTTTTAACATAGTGGTTAAGTTGGTCAGCCTGCACAGACTCTGGGATGCCTCTAATCTTAAGATTGTTCCGTCTGCTGCGGTCCTCCAAGTCCACCATTTTGTCTTTGATCCATTCTAGTTCTTCCTTTTGGTCCAAGTATGCATCCACTAGTGAGTTATGGGATGTAGTATATTCTTCCATTGAGGACTCAATAGTTGTTATTCTCGATTCTGCTTTGTGTAGGTCTGTTTGGAATTGTTGCATACATCCCTGCCAGTCAGCCTGTAGAGAGGATCTCAACGATAGTAGCATATTTTTTAGTGTCACGTCTGAGATTGGCTGACCTTGCGTCGGGAATTCTGCTATAGGATCCTTGCCCACTGCCTGATTTGCTTATCCGGGCTGTGATGGGCCTAGTTCCATGCTGGCCTCCGGGTCTTGCCTGTGAGGAGAGTCCCTGCGTGGCTTTGCTTTTACTGGACTCCTTGTGGAGGGTGAGGAACTTCCTGAAGACCCTTCGCTGTCCGGGTTTCCCACTTTACGTGGTTGCGGAACGCTCGTTTTTTCGTTCGTGCCTTCGTTCCATGCACCGACCCGTCGTTGTAGCTGTAGGACACTGCCCTGCTTTTGCGGCCTAGTGCCGGAGGCTTGGAAGAAACTCGCCAGTTTCTTCACTTGCTGAATCTCTTTCCTCCTGCGGGTCATACCGGTTTGTAGCTGGGGCTCTGCTGAGTCAGATCCTACTGGTGTTAGTTGCCTTGTGGCGCGGAGGTAGATTTTGTAGTCAATTGTCCCGGGTGGCCATGCGGAGCTGCAGAATTAAGCTGCCATCTTCCGCGCTGTTCGCCACGCCCCCGAAATGTTTTATAATTGATATACAACTGTCACGTGACCCAGATTTTTCCCAGCCTGTCTGCAGGCAAACATCAGTTGGAAGAACTTCTGGTCCTCTGCTGCTTACAAGCAAAAACCCTTCCAAAAACCCAGTAAAAATATATAATTAATATCAAATAAATGTTTTAAATCACCATTGAAATATTTATTTGAATTCAACGCTTTGTATTTTTTTGTGCAAAAACTTCTGGGCTATCTAGGGGGAGGTTCTGCCAATCACAACCTGTTTCATGCCCCTTCAACCTGTGTCTATTGTTTGTACATGCTTAGAATTACAGGGCCCGTGGCACCTTCATCAATTTGCACATAATATCACACCCCCCATAATGCCGAGCTGCTTAGTGGGCATGAAGGAGAAGGGAGGGAGTGGGCTGTCATTTACCTGGAGTGTATATACTCTATGACTCTATGGTCATGTGGGCTGCACAGATAAGAAAATGGTGGAAATGTACATGAGGGAACTGAAGCTAGAGCATGGTCAGTAGATGTAGCAATAGCTGGTCTATGCAATCTCAGGCTGAATTGGGGACACAAACATGGGGGAGGGACAGTGAACAGCAGTATCAACCAGGTTTTTTGCACAATACAGAAAATGAATTCTATAATGAGTGAGTATGAACAGCATGTAATACAATCTGTATTGACAGCTTTAATGATGTGGGTTTAATGACACTTTAAGCACAAACTAATGGCTGCAATAGCACTGTATCTCTTCAGCCGGCCCTCAGCTTGAAAGTGAAAGTGATCTGGTGACTATACAGCCACTGATAACATTATAATAACATGTATTAAAAAAAATAAACATAACCCTTGTTGCCCCGCACACACCTGCAAATGCAAACACAGCCCAGTGTGCGCATGTGTATGTAAACCACAGTATGTAAACCACAATTGTCATTGTGAGAGCAATAATTCTAGGACCAGAGCTCATGATTGAACTCTAAACTGATGAGCAGTAAAGGCTTTTAAAGTGTCACCTATAGATTTTGAGAGCAGGTAGTGTCACCAGCACACCAGGATCTTCAAATAAGTCCAATCTTTAATAAATTATCACATCATTACAGCATAGAGCTATAGAGATTTTGGGTTCATGGGTTCAAAGGAATTTAAGACCTGCCATGTCTTAAGACTTGACAAGTTTGGTAGCTTTAACTCGACGTAAAAAAAATTGAGCATTATATTGTGTATGTTTGGACTAAAATTCATATTATTATTTTTTTTCTTGAAAATATGCATTTTATAAACAGTATTATATATAATATTGGGCACTGTAGAAAATTGCAAATACTAACTTTTATTCAACAGGGTCTGTGATTTCAGAAAATATATAATGTTCTGGGGGTTTAAGTAATTTTATGGCCAAAAATGCAGATTTTTATACATATCCAAAATGAAGAAATGCCCCAGTGACAAAGTGGTTAAAGAACTTGCTTGAGGGTCACATTAAAGCTGTATTTGATGTTACAAAACAGTACAATTTTCACTGACACTCTCATCAACAGCATACACTGGCAGTGCATATTTGGATGTGGAATTTATTTGTTTCTTTTAGGCCTCATACACACGGACGTTTCGTAAAAAATATAGAAAACGTCGGGCCCGACGTCAAGGAAAAAAAATCGGCGGTTTTCGGCGTTATGCATCGGCGTTAGTGAGCGTGGGCGTCAATAGGAGTTTTTTTTAAAGAATCATCCCTCTGCTATTTTTCAACCTAAAAATGTCGGCGTCAAAAAATGCCGGTTAAAGCCGGTACATTATTAGTTGGCGTTTGTTGTCGTTTTGCGGCGTCGGCATCAAAAAATGCCAAAACGTTACAGCCTCAGAACACGCTGGCCGTGGGTTCTAGTTTCAGCTCACTAACGCTGACGCCATCTACAGCTCAAAAACATCAGCATTTTTATGGGGCCATTGACTAACATGGAGAGCTGCAAAAAACATCAGAAAACGTCGGCGTCAAAAAATGTCCATGTGTATGAGGCCTTAAAATTAACTTGGTTTACAAGATATGCAACAGTTTTGAAAACTATTTTTTAGGTGATGCTTTTATATCAAATGATAATAGGCCCGCTTTATCTGACAGATATAAATTGGCCAGCACGACTCTGTTCTTGCTGATGTAAAACTGTCTTTTTGCTGACTAATTTATACCATACTCTCATTAAGAATAAAGGGACATTAGGACCAGAGCACATTTTTTTGATTCGGCACTGAGTCGCTTTAACTGACAATTGTGCAGCCGTGCGTTGTTGTACCCACAAATAGAGCTTTCTTTTGGTGGTATTTGTTCACTTCTGCTTCATTTCTGATCACCGCTATAAACAAAAAAGCGACAATTTTGCAAAAAAAAAATATTTCTTACTTTTTGCTAAAATACATACCCAAAAAAATATATAAAAAAAACAAATCTATTCATCGGTTTTGGGTGATTTATATTCTTCCTCATATTTTTGGTAGAAAAAAAAACCACAATCAGCGTTTATTGATTGGTTTGCGTAACAGTAGCCGCATTTAGAAACCATGAGAATTAATTTCTGGCATTTTTACAATTTTTTTTTCTACTAGTAAGGCGGCAGTCTGCGATTTTTATTGGAACTGTCATATTGGGGAGGACATTTTTGACACTTTTTTTGGACCAATGACATTTATACAGCGATCAGAAATTTAAATATCCACTGATTACTGTATAAATGTCATTGGCAGGGAAGGGGTTAACCTGCAGGAAGTAGTGAAGGGGTTAACTGTGTTCCCTGTGTGTGTTCTAACTGTATGGGGGCGGGGAAGCCAGGGGCACCAGAGATCTAACTGATCTCAAGTACAGGGATCAGTAGATCTCTGACATGCCACCTGACAGAGCGGGGAACAGCCATGTTTATATCAGCGTTTCCCCGTTCTGGCTCTGTTGGTATTGCCTTCACACTTTAACCCTATAGAGGTACTCTTGATGAAAGCAAGGATTGACCTTGCTGTGAAAAATTGCAATGATATGCACCTGTAAAACAGGTGCGGAAAAATTGCTCTTTGGGTGTCGGTGGCGCCTTCACACCGTAACCCTATACAAGGTACTCTTGATGAAAGATGATATGTGGTCAATATGCTACAATCAAACTATCTGAACTGTTCCTACTCTAGATACACACTAATGAACTCTCCCCAGCTGCACACATGTAAAGATGAATGGTCGTCACAACACTCACACTGACTATCCCTAGAGTGACGCTAAACTAATATTCTACACTGACAATAGAATCACAATAGAATCACAATAGCACACTATAGCACACTAACTGGCTAATAGCACTGAACAGAGCCCTGTTTTATCTTTCTCCACACTGATATCACACTGAAAATGGCCGCTATTGAAAGAATACTTTTATAGCGTGGGGCGGGATTAAGAGCAATGAGCCATGATTGGATACAGTCATCATGACAGTGTCCAGTCATGGCTCCGACAGTGCTCTCTGCCCTGATTAAGCGAAGCTTTCACTGCTTCAGACAATCAGGGCTTTCAATGCATTTTGCGTCCGCACAGTGCATTATGGTCATTGTGGTCATTCGGCGGGCCAAACAAGTGGTCAAACGCGCTGATAATTTGGTGGTTCAGAGAATGAGCAAACAGCCAATGTTAGGCCCAAACTAATGCTCGGACCAAACCATTCATCCATCCCTAGTTCACATCATAAATAAAAGAAAAATAAGCGAGAGCTGTACAAAATGTTACAGTAAAATGGATTTTCTTCCTTACATAAACTTCTTTCTGAAAAAGCTGAGTTTTACAAGAATGAAAAAAGCATGGAAAGTTGTGAAATGGTAAGGGACTTTGTTTATAATGTGTTGGCAGAACACCAGTTTAGAGGTAAATCAGATTCTATCAAGTTGCTTTGTCAATCTAAAATACATGAATTAGACTGGCATAGTGAGCATTAGTTGTAAAGCAAGAGGTAACTTGAAAATGTTGCAAGGAAGTGACGAAACACGTCAAGCTTGGTCTCCCTGACATCACTACTGGCCCGGGAGGTGTATGCACTCTAAGGAATCTTGTAGCGTCTCCTATCTTTTGAACTGTGTGGCCATTTTTAAAGCAATATTTTGCCTTTTAGGTATTTTAATTTAATATCGGTTAGCTTATGGTAGAATAAGAGGCTAAAATATATCACACTATGAGGAGTTCTTTTTTCCTAATAAGCGGAATGCCTGCCAAATGTACCATCTAAAGGGTATATCTGGAAAGAGTATGGTATTACAAGGAGCACACATAGGATCCCAGAGTGGGTAAGGGCCCCCCAAAACAAGATCTGCAAGCCCTAATGACCCTTTTTATCATACGATACAAGGTCCAATGGATCTGGTGAGTGCGGACAAAACCCAGTGTCACATGGATCACTAAAAGTCACAGAATTTGGGAGCACTTTTGAGCACAGAAGCACTTTATTATTTAAATGGATGGACTTGTATATGCTTGCACAATTATTATGTATATTTGCACAGATATATAGCACTTTGAAAATAGCACTTTGTATGCACTAGTAGCACTTTTAATATTGATATCATCATTATAAATGATGAACTGAGTATAATTAGAGGTTAACAAGTCTCTAGGGTTTCACCCATTCACATATTGTTATACATTATTTTTAATGAAGCAGAACAAGGGGTATGACTGATAGGTAACACAATTAGGGAAGAGAGAGCGCTGTATTTTTTAATATGGATTAGCATATGGACAACTCATGGCAGTTGCTTCTGACGTACTGAAATAAATGAAGTAAACTTGTTAGTAACTAAATCAGCACTTTTTTGATTTACTGCCCTGAATAGTAACTATTTTATGGCTTGATCAGCTGGATGATACTATGGGGTTGATTTACTAAAGCTTGAAAGTGCAAAATTTTGGTGCAGCCCCACACAGAAACCAATCAGCTTCAAGGTTTTATTGTCAAATCTTGATTGAACAAGCTGAGGTTAGAAGCTGATTGGCTAGCATGCACAGCTGCACCCGTTTTTGCACTCTCCAGCCTTAGTAAATCAACTCCTTTGTCTCATAACGGTTTCTGAATTCATCTAGCTAGCATTTTTCTCTATCTCTCTCTGCAATAAAAGTGATCTAACAAAACAGTCTTTTCATTAATATGCTTAAGGGAAAGCAGTCACTTATATATGCTTACTTTATGTGTACTCTAGAATGATAATTTATTAGCAGATGGAAGGGTGTAGGATAACTTCAAATAATGAAGTTGAAACATATGAGATATATCATTACATTCCAGTCAAACATAACCAATGCATGCCACCCTGCTGTGTAAAATTATCCAGCCACCAGTACTCCAGTGTTTAAGAAATATTTTTTCTCAAGTATTTAGTACAGTCTACTATGGATCCCACCTTTACCGATGGAATGCCCTTCTGTTTATTTCCAGGTCATCTCCTTCAAACCTGTGTTTTGCCAGCTTTAATCCCTCATCCCCAGCAGCATATACTTTCCATTATTGCACTCCCTCACCACATTGAGCCCTAGGAAATAACCATTACTTCTGGGTATGGAAGAAATTGGAAATAATAGACCTGTAAAAGCTATGGCTCCAGTGATTTGCAGGGTTTTCTTTTAGCTCACAGTGGATGCATGGAGTACCATGGAAGCAAACATTAATTATAAGCTTCTGGACCTCTTGCTTGCCATGCATAGTTAAATCTCAAGTTTACTTTAAGGAACATACTGTACATATGTTATTATAAAGTACCACCATGAACTGTATATAACTATTGTTTCCCTGACAATCAGTGCAACTCTTGTTTAAAGTGATAGTAAACCGCTGGGTGTTTTTTTTTTTTTTTCTTTAACCTGAAAGGCAATGTCATAATGCACATTATGTGAAATCTACCTCAATACCTGAAAACGGAGTCTCCCAGTGGTGCGCTGTCACTGCTGAAGGTGCTTCCATCTTCTCCCGGACTTCCTTCCGGGTTCACGGACTCCAGCTGTGTCAGTGGCCAGAGCCCAAAAAAATAAAACCTAATTTGGAATCCATGCATCCGGCACCCTGCATGTAGATTAGGGGTCGGGCGCATGGCTCAGGGGGGCGTCGCCCCTGAGCCCGTATGGAGCAGCCGCCACTGTTTACAGTACCTATGGGTAAGCCTTACTATAGACTTAGCTATAGGTAAAATTCATGCAGTTTACTCCCACTTTAAATGACCACAGCAACAGCCAATATATGAAGCATTTGCAAATTAACACTGGTGTAGCCCTGTTAGTGTAGGTCACAAACTATTTTTTTTAAAATAATTTCCCCACTTAAAGTACCTAAAGTCACCTCTTATTAACCTTAAAGGATACTAAAGCCACCTTGATTACATTAAGTATTAATAAGGAGCAGTATTTACTGATCCAAAAGACTGTATTAGTGTTGTTGAAAATGTTTTTCTTACTTTGAAAGTGTGTGCATATCTTCATCCATCCCTGTAGCTGCAATTGCTGTATTTTTTTAGTACTTTTGCTTTTCAAAAAGTGAAAGAACACATGCATAGGCACCCTTTAGATGTGGTTATTCTACGGAGGCAGTTGACCACCGACCGGTATAAACTTTAGCAATGCAGTTTGCCCATCAGTTTATTGGTTACATTCTATTGGGCTTGCTTCTGGAGCAGTAATCAAGCAACTCATCAGCACAGTGAAGCTAAAGTCTACACTATCCAGTAGCCAGCAGGGAGGAACATGCTCATCCAAAGGTTTGTCAGGGATGAACGCTTTCATTCTGGCTCATCACTGGTCATCCTTTATATTCTCTCTCTCTCAGTTCATGGGTGGCTAGAAAGGGAGATACTGAGCCGGAATGAATTGTAGATACAGGCATGAGGGAAGCAAATACAGATGGGGATCTCTGGAATGCTTCTAAGGTATTTATGGGGAGTGGATGTACACAGGATTTTAAAGAGACCTGTAAAACAACTGAGAATAGTATAGGAACCTGAAACATATATGTAATTTTTGTTTTGTTTTAATTTATTCATGCTTTAATTAACCTCTACCTATTTACTTACCTCATTCTTCTCGTGTTCTGACTTATGTTTTTATTTTTTTTTTATTTTTGCTTGTATAGATTTCTTTTAAATTTAAGGGACAAATCATTTGTGCATGGTATCTACAATATCATTAATCAAATTAAAAGTATCCCTGTTCAAAAAATAGAAAATATAGTGGCAATTATTGATGTGTAAAATATATCTGATTTATAAAGGGTAAACAACCACTATCCCTGAAGTTAATAAAGATGAGTGGTCATTAGATCAGATGCCTAAGAGCATTTATCCAGCACAGCACAGAATGATTGACATCATTCTATATTTGACAAAATAAGAAAAACGTGGAAGAGGAAGCATTCAAAAATATGAAAATCACATCAAAAAATGACTTTAGGTAAACATTGCATTAATAACTCACTGGAAATACATGAACCTTTCTCTTTAAATAAATAAGTACATCAATTCATAATATTTTGATGTATTATGAAGACAACAGGATGTGTGACCCGCAAAACCATTAATGTAAAAGTTGCTGGAGGCTGTCATCTTTAATAGCAGTAGATACAACTGACAAAGGCCACTTCAGCAATTAATAGTTAAATTCAGAAATGTTGAAACTTACTTCAGATAATAGAAGACTCTTCAAAAATAATGTATAGTATTTCATATATATTTAGAGAACTGCATTCATAGAGAGATGATTTAGTGTTGTGCCCTCTCTTTAGAAAGCCCAGCACCATCAGGGTATCCCATTTAAATAGTTTTGCTTTATAAATAATTCATATAACAGAAATATAGAAATCATGGGCTGAAAATGCTAAAATATCACAAATAAAATAGACCCCAAGGCACTATATGCTTTACTTTAAAATGTATTATTTAAGTTTTGGACAGCATAGGGAAGGGTTAGGCCTTTTCTCAAGGTTTTATTGTTGTCTGTGTCCTCCATGGAAAGATTCCCCCTTATTGCCATTGAGAAAGAAAGTTAGAGGTGATACAACATTTTTGCATTATAACCAGGAAAATACATTAGGCAAAATCCCTCAACTGGGACACCTGTCTCTGTGGCCAATCTCTTAGATGCAAATTCTATTCACCTTAGATAGATTTTTCTCTCATTTCCTGTTGCATCTCCAAGAAAGGAAATTGATCAAATCTCCACAGTGGAACACAAGCAAACCCTTCTTTATGCTTTGAATACACTTTAATGGGTGGCTTTGTAAACTCACTGCATTAATTCAGTTTTATCTGACAGCATGGGTCTGTGTAGCAACAGCCGGTTTCAGGAATCCCTTCAGAGAGAGAACATACTAATGCAATGTATCTGGATAAAGCAAGGATCTATTTATCGAAAAATATACTGTACATTGGGGACAATGAAATGTATTACATTCCAACATCAATGATTCTGATTCATAAGAGAAACAAAAGCAAAAAACGGGGGAGGTCAAATTAAAAATAGTCCTTATCTTCAAACTAAGACCTCACAGCTGCGCCACATATAAGTATGTATCCCCCTTATGCGGGAGAAACCTCAGAGTGTGGTTTGGAGAGCTCAGCTGCATCATGTCTCTGTGATCCTGTGATCAGAGTGCGCTCACTGGAGTAGAGGATTTTCTGTGTCATCTGCTGTGTTTGAGGAAATATTTAACTAAGTGCGGCTGCCAGTGCATGAGAATGCCTGGCCCCTATATCTGGTAAGGATTTGTTCTCAGGTAGTGGGATGCGTCCTGCACATTTGGTGTGGTGAAGGAGTGTTTAAAGTTCTGCAAGTTATCTGAGGACTTTGGTATCTCCTGTGCAGTTTTTTAACCATTAGTGGACTCCTGGACTAATTGTAATTTAACACATTGGGTGTTTATTCTGTCTTTACATTCTTTCAGCGCTGCTACCTATTTCCTGTTTATATTCTAGATTTGATTTGATTCTAAACCAGTGGTTCTCCACTCCTGTCCTCAGGACCCACCAACAGGCCAGACATTTTAAGTATTACCTTGGGGAGATGCAGACTAGAATACTGAAGTCACTGAACAGCAAATTATATCACCTGTGATGCATTTCAGTTATCCTGCAAACCTGGCCTGTTAGTGGGTCAGGAGTTGAAAACCACTGTTCTAAACAAAAGCAAATGCATGAATTTATGGAATACATTTGAAGGTCGAAAAAAACAAAATTTGTTAAATGGAGCATCTGCATTACAAAAAGAAGTTGGATTATCCAATTGCTACAAGCCCTTTTGCTTTTGTTTCATCGGTACAAGAATTATAATACTTATTTTCAAGACAAACAGTTCCATGAGACTTTTGTGTGTAAAGTAAATATTATAACTAATAATGGGATTTATGGAGCCTTGGTTCAGTTTATATATTAGGTCCAATGAAAATGTAACTATAATCTATTGTTCACTATGCCATATACCAGCCTTTCTCAACCCCTTCAATACAGAGAAACTATTGAAATAACTTTATGGCCTCAGGGAACCCCTGTTAAAATTGACTATATCCACAACTCATGATATATAGTGAGATGGACAGCGGGAGGAATGCTCCTTATACTTGTGGTCATTGGGAAGAATGTACCCTTACAGATAGTTAAAAAGACCAATGGTTCAAATTTCAAAATAAATCTGAAACGGTCAGAAGTTATGAATGTGAACTTATCGCACACTCTGGCAACTGCCCTTTGAGATCGTTTTTCATTTAAATATTTTAGGGGTCTTCTTCACCCCCCAAAATCAGTGGTCTATTTGTCGCCAATTTCTTACCATTTCAGGCACAGGTTAGGAAGGATCTAAGCCTTTGGTTGACAAAACCACAGTCCTAATTCAAGTAGTGCGCTTAAGATGATCACTTCTATGCCCTGCTGTATCTATTTCAGACCCTGCCAATCCATATTTACAGCTTTTTTTTTAAACAATTGAAGAGTATGTTAGCAAATTTCTTTTGGGCAGGCAAGGCACACAGAATCCACCACCAGCTTCTGTCAAAACCAAAGTCACATGGAGGCATCAGCCTCCCGGACTTAGTCCAATATCAAAGCTAATACACATGGCGCAGATTTTGAACTGGTGTGCCCAGTCTTTGGACAAACAATGGGTCCTACTGGAACAGTCCTTTTTGGACTGCTTCTTGGGAGGCTTGCTGTGGCTGCTGTCAGAAGCCCCTGACTATTGGGGTTACATTGAAGGTTGCTAAAACCCTTACAGGCTTAGTCTTCTCTGATTTGTCCCCTTTGTGTATGATGCCAAAGCTTGTGCACTTATCTGATCTGATCTGATGTCTTATCTGATTTGTCTCCTTTGAGTATGATGCCAGTGCTTGTTCACCCCCGTTTTACATTGTGTCTCAATGATAGCTCATTCTCTTCCACTATACAAGGCGCAAAAATTCTGAGCATTGCATTTTTCATCAATGGTCATTGGTGCTCTATTTCAAATATTTGCAATATGTTTGACCTCTCTTCCCCATTGGAAATTGATGCAACTACGACACTTTCTTACACTCCTTTGGAATAAAGTTGTGCGTCTTCCTATTCAATGGAGTTTGAGCAATCATGTCTTGATGAAAAGGCAACGTCATGCGTTTTTTGTGATCTTACCACCTTTTGTCCCATCCACCTAATTCACTTCCACTGAAATATGTGGCCCAAAGGAAATGCGAGTTGGAATGTACCTTTACAGACCAACAATGTGAACGAATCTTGACCATGACTCACAAGGTGTTTATCTCATACAGTGTTCAGGAAATGGGTTATAAAATCCTATCTAGATGGTATAGGGTCTCTAATACTCTCCATTAGTTGTTTCCACAGAGCTTACCAGTATATTGGAGGTGCCAGGAGGAGGAGGGCACCATGGTCCATGTCTTTTGGTTGTGTAAGGGATTACAGGACTTTTGGTCCCAAGTAAAACACTGGATTTCTAAATGTACTGATATCCAAATGCCCAATGACCCAGCAGCTTTTCTTTTACATGTGATGCCCATGTCTTTGAAGCAGTATAAACGCTCACTTTTGATCCATTGCCTTAATGCAGCAAAGGCATGTATACCCACCTGCTGGAAACAAACATTAGCTCACTTTCTGAAATAGTGTTTAGCAAAGATTTCCAAAATCAGTAGAATGAAGTGGAGTTGATGGACACGACTGCATTTACCTGCTCTCCTGAATATTGTTCGTTGGCAGGCTCCCAGGCTTGAAGCCACTAACCAGTCCATGGGTCCCTGACTAGGGCCTTTGCTGTCTTGTCTCCCCCTCCCAGCACCCAGCTCTCATCCCCCTTTTGTATTTTTTTTTTCTTTTTTCTTTTCACTGCCATTAGGCCAGCCTGGATTACTCAGAGGGAACCATGGTCACTACACATTTTTCAGTATGCTGCTTGGTTAAGCTAGATGTAGTGTCAGTCTCGCAACCACCTTGTTATATACACTTAGTTTGTACATTCATTGAGATAGTGTATGTGTATATATATATATATATATATATATACTGTATATATATATATATATATATATATATATATAACTGTTCTATTTTGTTAACAGAAACATAATAATGTCTTATGAAAAATTACAATGACATTCTTTATAGACAGCAATTACCCAATGGACATAATCTTTTGAGCTTTTGTTCTACACTTGACTATTTGTAAAGACATCTTTGCTTTTAAAATGATAAGAAATTCAGGCACATTACTGTAATGTGAAACAATTTTGATGAAAATTGTGCTATTTATAATGATTGCTATATAAAAGCCTTGATGTAAACCACATTATTTTGATGTTAGACATGAAAGTTCATGTCACACATAATAAAAGTGTTCAAACCAAGCACTTATCAAAAAGCTGCTCGCATTGTATCAGCAGCACCTGTGGATGTAAAACTTCTGAAAATGATAAGAAAACAGTATGTTTTCCTTTAAAATAATCATTATATAATAGGTAGAATGCATAGGTACAAATTAAACATGTGTTTATTTTATACACTGCACTTTTTAAAAACAAGTTAAAGAATTAAATTGTCTATGACTTGTTGTTAGATATATAACTATGTGGTTTATACCATGCAGCAAAAGTTATTTATGAGTAGGGATGAGCGAATCTGCCTGGGTTTCTCTTTGTGAACAGGTTCATGAACCTTGATCAAGGTCAAAGTTTGTGAACTTAGAGGTGAACCCCATTGGCATTTATGGTGGGGGGCAGGGAGGTTGACTCATGTTAATCGATTCCGGTTATTTAAGGCCTAAAAAGTAAGGTGCTGATTTAATGAAACAAGCGGCATTCTGAGCGCAAAGTGTGCATAAGAAAATGTGTGTGTAATTTTAAATATATGATTCTTAATGGAAAGCACTATGAACTATGTGTTTTTGTATATATGAAACGTGCAAATTGCAGTGGTGGTATTTAGAAAATAGATAATGATGTATCCCATAAAATATAAAAAAAATATAAAAAAATTGAAAATGAAAACACAAAAACAATCTTCATGTGTTAATGCTGCTATACACCTAATATGGCTTTTATACCAGCCACCACATCTATAACTTATATAATTAATAAATAATATAATTTGGTAGATAGATCATATTGATTTATTAGTTATAGGTAAGCAGTTCTGCACTGGTTTATAGCATGTTTGGATGACTGTGTGAAGCACATGACAATGGTGGCTAACTACAGAAATATATTAGGGTTAGTGGCATTTGCAGTGTGGGAGATTTATAAGTATGGTATCACTGGTGTAGTAGACATGCAATGCTATAAACAGAATTAGAGGACAAAGCTAGTTGGGAGCTAGGAGCAGGGTGTGTGTCTGTGTCTGGGAAGTGGGTAGGATAAACAAATATTTCATTGGAACATAATATTTACTCTAGTTGCTGATGTCCTTTGGAGTAAATCACACAAACAAAATACATGACAAAGTGGTTCAAGATTTTTCTTTTGTTCACTGCTAAAAGGAATTAGGAGCAGATCTTACCTATTTTTTTATACATATCATACTTACCATCTTCAGTTGTAGATACATGATAATAGATACATGATCATGTAGATACATAATGATAACATTACCAGAATTGCACACTTTTGCTTTTCTCCAGGGGCCTAGCTCCTGGAGAGAACCACCAACAACCAACTAAGGGGAAGTACCATACCACAATTTGGGTCCCCTGTTTTGAGACAATCAATCCAAACCAATGACCCCCAAATCAACTAACATAACAGTCATCTTACCAACCTCTCCTTTTCTAGCCTTTTAGGCCTGAATTATGGTGAGTGGGCAGGAAAATCTTCCCCATTCATCTTCTGTAATGAAAGCTCAACCTTCCCTGCAGACTCTACTCTTGTGACTCATCCCTGATTGGTCACCAATCAGGTAAGATCTTGTTATTACATGCATTAACCTTACATTTTATCTCATATGTTGACGTGTTGGATATAATTGCCTATTAATAATTAAGATACTCAGGAAGGATTTTTGCCCTGTTCGAGCTAACCAAATTATACCTTATAAGGGTCTTCTGCCTTTCTCTGGCTCAGCTAAATGTTTCTTTTTTGACTTAGTCAAACGATTTTCAAAACAAAATGTGTTGGGACTTTATTGGGACTTTATTGGTGCTATAGCTCTAAAGAATTAAGCAACCACTACAACATTTTGATAAAAATGAAATATTTTATTCCATAATCAGTATTAAAACCATAATTAAAAGTGCACTATACAAAGTGCATAATATGTCACTCCATATTACATCTATTCCTGACCAAAGTACAGTTAGTCAATGTAAGACATGAAGAACCAAAAAATAACCACCATGAAAATATCTTCAATATTCAATTGAGTTTATATGTAAGCTGTCTGGCCATACATAGTACGGCCAAGCAGTTACAACAGGAAGTATCAATGAACTACCACAATGCTCAACAGTGCTGTGGTAGCTCATTGAGAACTAAAAGCCGACAGCCGCAAATGCTGTCGGATCTTGTAGTTCTCCATTCACAGAACTCTGTAAATGAATTAAGCAGCCAGGTGGGTGGAGCCCCGCATGGCCACGTTATTTGCAGACTGTGACAGAGAGTAGGGAGAGAAGAACCCCCAATCCCTGTCACAATGGGGAGTCAAGGATGCAGGGACTGGTGGATTTGTAACATGCTACATGTTACACCCTGAACATGGGTGTAACATGTACATTTTACAAAAGGTGAAATCATCCTTTAATCAGATCAATCAGATTTCATAAATCTAGCTAGGCTCTCCCAGGGCTCAACCAATCTTCCCCAAAATTCTCACTTGGTAACTCCAGCAATCCTCTCAACTCAGATGATAAAGCAAGGATCAGTGGTCAAAAAGATATAAAAGCTGACATAGAGCTCCCTGAGGTACTTTTATTGATAAAAGAAAGAAGAAAATGCACTCACATAATAACAGAATAAAACCCACAAATATTAATTTAAAAACATTCCAATACTGCTTGGGTGGATGGCTCTAACTTTGGTAATATACAAATACCTCCAGCCATATGGAAACTCTCTCAAAAAGGGCAACCAAGCCGCACCAAAGGCAACAACCTATGTGCATTGTCAGTCTGACATAATCAGTGGCACAAGGAAGTGGCATTGGTCTGACGTCAGACCAATGAAACACGTATGTCCTCCCTTGGCTGCCGAAGGACTGTGAAGCTCTTTTTTGGGGACCGCATCTGTTGAGGCTGCATGCTTCAGTTACTAATCACTAGCTACCATCACCCTTCATTTGTTTATAACCATCTATATAATATGATCTCACCCTAATTATTCACAAAACACATTGAGACTTCACCTTCATCCTACAGACATAATTTAATTGAATATTGAAACTCTTTTCATCCTTGGTGGTTGCTATTTTCTGGTTCTTCATGTATTATATTTATTAACTGTACTTTAGTCTGGAATTAATGCTTTATATGGGCTGTTGAACATAATTTTTTAGGGGGATATATTATTCACTTTACAGCATATAGTGCTTTTTTTAAGGATATTTTTTAATACTGATCATGGAATAAGTGTATTTTTTAAGCTTGACTAAATATGTACTGTTTCTATGTAACATTGTTCACAACCCCTATATACGGGTATTTGCCCTGAGCTTGATTTTAATAGAATCTCCTTAATGTATGCACTAAACATTATAAAGTTGTGTTCTTTCCTAAACATACAAAAGTTATGTTCTTTCCATAATCTTGGTTTTCAGAAGTTTAAAATGGATTCTCTAGAAACAGCAGGCATAGTTGTAGAAATGCCAAAGCTCTGTGATATGTTATTGTAGGGGGCTCAATTATTTCTGGTGACCGCTCTGTGCAGTGCTACTCGGTAAACGCTAAACCATTCATATGTACTACTACCATTCCATGAAACAGAGAACACCCTTTGCTTTTTACTCATTCTAGCCTGCTTAGCAAACAGAATATTTAGTTTTAAATAAAAAAATAATGCCTAAGACATTAGAAAACAAAATACTGTTATAAAAAATAAATAAATATTAATAATAATTAAAAAAAACTTTAGGCACAACGTGGTAGATCTCACATGCCAGTTGAAGGCTTTTTCTGGTATCTATCCATGTATGTTGATGTTTGTTATTTGCTGTACTTTTAGCCTGGATCTCCTCCCTGATCTAATGAAAATGTATATGATGTTTGCAGCTGAGAGTTTGCCTTTGTCTAGATAGGGGAACTATGGGGAGATCTTGTGCATGTACTGCAATTTACTGTTTTGTCTTTATATGATGATTCCTTTCATATTGCGTACTGCCTATTATTTATTTAGGACAAAATAATATAAAACCTTAATTTAAGGATACTTTTTTTTTTTTGGATTGTGTCACATTATTTGCATACTCTGGATTGTTCAAGACTTCTTCACATTTTAGTTTTGATTTATTTTCCAAGATTTGTTTTGAATTTTGGTTATCATATCACCAGTGTATTATTCAATGGACCCAATCAATATTTTGAGATAATTCACTTTATAACCCGGGTCACTGAGATTTTGTCCTTAAATTAATGTTTTATATTATATTGTACTACATATCACTTTAAGCGCTGCACTGTTATTTATGTTTTTTTGCACTATATGTCTAGTGAAGTGTCAGCAGCTGCATTTAGTTTCTGGCCGCAGTTTTTATATTTACCATCTATTATTTATTTAGAGTGTATTATTCCTAGGTCTTCCTTGGGGAAACCCAATCTATGGTTTTAGCACCCTTATGCGCTGATGTTGTAATTTGGGTATGCATTCGTTTACTTTTGTAAGTATCTGCAGACCTACATCTTTGCCAGGAAAAACAGCTGCCAAGGGCACAGCTCTTTTAGATGTAACAATACTGTTGTTCAACTGGCCAGAGGGAGCTCTATCAAGCTATAATACAGAGCTATAATACCACCAGAGAACCCTAAATACAGCAGAAAGTGTGATGAAAGATCTGTGGCAGTTGTTGGCATTGCAGGTCTTGTAATGATGCTTGGAGCTAGAGTTGGTGGAGGCAGCAGAACACATATCACAACATGTCCACAGCAAATGGGAGTAGGTAGTAGGAGCAACAGATGTTACCTTCCATGTCCTGCAAGTATGGAATATCCAGACAAAAGAGAATACACAGGGCTTATTGCCTCAGAAGCACTGAAAATCAAGTGATACTCCTTAGGCAATGATCCCATGTAGACTGTGAATGAGGCACAGGGATAGTGAGGAGAAGATTGGTGAACAAACAGGAGCAGTGATGCACATGATGTATTATGCATGCAGAGCACAGCATTCAATTCTTCTTTTTTTTAACAACAAATGAGTTTAATGCCATATGGAGCATATAAAGGGAGGTTTTGGGACTTTAGATGAGGCATGTGGTGAGCAGTAATGAAATGACACAGTAATTAAATAAAAAGTGTTTATTCTCATCTAAAGTCCCAAAACCTCCCTTTATATAACAGTTACAGGAATGGAGATGTTATTTAATGTCTCATTTAAAGTCCCAACCCCCCTTTTTTCCTTGCCATATGGAGCATGCATGAGATGAAACAGTATGAAAATATCACACGATCTCTCAGCTTCTATATAGCTTCGGGTCTGGTATGGGTTTTAAGGGGGATGCTCACACAAAAAAAAAGCAAATAAAATGTGTGAGGTTCCTCTATAGATCCATACTAGACCCTTAATCCAGCCACGAAGCCTATCTGGCCAAAAAGGGGGAGGGGGTGAGCATGCCCCCTTCCTCCTGAACCACATCAGGCCACATTCTCTCAACGTGGTTGGGGTGGGGGTACCTTGCCAGTGGGGTGCAACTCTCTTACACCGGACTACACCAAGTCCTCCTTCCCCCGTACGAGTGGGGGAGGGGGAAAAACCGGTCTATCCGAAGCACCGACCTAATTCCCAGATCATACCTAGATATCTCCTTGGAGTGTGTAAAATAAACGAAAAAAAAACACACTCGTAGGGGGAATTTTGGGTATGGTCTGGGCTTCGATATATCTTCGACTCTCTAGCACACTATAAAAGTATGACAAAGTAGAGTACGTACGAGGTATACCGTTCCTTTTTTCCCCCCAACCCTGAAATTTACTCTGTAATTTATTGTAGAGGTAA
>BLSH010342267.1:336976-351037 GCA_018402905.1 Glandirana rugosa
AAATCTTGTTATTAGACAGGGAGATTCGTCATCTGAGATGGATCAGGTCAGTCTATTAAGACATTACGTCCTACTCTACAATAATCTAGACGTTAGATAGGGATTTTCGTCATCATCATCATTAGAGATGGATCAGGTGTTAGTCTAGCAAGACATTACGTCCTACTCTACAATAATATAGACGTTAGACAGGGAGTGTCGCGGCCGTCGTAGGAGAGGGATGTGATGGTTTAGGGACAGATTGCAGATATAATAACATCTCATCCTGCATTACAGAACGATCTGATTGTGGACTAGGTAGAGATTACTACTACTACTGCTTTTAGGGATAGATTGCAGATCTAATAACATCTCATCCTGCATTACAGAATTATCTGACTGGACTAGGTAGAGTCTACTGCTTAGAGGGACAGATTATTGTTCTAAAATCATCTTCTAGTTCTATAGGGTCAGGTTCCTGCTGTTGCTGTAAGGGACAGATTATTGTTCTAAAATCATTGCCTACTCCTATAGGGTCAGGTTCCTGCTGTTGCTGTAAGGGACAGATTATTGTTCTAAAATCATTTTACTTCCTTTTGCAGCCCTCTAGCACTTTCCAGGACTTTTTTACAGTCATTTTTGTGCCAAAAAGTTTGGGTCCCCATTGACTTCAATGGGATTCGGGGTAAAGTTCGGGGCAAGTTTGGTACCCAACCCAGACTTTTTCCCGAAGTTCGGCCGAACCCACCGAACCCGAACATCCAGGTGTTCGCTCAACTCTAACTATAATGTGTCATAATAGAACATGACATAGAGCCTCATTAAGCATGTAGAGGTTGTAGTTTCATAAAACTAACATGATAGTGTTGCTCTGTAGAGAGAGTTATGAGTCTTTCGGTGATTGTGAAGTAGATGATGACTGGCAATGCTCAATGATTAGAACTCCTCTACTTTAATCAGTGTTGGTGTTAGCATGCATCCAGTGTTGGTACTCACAGACCCCTCAGAGATAACATGATGGCACCGTGAGTGGCTGGCTGGTAGGACCTTTTGATTTAAGTACCGCAGAGTCACAGAACAGAAATTTCTAGGCGGCCTGAGGCGAGCAGAGAAGTATGAGTTCAGGTGACCTAGTGGTTAATATAGGGGTATGTATAGGGACATATAACAATTTGTGTGCTGGTGTAGTGATTTTGAAAAAATTGGTGTAGAGTTAATATTGAGGCTAGCCATTGAGGGTGTTGGTTTTGGTTCCATATTCAGGGGCCAGGGAACACTAAGATGGCTCCTAGCAAAGAGCTGTACTCCCCCCCCCAAAAGGTTTTCTTTGTTCTCTCCTTTTTGCTGAGGGCACAGCTGAATGTATAAAGACCCATTTAAATACAACCATTTCCGATGTAACAATAAAGATCTTCAGCATCTCCAGAAAAACCAACCCCCACACTTATAAGGGAATCATTTCTTGGACTTTTCTAGCTAGGATTTACTTACTGTTGGTTAGTTCGCTTTTGTAATCTAATTTGTGTACATAAATAAAGAATGGTAAAGCCAAATGTTATGCCAGTTCTGCACAGTGCTGGTTTGGTGATTTTCAAATCTTCAGTGCAGAGTTAAAGTGTTACTAAACCCACAACAGTAAAATTAGTCTGTATATGCAATAAATCATGCTTGTCATACTCACTGTGGAACCTAAGGAATTAATCCTCTGCATTGTGTAAAAAGGCTGTTTGATCCTGTATGCATAGATCCTCCTCTTCTTCCACTGACTCCAAAACAGGTCTGGATAAAACAGAGTTACTGGTGTCAGGCTACACATGATCAGTTTGGTGTGTATTGCTAGAGAGTTTTTTTTTTGGGATAGTGCATGTGATCTGTACTGGGCCAATCAGCACTGTCCAGACAGAGGGTCAGGGGTCCTGGATCCTGATAGGACAGCCAGTGCAGTGTGAAACCTCCCCCTACAAGCTTTAATCAGGTGCTGATAGTAGTCACAAGATTGCTATATACAGCTGATGAGAGAAGGTATTTAGCAGTTTGCATTTATTAAAATTATTGCATTTTCATGTTCTGTGTACTGTGGGAGACTAGATATAGTGAATGCAGGGCCCTGGGTTTAGTAACACGCTAATGTCAACGCGATTATTGCATTAAAGTTGCTGACCTCATTGGGAAGAGGTTGTTGGTTGGTCTCAACTTAGCAAGTTGTATCTACTTAGTCAAAAAGCTAGTGTCATTTGTAATGTAGTAGGCATCTCCTTTCCCTATACGTCTTGCAACATTTTAGTAAATGAAAAAGTGAGCACATGGTGATTTATGCATGATTCTTGCAGTGAAAAGGCTGCAATGCTTTCTTGTTAAGGACTTACTCACTCCTGCTATTAAGGCTAGACTGTGGTAAGAATAAGCAGATTCATGCAGCTGGAATCACAGGTGTATGTAAACAGTAGTGACCAGGAAGCCAGTCCAAAGCAATAAAAGGCTGACAAGAGCTGCAGCTGTCTGCTGAAGTTCAGATGTATCCATACATCAAGGCATCCTATTCTGCAGGTAACCAATCAAAGTGGGGATAAGAACAGTGGTGGACCACCAGTGCTCCTGTCAGCTTGCCATTGCTTTGTACAGGCTTACCTGGATTCCAACCACAGAAATCTGCTGATTTTTGCCACAGGAATCTGCTGTCCAACCCTAATAATAGTTGTGACCTAAGTCTTGCTAAATCTGGATTTTGTACCAGCTTATTTTGCTTGGCAGTTGACACATCTCATTGTGTTACTTACAATCCTAGTCACATAGTACCCCTCACTAACATTATTCTTTGCCTTCACCCACAAATGACCTGCTAATATGTCAACTGAACAATCATGTCAAAGTAATTTGGGCAGGCTTTCCTTATATCACAGAGTGTTCTCTGCAGCATTATGTAGAAAACACTATATAGGACACTTAAGGCTGGGTTCACACCAGTCTGGTGCGAATTCCAGCTCCTTTCCCCTTGCGAAGAGAGACAGCTGCTGTTCAGTGGTTCCTCTCAGTTCTAGCAGGGGATCAGCTGACCTGGGGGAGGGGGGGTATAGGAGGAGGGGAGAGAATGCTGGTTGACAACAGAACACATCTGCGAATCAGATGCGTTACCATTGAACAGAATGCGCTACCATTGAACAGAATGCGCCTGAACTTCACACCGCACTGCTTAGAAAATACACACATTTTCTGTGTAATGCGGAGTGCAAATGCAACACACATATGTGAACCAGACCCATTGAAAACAACATGTTTTCAAATGGTCTGTGGATTGGATGCAGTGTAAACCGCATCCAATTCACATAAGTGTGAACCCAGCCTTAGACTCCAGACCATGACCTAAAATATGACAATAGTATTGCATTGTCCAGCAGAGATTGGAAAGCAGTCAAAATGGGAAACAGGGATATTTCCAATAAATCCCTGCATGGGAAATTTAAAATGTATTGATTTTCTATGGTGTATTTTTGAGCAATTTTTTTTTTTTTGGCACATTAAAATCTCCATCTCCCATAAATTGCCCATGCGGGGAAATATCCCCCTTTCCAATTTTGAGTCTACATAGGGGATTGTGCCAGAATTGAATATACAGGTTCTCCAACCCAATATTGTCCAGATTGGAATTCAGTATCTACCCTGCATTAAAGTGTAAACTATGTACAAAAAACTAGTCTACGGTATATGGAAAAAAAACAATTATAACAAAATATTGTTATTTTATGGTTATATTCTTGAGTTAATGTTTTCTTGTTTTCTTGAACTAAACATGTTTTCTGAACTACAATCCATGTTTAAAATCATTTTAAGTGCTGCCATTTCCCTCCATTAAACATAAATTTCACGATTCAAACTCAACCTGGTAGTTAATTACAGTCTTTAATGCAGTAAGTGTGCAATCACTAAAGCAATATGCTGTATGACAAAAAGTAGTTCATCCACTCGCTTGGTTTCTACTAATGTTTGAGTGTATAATGAGAACAAATAATTGTTTTAAATCAGAATCTTAGATGTCAGCGATAAAGGTTATGTCGATATGGCTCGCTATCATCTGCAACACTGTTGTGGATAAAGTCAGTATTTAGACATCATGATCCTATTATGCTGTCTATTCAGCCAGTGAAATAATCAATATCAAAGTTTCCTGAGAAATAAAGATAACAGGTAAGAATAGGGAGATAGAGGCTAAACACAATCAGTTCACATATTGTATCAGATCTATCTCTGTTGAGTGTGGCAGGGTAAACACTCAGCATTATGACCTGACCATTACAGAAACAACTCATTTAGTGTTTACTGGTTTTCAACATAAATATCCATTATCGTATGCAGCTTAAAAATCAATATATGGATAAAAACAGTCATGCCATCTAAATACGTTTAATCGCATTTGAGTTCCAGATGTCAGAGTGGGTATCACGATTTTTCTAACATATTAAAGAAAAAAGCCTGTGGACAATTACTGTATTTTAAACACATTTTTCAAGTGGGTGTAGGCAGTAATAGATTTTACTTTTTGGCTAGGACAAGACAAAGCTTGGTCATTCACACCTTAAACACATGCTGAGCAACACCAATTTCAATGTCTGGTAATTTTTTCAACAGGAGGGATTATGTTACCATGCTCCTAATTTCTGTGTAGATTGGTTGCTTGTTCCAAAAACACCTCTCAGGAGCAGAGTCTACCAGGTCTTGAACTCAGGTTTCCCATGGACTGAGTACACATGGGCCGAAAATCATCCATAAATTGTCAGTTCAGCAGGAACCGTCCAACTTTTGGCCCACGTGGAGAGCTCCCTGTGAGACAGAAGCTGGTCTCATGCTATCTTCACCAACCCTGACTCGTGACTTCAACGCTGATTCTCTGCCACCTGAAATTACTCTGTTGGGTGACGCTGACACTGATTCTGTACCTTGTGATCTGGACTACTTGATTTCTCTTTCACTGAACTGTACCTAGCCTAAAGTTTGCAAACGTTGTTCTCTACTCTCTACAGGTGCATTTCTAACAGAAAAATTTGACTCAAAGGGAGACCAAAACTACACAATCTCTGAGTGATCATGTTGTTACCCTAACAGGAGCTGTTTACAACCAAGCCCAGATGATACAAGGTTTACAGGCACAAGTGCAAGAATTACAATTTAATGGGAATGCTAAACATTGTGAAGGCTTTCATCTGGTTTTCTATGCAGTACTCTAGGACAGGCTTTGTCATGTCTTTGCTCACTGATCTGGCCCTGGCATAGGTTTTTCTAATACTTGTTGAAAGGCCATGCTATGTTGGGAAATCTTGATAATTTTGTGGCAACTATGGATTTGATATTTGATACTAATTACAGAACAACAGCTGAAGCTATATTATTTTTCCAGTACCAAGGGAAATGTTCTGTATGTGAATATGTTGCCAAATTTTGTTGCTGGGTGTCAGATACCACTTGGAACAACAGCATTAGGAATAAGATGAACTGCCCTGAGTTTAGTTTGAGCAGGGTACAGCGAATGCAATCCCCATTAAAATCAATGGAAGTTGAACCTGTCAAATCAAAAATACCTATTTTCAGGGAAAATTTGTAAAAAAACATGTGAAATACATTGTGCCCCTACTTATTCACACAAAAAAGTAACCTAGAAATAAAGACTCCAAAAAACGATTGATAAGTCCTTTGTTTTAAAAAAAATCCCTTGCTGTAAAGTCATAATTAATCACCCAAATTGCTAAAATTAAAAACTAAAGGGACCCAGCGCACATAATTGATCCTGATGGTACTGTTTGCTGAAACCCAATGGACCCAGCACACATAACTGATCTTAATGGTGCTGGTTGCTGAATGACAGCTCACTGAGCTGTCATCAGCTATAGAAATGTTTTTGCTTTATATTTGATGCTTAGCTCCCACTGAATGGGGCTGAATGGACAAAAGTTTGGGAGTTCGCCCAAACACCCGAACAACTAGTTCAGTCTAAACCTTTGACTTGTCCCTACTAAGCATTTTAATTTAAAAAGAAGCAATCTCTGAGCAAAGTAAAGATGAGCTTGCCTGAGTGTTCTTGACACTTTTATCAAACTGAGCATTGAAATCCACATACAAATAATACAAATAATCAAAAGACTATTAGAAAGATATAGATGAGTGAGACAAATGTCCTTAATAAGTCTCAAACTACAGCTGAAGTAATTACCTGTTCTGAGACAAAACCTAAGCCAATGCAGATTGGAGCAATTGGGGGATTCAACCGTTTTGCCAAAAAAGAAAAATATACATGAACTTAATCTCTTTTCCTATTGCAGTTAGACATGGCTAGAGTTGAGCGGACACCTGGATGTTCGGGTTCGGCGGGTTCGGCCGAACTTTGCGAAAAAGTTTGAGATCGGCCCCAATCTTGACCAGAACTTGACCCTGAACCCTGAACCCCCCTGAAGCAAAATGGGGATAAGTGTAGGACAAGTGCCCTGCAAACAAATGTGGATTAGGGAAATAACTTAAAATCACATAAAAAATAAAAAATGGAGGAGGAGGTGGATGTGGAGTAGGAGGTTGAGGAGGCGGTGACCGTGGCGGTGTAGCTGCAAGTGGCGGTGGAGGAGGAGGAGGTAGCCAACACTGTTTTTTGTTTGTTTGTTTGGTTTTTTTTTCTAATTGGGGTAGCCCCCAAAATATTGAGACATATTAAAAAAAAAAAAAAAGATCACTATCTGCAGACAAACCCAGAGATGTTCTAGCACGGGTTCACTTTTTCCATATAAAATGTACCATGGTTTCTTTTTCATGTTTCTCCTGTTACAAATTCCAATAAAGACTTATGTTCTATAAAAAAAAAAAAAAAGAATAAGTTCACTTAAGTATACCAATGGCTGCGTGTGGCCGGTATAAATGTATATTCTGCACAAGGTACAGACAAGTCTTGTGGGATCCATGCCTGGTTCATTTTAATAAACGTTAGCTTGTCCATGTTGGCTGTGGACAGGGCGGCTGCGCTTGTCTGTGATAATGCCCCCTGCCGTGCTAAACACACTTTCAGACAATACACTGGCTGTAGGGCAGGCCAGCACCTCCAAGGCATAAAGGGCAAGCTCGGGCCATGCGCCCAATTTGGAGACCCAGAAGTTGAATGGGGCAGACCCATCAGTCAGTACGTGTAGGCATGTATGCACATACTGTTCCACCATGTTGCTGAAATGCTGCCTCCTGCTAAGACGTTGCCTGGTGGTGCTGTTTGTTGTGGCGTGCTGCTGACAAAGCTTTTCCACATTTCGGCCATGCTAACCCTGCCTTCTGAGGTGCTGGCAGTGCCACAGCTGCATTGGTGACCTCTTACTCCTCCTTTGCCTTTGCCTTGTGCTTCCACTGAACCCAGTGTCATTTGGGAATGCCCTCAGCAGCGCGTTTACCAGTGCGCGCTTGTAGTCGCGCATCTTCCGATCACGCTCCAGTGAGAGAATTAAGGGCGGCACGTTGTCCTTGTAACGGGGATCCAGCAGGGTGGCCACCCAGTAATCAGCACAAGTTATAATGTGGGCAACTCAGCTCTCATTGTGCAGGCACTACAGCATGTAGTCGCTCATGTGTCCCAGGCTGCCAAGAGGCAAAGACAAGCTGTCCTCAGTGGGAGGTTTATCATCTGTGACCTCCATATCCCCCAAGCCATGCTCCAGTGATGTCCACGAGCTGTGTTGGGTGCCACCCTGCTGTGAATATGGTTCCTCATCATCATCATCATCATCATCCTCATCCTCCTCATCCTCCAGAACTGTGCCCTGGCTTTAAAATTTTTTACCTGGCCTATGCTGGTGCAAGAACCCATCTTCCAAGCAACTTGTGAATGACTGGCCTGATAACGGTGGAAATGACCCCTATTCCTCCTCCTCCTCCTCCTGTGCCACATCCTCTTCCATCATCGCCCGAAGTGTTTTTTCAAGGTGACATAGAAGTGGGATAGTAACGCTGAGAACAGCATCATCGGCACTGTTGGTGGAGTACTCGAAACACCGCAATATGGTACACAGGTCTCGCATGGAGGCCCACTCATTGGTGGTGAAGTGGTGTTGTTCCGCAGAGCGACTGACCCGTGCGTGCTGCAGCTGAAGCTCCACTATTGCCTGCTGCTGCTCGCACAGTCTCTCCAGCATGTGCAAGGTGGAGTTCCACCTTGTGGGGTACTTCGCATAGAAGGCGGTGAGCGGGAAGGCTGATGTTCCACAGCGCAGACAGGAGAGCAGCAGCAGGGTGAGAACGCCTAAAGTGCGCAAAGACGACCCGCACTTTCTGCAGCAGCCCTGACATATGCTGGTAATTTTTTATAAATTTCTGCACCACCAAATTCAGCATATGCGCCAGGCAAGGGATGTGTGTCAAACCGGCTAGGCCCAGAGCTGCTATGAGATTTCGCCCATTATTGCACACCACCAGGCCAGGCTTGAGGCTCAGTGGCAACAACCACTCATCTGTCTGTTGTTCAATGCCCCTCCACAGCTTCTGCACAGTGTGGGGTTTATTCCCCAAACATATCAGTTTTGAAACATCCTGCTGTCATTTCCCCCTGAATGTGCTGAAGTTGGTGGTGAAGGTGTTACGCTGACTGGATGAGGAGGTGGTAGAGGAGCAGGAAGCAGAGTAGGAGGATGAGGCAACAGGAGGCAAAGAGAAATGCCCTGCAATCCTCGGTTGCGGAAGGACATGCACCAAACTGCTATCCGCCTCAGGCCCACCCGCCACTACATTTGCCCAGTGTGCAGTTAGCGATATATAGCGTCCCTGCCCGTGCTTACTGGTCCACGTATCAGTGGTTATGTGGACCTTGCCACAGATGGCGTTGCGCAGTGCAAACTTGATCTTGTCCCCGACTTGTTTGTGCAGGGAAGGGATGGCTCACCTGGAAAAGTAGTGGCGGCTAGGAACCAAGTACTGTGGGACAGCCACTGCCATCAGGTTTTTCAAACTGTCAATGTCCACCAGACGGAATGACAGAATTTCAAAGGCCAGGAATTTTGAAATGCTGGCATTCAGGGCCAGGGATCACGAGTGGGTAGGGGGGTACTTCCTCTTTCTCTCCAGTGTTTGGGAGATGGACAGCTGTAAGTTTCCATGGGACCATGGTGTGTAAATGCTTGGGGACGGTGGCGGACATGATGGCGTTGCTGTCACATCGTCTGTTTGCTGGGTGGCAGGTGACACTGGCACTGTAGAGGTGGAGGAAGAGGCCGAGGCAGCAGCAGAAGAGGAAGCAGGAGGAGCCCGAGACCTTTCTTGGATTTTGAGGTGCTTATTCCACTGAAGCTCGTGCTTTGCATGGAGATGCCTAGTCATGCAGGTTATGCTTAGGTTTAGAACATTTATGCCCCGCTTCAGGCTCTGATTGCACAGCGTGCAAACCACTCGTGTCTTGTCGTCAGCACATTGTATGAAGAACTGACATGCCAGGGAATTCCTTTGAGCTGCCTTTGGTGTGCTAGGTCCCTGGGTTCGGTGGGTAGCAGCAGGCATACTATCTAAGGGACGGTCGCTCCGCTTTTGCAAACTGCTTCCTCTTTTGCTGTGCTGGTGCCTCTGTGCGACCACCACCTCTTCCTCCAAACTGCACAAGTCACTTACATGACCTTTATTCCATGTGGGGTCTAGGACCTCATCATCCTCCACATCATCTTCCACCCACTCTTCACCACTGCCCTCCTTATCAGTCTGCATACTGTAGAAAGCCACAGCAGTTGGCACCTGTGTTTTGTAATCATCAGAGATGTGCTGCGGTGGTGTTTCCATGTCCTCATCCTGAAACAGAAGTGATGCACTCAATGTCTTCCACTTCTGGGACAGGGCTATGTGGATGGCCCACAGAAAGCAGCAGAGTCATCAAAAAGCGTAAGAGACTGCTGCATGACTTGGGGCTCTGACTGCTTGGCTAATTTACAAGGGGCTGAGGTGAAAGACAGATGGCCATGGGGTTCAGGTGCCAACTCTGAGCTTTCAGCAAGGGAACGGGTGGGAGACAATGTGAAGGAACTGGAGGCATTGTCAGCCAACCCAATCTATTATCGCCTGTACTTGTTCTGGCCTCACCATTTGTTGAGCGGCATTTGGGCCTACCATATAACGTTGAAGGTTCTGTCGGCTACTCTCACCTGAGGAAGGCGTTTCACTTGTGCGTGTAGCTGGCACAGATCGACCACGTCCTCTCCTTGCCAACAGGAGCTTCACCAACGCCACCAGAGCCAGCAGCACCACGACCATGTCCCTTATTTGACGCTCTCCTCATTCTGGATGCAAATGTACTAATTGGCACAAATTTATATTATTTTTTTAAACCGGCAATATAGACGCACGTTTTACTTTTGTGCAAGAAATGCACAGCAAGGTGCAAATGCACTATTTTTTTTTTTTTTTTTAAACCAGCAATGTCGACACACTTTTTAATTTTGTGCAAGAAATGCACAGCAATGTGCAAATGTACTATGTAGCACTATTTATTATTCTTTTTTTAAACCAGCAATGTCGACGCACTTTTTAATTTTGTGCAAGAAATGCACAGCAAGGTGCAAATGTACTATGTAGCACTATTTATTATTATTTTTTTTTTAAACCTGCAATTTAGACGCACTTTTTAATTTTGTGCAAGAAATGCACAGCAAGGTGCAAATGTACTATGTAGTACTATTTATTATTCTTTTTTTTAATCCAGCAATGTAGACACACTTTTTAATTCTGTGCAAGAAATGCACAGAAGGTGCAAATGTTCTATGTAGCTCAATTTTTTATTTTTTATTTAAACCAGCAATGTCGAAGCACTTTTTAATTTTGTGCAAGAAATGCACAGCAAGGTGCAAATGTACTATGTAGCACTATTTATTATTCTTTTTTTTAAACCAGCAATGTAGACACACTTTTTAATTTTGTGCAAGAAATGCACAGCAAGGTGCTAATGTACTATGTAGCACTATGTTTTTTTTAAACCTGCAAAGTCAACGCACTTTTTAATTTTGTGCAATAAATGCACAGCAAGGTGCAAATGTACTATGTAGCACAATTTTTTCTTTAAACCAGCAATGTCGACGCACTTTTTAATTTTGTGCAAGAAATGCACAGCAAGGTACAAATGTACTATGTAGCACTATTTTTATTTTTTTTTTAACCAGCAATGTCGACGCACTTTTTAATTTTGTGCAAGAAATGCACAGCAAGGTGCAAATGTACTATGTAGCACTATTTATTATTCTTTTTTTTAAGCCAGTAATGTAGACACACTTTTTATTTTTGTGCAAGAAATGGACCGCTGGCCACAAATGTAGTATTTAGATTTTTTTTTTTTTAAACCAGCAATGTAGACGCACTTTTTATTTTTGTGCAAGAAATGCACCGCTGGCCGCAAATGTAGTATTTACAATATTTATTTTTTTTAACCAATAATGTAGACACACTTTTTTTTTGTGCAAAAAATGCACCGCTGGCCGTAAATGTAGTATTTAGAATATATTTTTTTTAAACCAGCAATGTAGACGCACTTTTTATTTTTGTGCAAGAAATGCACCGCTGGCCGCAAATGTAGTTGTTAGAATATTTTTTTTTTAAAACCCGCAATGTAGACGCACTTTTTATTTCTGTGCAAGAAATGCAGCGCTGGCCGCAAATGTAGTATTTAAATTTTTTTTTTAAACCAGCAATGTAGACACAGTTTTTAATTTTGTGCAAGAAATGCCTCGCTGGCCGCAAATGCAATATTTTGCACAAAAAAAAAATGTAATTTGTCTAACTGCAATGTAAAAACAGTATTTAAATATGCCAAAATGTTGCCAACTGAACTAACAGAACACGATTAAAGTAGTGTCCCTGACACACAAGCAATTGCAAGTGCACTGCACTTGCAAAAATGGCTGCAAACGCCCACCTAACAAACAGAAAAATTGCTTAGGTTTTATATGAGGCACTTTGCTTAGCAAACAAAATGTACTCTAGCAAACAAAAATCTCCTCTAGCACCCACCCACCCACCAATAAATCACTGTTTTTAACAGATTTTCTAAAGCTAATCTGTCCCTCACAGCAGCAGCAGCAGCAGCATCCTCTCCCTACACTAGTATGAGATGATTTTCTAAAGCTAATCTGTCCTTCACAGCAGCAGCTGCATCCTCTCCCTACACTAGTATGAGATGATGTGACATGCAGCACTACGTGACTCCAGCTTATATAGAGGCTGGGTCACATGATGCACTGGCCAATCACAGCCATGCCATTAGTAGGCATGGCTGTGATGGCTTCTAAGGGCAAACGAGTGAAACATTTGCTGATTGGCTGCCCCACAGCTATTCAACAGGTGCAAAAAAATGCCCGAATCCGCCGGACTTTTTCTCAAATGTCCGGGTTCGGGACACGGACACCCTTTACAGTTCGGGTTCACTCAACTCTAGTCATGGCACTTGAGATGTGAAAACAAAACACGAAGAACTGCTGCTGCTGGTCAAATAGAACTGTTCACATTTGGTAAGCAAGTGGGCTTTATGATAAAGCCCATGTTTTCCTTAACACAAGGAACAGAACAAGATGGAACTCTCATCAACCACATTTTTATAGACATTATGTTTATGGAAAAGGACCAATTGTTTTCACCTCAGCAATGCTGGACATTGAGGCTGGTGGTAAATTAATGCACCTGTAGTATGCTTTGGGAAATTGCATTAGCCAGATACTTGTGCAGTCATCAATATACAGGAAGACAGTTAATGGATCACCACTCTCATCTGGCATAGTCAGTCACTCATGAGATTGTTCCTCTACAATAAGGTATTGAACCTGAACATCAAGAAATAATAACTTTCAACCTGAAGAGGCACAGCTTAAGGTGTTACAATCAATGCATGATGCTGGCCACCCAGGAATTATAGTATACCTCATTGCCTGTTGTTTTTGATGGCCCACTTACCAACAAAAGATGTACATGATTATGTCCTTTAAAACTGTGCGTGCAATAAGGTATTACACTCTCTCCCTTCTGGCCTACTAGCGTCTCTCTGTACCAGTATCCTCGTAGTAGTAGAACACCTCACAAAGATGCCCCCCCCTTCATTACTGGCATTCTTACATTAGAGGATATCAAATTGTAATTTGATACATTTATAGACAACATGGTCTATACAAAATAATAGCTGATCAAGTTCAGTTCAGTGAATTTCACAATAAAGAGAAATATTTTGTGCTATGCTGGGGATTAAAGTCAATCTATCATCTGTTTCTCATTCATAATTTAATGGTCAAACAGAAAGGACAAATCAAACATTAGATCAATGTTTCAATTTTTATTGACATCTCCATGATTAATAGGTTAAATAATTACTATTAGTAGAATTTGCATACAGCAATTCCTGTCAGTTCTATTTCTCAGAGCAATTGTTATGGCAAATATGAACTTCCATAAAGATAGACATCAATCTTTTATTTTTGAACTTCCAGTAGGTACAGTATGTACATCTCTTCCAACTATAAATGCAAGATTGTCTGCTTCACAAAAGAACCAAGAATAAAGGAAAAAGCCACAAAGCTTGAGAATCCTATAAGAACCATTCCTTTTAATTCAGTAGGTGATAAGGTCTAGTTATCTACAAAATATGTACAGCTTAAACCTAAACGTGGCTGTAAGTTCATAGGTAGAGTTGAGCGAACACCTGGAAGTTCGGGTTCTGCTGGTCCGTCCGAACTTCGTGACAAAGTCCGGGTCCGGGTCCGGACGGAACCCGAACGATCGCACGGACAAACAGTGCTTCAAGCCTGCCTGGTCGTCTTGGGCTTGAAGGTCCACAAGCGAGTTGAGATGGATACTTGAATGTCGGTGCAAATCCAAATTCGACATGTATAAAACATCTATTGATCTGGAATAGTGGATGACTTAATTTTCCTTACCAAGAATATCCTAAGAGTTCGAAACACCGAAAAAGGAAATAAGAACCAAGAAAACACTTCGTCTGTTAGAACGTAAATATCAACCTTCTCTACATGTATGACATGGATGACCTTCAAGTTTTTATTTTCTAACTACAGATAGAAATACCTTCAAGTATAAACGGTATTGTTAACGAGACTCTTT
>BLSH010342267.1:357494-375229 GCA_018402905.1 Glandirana rugosa
GGTCGTCGGTTTCATGTCAGATCGGACGATCGTTAGGTCTTAAACTCCAAGGGTCCACGATACTAAAAGTCTCTAAACGGTCCATAACTTATCAATATTAAGTGAACGTACGTTCAGTGATGTCAGCTTCCTTAGCTGAAAACGATAGGAGAGTATACAACCACTTTAAGTCACATTTGCCATATTTCTTAACACTTGTACACCCATCCTTCTTTTATGGGAAAATGCATCAATATATCTCTGTATATCTGTATATCTCTGTATATCTGGAAAAAGATGCAAATTTGTAATTGTATATTTCTTTGAAGTTTATTCACTAAAGCCTTATTGAAACAGAAAAGATATAATGATAAGTCACAGAGAAGAATGTCCAGTGGATGTTCCTTGAGAGGGAAGGGTAATATCAGGGCTGAGTCTACTGGGTCTTGAACTCACATTTCTGATAGACTGGATCATGACTTGCATGCAAGTGAATTATAACTATTCAATACCTGGCAAATCTCTGAAAATCATAGCACCTGGGAACCTCAAATTCTGGATTGCTAGCAGGCTAGACTGTACTTTGGCTGCTGGTTTTAAAAAAAACATCCTTGCAGTTTATTGTTTTAGGCAAGATATGTGACCAAGTATAGGCTAGGCATAGACAAGTAGATGGCATACTAAGGATGACTATTAAAACAGAGTTCCGACCGAATTATGACTTTTAAGGTAAAAATACCCCTAGAATTCTCATGTCTCATGCAATGTAACTAAGGTATGCTGTAAACTATGCCCAGTTTTCTATTTGTGCAGCATAATTTTCTTGCTATGTGAAGTTCTTGCACATCACAGCCATCTCCATTGTGGGCATCTGAAGCTGCAATTCCTTCTTTCTGGACTCTGTGCATGCTGGCTACCCAGCATGCACCTGCTGATCTCGTACATGTGCAGTGCAGTGCAATCTTGATCAGCTTGGCATGGCAAAGATTTTTCATAGATGCTGATGCAAAACGGGCACAGTGATTTGCCAAGCTGACCAAGATCTCCCAGGAGACAATGCAAAACTGGAAATGACGTACGGCGCCACGGCACTAAAGGAGGAAGTGAAAGTAGATATAGGCATAAATCAGGTAAGTGAACAGAAAAAAAAAATTGCCAATTCATTTTAAGGATGCACATTAGTGAGGAGTGAAAAATGTTGGTGGAACTCCACTTTAAACACTGATCATCCTCAAGCACAGCTTTGCTTGCTCAACACTAATGATGGGTACACTGCCTGGGTTTAATTTGCCATTTTTGTGTTGAATCTATTCTGAAATATTGCAAGGCAAATTCCATTATTAGTTATAAAGGGGGTGGGAGAGCACATTTTCCACCCTAACCCCTAACCTATCCCTATGCAGCTTTTCAGCATTCCTTACAACAGCTTTCACTTCACAGACAATATGGCTGCTCTGTGTCATCCCTCTTTATAGTGAGGGGGCTGGCTTAATAAAATTTCCCTTATTGACCCCTTTAAGCCTACTAGTCATAGTTCAGAGGCCATGTAGTGCATTACAGTTTATTATACTTCTCCCAGGTGAATCTGCACATACATTTGTTAGGACATGGAATCTCAAATCCATAGTATTTGCTTTAAACCCATGGTAGCAGCAAACCGGAGCCTTAGTCCTACTCAGGACCAACCACACTGTTCTCTGTAACTCAACTAATATGTAAATGCAGTAGTTTATTGTGAAATAATAATTCAGATGTACTGGTTATCACACATTATCTTGATGTGTGATAATCAGTACATTTTAGAAAAATGTTCAATCTGCTCTGTGTTAGTCCAACACAGTCCAAGCCTTCACACTTGGTGCTCAAATCATGTGCAAAGATTTGTAATGTATGGTTAAACTTAATGATACATTTTGGCTGACCTTGCGTACAAGTACAATATAGATTTCTGCAAAAAAAAAAAAAGTATCTGTGTGTAAAAATAAACCTGCTGTGTTAAACTGATAAGCAATGATCACACTTCCTTATTTCACGTGTAAACATCTTAACAACACTCTAAAAAATGAAATGAGAGTGTAAATTGAAATATACCTGATATCCTCACATAACCTTGCTATAGAATCTCAAAAATCTTTTCTTTTTTTTTTTATACAGTATGTTCTTTACTAAGCCACAGAAAGCTCCTACACAAGACAGTTTTACAAATAAAAATAGGAATTATAGTCCTAGTTATCCATATTATCGATATCCAAAAATCTGCTAAATCATATTTTTTCATAGATAATGGCAAGCTGCCTAAAACTGATATTGATGATTGAGCGATGAAGACTGTTACATTAAATGATACTCTGCAGGGCACTTAGGGGTTAATTTAGTCCTATGGCACCTTCACTCCAGGGACCCTGTCTTTTTAAGTTTGTCCTACATAGCAAATAAGGAAGTTATAGCCAAAGGCGCTGAACTTTGGGTTGTTAGAACTTGCAACCTACCAGTAAAGCCTGCAGCGTCCTGTGTCAGTATTTCTCCACTAACTGCCTAATTCCCTTGATATAGTGTTTCGCTTACAACCGCATGTGCTTATTCTATTGAAAGTAACTGTCAAATAGTGACTTGTCAGCTCACATATTTACAAATAACAAAATAATGCCTGCTGGTTTTGCAATCCTCTTTTCTACAACTGCAACAATAAAATGTAAGACTTGCTTCACAGCAGTGCACTATGAAACATACATCAAGAAAGAGCCCAATAAACTTTTTTTCCCTCTGTAGAGGACAGATATTAAAGAATCAGAAAGTAAAGCCACCATAAAAAAGTAAAGAGAGTAAGATGGTCACCGGCAATGTGGGTTCTTTTTCTTTTTTCAAGAGAAGAAAAATTCCAAACAAGTGTTCTCTTTTTAATTTCAGATGCTTAAAGAATCTTCAGGAATGTTGCAGCAAGTGTAGATTCATATTTAGGCCTCATGCACACAAGACGTTTTTTGACTGTTTTTCAGCAGCTGTTTTCAGCTGCAGACAGTTTTTTTTCTACAGTCAATAAACCCTCCATCATGTTATCCTATGTGTTCATGCACACACAGGCTGTTATCAACTGTTTTTAGCAGTGACGTTTTTGAGCTGTAAAAAGAAACCCAAGACCAGAGGGTTCTTTTGGACGTTTTTCAGCTGTAAAAACGCTCTGACGCCCAAAAACGCTCACTAACGCCACTCACCAACATTTTTGGACGTTTTGTGCCCATTGAAAAAAGAATAAACAACAAAAAAAAAATGCCCATTGATGCCAGCGCTAAAAAACGCTCATTAACGCTCACTAATGCTCATTAACGCCCATTAACGCAGGCGCAAAAACGCTAAAAAAAGCTGAAAAAATCACTGATAAGCTACTGATGTTTTAGGATTTTTTTTTAATGTCCTGTGTGCATGAAGCCTAAAGAGTAAGTAAACTTCCATGGATTGTGTGCAACTATAGGTAAGCCTATAATAACAGCATCATTGAAACAATGAACATGAAGTTAAGCAAGCTCCGGGAGGCAGTGGAGGACAGAAAAACCTGGCGCGCTATGATCCATGAGATCACGATGAGTTGGACATAAGAGTTAAACTGTAAAGTTCGGGTTCGCTCCGAACTTTGCGGTGTTCGGGACCCGAAAAGTTTGGGTTCTGGTATTTTTTTCCCGCTTGTTGAATAGCTGCAGGGCAGCCAATCAACAAGCGTTTCACTGGTTTGCCCTTAGAAGCCATCACAGCCATGCCTACTAATGGCATGGCTGTGACTGGCCAGTGCATCATTTGACCCAGCCTCTGTTTGAGCTGGAGTCACGTAGTGCTGCATGTCATATGCTCTCAGGCTAGTGTAGGGAGAGGATGCTGCTGGTGCTGTGAGGGACAGATTGCAGATCGAATAACATCTCATCCTGCATTACAGAACAATCTGACTGGACTAGTTAGAGTCTACAGCTTAGAGGGACAGATTATTGTTCTAAAATCATCTCCTAGTTCTATAGGGTCAGGTTCCTACTGTTGCTGTAAGGGAAAGATTATTGTTCTAAAATCATCTCCTAGTTCTATAGGGTCAGGTTCCTGCTGTTGCTGTAAGGGACAGATTATTGTTCTAAAATCATCACCTACTGCTATAGGGTCAGGTTCCTGCTGTTGCTGTAAGGGACAGATTTTTGTTCTAAGATCATCTCCTACTGCTATAGGGTCAGGTTCCTGCTGGTGCTGTAAGGGATAGATTATTGTTCTAAAATCATATCAAACTGCTATAGGGAGAGGTTCCTGCTGGTGTTGTAAGGGACAGATTATTGTTCTATAATCATCTCCTAGTTCTAAAGGGAGAGGTTCCAGCTGTTGCTGTAAGGGACAGATTATTGTTCTAAAATCATCGCCTACTCCTATAGGGTCAGGTTCCTGCTGTTGCTGTAAGGGACAGATTATTGTTATTTCCCTATCCCCATTTCTTTGTAGGGCACTTGTCCTACTCTTACCCCCACTTTTCTTCCTTTTGAAGCCCTCTAGCACTTTCCAGGACTTTTTTACAGCCATTTTTGTGCCCAAAAGTTTGGGTCCCCATTGATTTCAATTGGGTTCGGGGTCCGGGACTGAACTCGAACTTTTAAACGAAAACCCGAACCCGAACATCCAGGTGTCCACTCAACTATATTGGACATGACTAAATGACTGAACAACAACAACAATAGGTACTGTAAATATCTCCTAAACGTGCAACATTTAGGAGATATTCACTGTATATGCGGCTGATGAGTTCATTGGCACATGAGCTCTGAAGGAATGGCCACCCGTGCCAGTTCTTCAGAACCCTGTGCTGTGACCAGTGGCTTCCGCACTGCTGTCATGTGACTCCAGCCAGTCACACAGCCGGAGTCCATGGAACCAAAGAAAGACAAGCGAAGATAGATGCGGCCTCCAGCGGTGACAACAAGGGCTTCGTTTGCAGGTAAGTTTCACATTATGTGCTAGTATGAGATGCGTACTAGCACATTATGCTTTTACTTTACAGGTCAGGAAAAAGAAAAAAAAAAGAGCAGCGTTTACTTTCTCTAACAGTCAAAATACTACATTTTGCATTTACTTAAATCCACTGGAGAATTTCAAGGACATTTTATTCATTGTTTTGTAGTGGATAATGAAACCGTTTACAACTATACAAATTAATACTTACCGAAGCTTGTGGATCAGAACAAAGTCCAAGTACGGGGGGCGGAGCTAGCCGGAGACCGTGATGGCCGCATGAGAGCGGAGGGACAACAGCGGCTAATAGCAGCACACCCGAGGGGGATAAAGGTCCACAACTGCGGCGATCCACCTCACTGTGTTCCCGGGAAGCGAGGAGGAGAATGCCAGGGAGAAAGAAGGACAACTCCAGGCCGCAGAAACTGACGGCTTACTTCAACCAGGGGCCTAGGCAAAATGGCGTGGGCGCGTCTTCCACTCCAACCTCCGGAGAACCACAGCGCTCAGCACAGAGGGGAGCGACACAAAAGAGGAGCAGCCCACCTCAGAGTCAGCGATCCTCTCTGTCCACACCTGCTTCTGGAAGCCCAGAAAAGGCACGATTTAAGATGGATGCCATGGAGGGTGAGGTGAGTGCACAGCATGACTCAGAGGATGATACCAGGGAACTCCCTGATTCCATTGACTCATTCCCCACAAGCAACCAGCCGGTCATGGATACTGTCCTTAAGGACATGCTGGTGTCCTTGTGGAGATCACTCCAGGCAAACATGTTCACATGTGTCCATAAATTTAGCTCAGAATTGCACACTGTGACTGCAAGCGTTGATCACATTGAAACAAAAATGGAGGAATACGCCTCCACTATAAATGACCTAGTGGACGCGCATGATATGAATGAAGATGAAATTGATAAAATTAAGATAAAATTGGCCGATATGGAGGACAGGGCCAGGAGGTACAATGTGAAAATATGGGGTATCCCAGAATCAGTCACACAACAGGAGCTCCACAACTATGCGACACAATTGTTCCACACGGTACTGCCTGACCTATCAGACCTAGATCTGACGATTGACAGAATACACCATCTACCCAAACCGTCATTCCTCCCTGATAATATTCCTCGGGACGTTATCATGAGACTACACTTCTACCATGTGAAAGAACGCATAATGACTATATCAAGAAAAAGAGAGCTAATTCCTGCTCCTTACAACCATCTCCAATTCTACGCGGACTTATCTCAATACACTCTTCAGAAGCGTAGGAACCTCAACAACATCACAAAGGCATTTAGGAACCACAACCTCAGCTACAACCTCAGGGGGTTTCCTACAAAATTGATCGTGACTAAAGAAGGGAAAGACCATATAATAGACTTCCTTGAAAAAGGAATGGCTCTTTAGACATCCTGGGGTATTATCCAGGACCACACAGACCAACAGCCCCAACACATCAGCCCTACCAGAGAGGAGCCCGAATGGCGCACAGTTACCGCTAAGAATGCACGCTCACATTCATAACCCTGGACAGGTATTACAAAACCACCACAGTTCCCCAAGAGGCTGAAGCTCCTTAAAAAGGAACTTTTTTTGCCTCTTTCTACCTTGTACAGGTTCCCCTTAAGAACTGATCGGCAAATGCCACACCCACAACTGTTTGTTGAATATGTTTCTACTGGTTTTCCAGTAACAGTTTTGTTATCTCTTTATTTGTTTGAAACCTTTATTTCCCTCATTTTAGTCAGGACCTGTATTGGGGCACGACAGTCCGCCTATGGACAACAAAATGCCTCAACCTCACAGCCCGGGACTTCCTATCATCAAAGGGTTTGTCTCCATCATGAGTACCATATGGACGAAAGTAAGTAAAGATGTTATATCCTATCACACTCAACACCTCCCAACAACTTACAAATGAGTGTGAACTTTCTTTCAATTAACACAAATGGTCTCAACCATCCTGCAAAGCGCAGGTCCCTATGGAAGGAGGCCTTGAGGAATAGCTGTGATATCCTATGTGTACAGGAGACGCACTTCAGCTCCGCAGCACCTCCAAAATGCAGCCATCCAAAGTTTCCCCACATATATACAGCCAATGCGAACGTTAAGAAGAAAGGGGTAATGGTGGCGATAGAAGACTCTGTTTCTTTTACACTCCATAAGGAGCTTGCTGACCCTCAAGGCCGGTACCTGATCCTCATTTGTGAGATCAACTCTGCTAAATTCACTATAGCAAACATCTGTGCCCCCAATGTGCACCAGATCACATTTCTGCAAAAAACACTGAAGAAAATTAGAGCGATACAACAAGGCTCTTTATTACTATGTGGTGACTTTAACCTGACACCAGATCCCAGCATGGACTCCACGTCTTCCACCAAGAAATCCCCTCCATCCTTAAAAGCGACGCTCAAAACTCATGACTTATATGATGCATGGAGATGCCTCCACGCTAACGAGCGCGATTATACATTTTTTTCTAACAGGCATCAATCCTACAGCAGAATTAATCTATTCCTAATGGACAAATGATTACTGTTCAAAACCCGCTCAGCAGAGATAAATAACATTACTTGGTCTGATCATGCCTCAATTAAGGTATCAATAGAAGGAAACGGTTCCCACAATCCCAGTTTTGTATGGAGAGCCAACACAAAAATTCTCCAGGATGCTCAGACCAAGTCTAGAATAGTTCAACAACTCACAGAATTCTTTGAAGTTAACCAAGTTTCTTTGTCAGACACCTTTGTGACCTGGAATGCGTTCACAAGGGGTATTCTCATACAACAAGGGGCAAGGGATAGGAGGCTGAGGCAGCAGCGAGTACAGGAACTTATGTCTAGAATTAACACTCTAGACCCAAAATAAAACATACACCTCCCAAAAAATATCAGATCATATTACAAAAACTTGCAATGATCTCAGGGCTTTATTGCTGGAAGAATTTGAAATAGCATCTAAAAGACTTAAAATGTCCTATTATGCAAGTAGTAACGAAGCGGGAAAAATGCTAGCCAATCGCCTTAAGGGGCATAGACATAAAACCCAGATATCCTTTATTACCCATCCCAAACATCAAACCAAATTGCATCATCCACAAGCTATAGCTGATGCCTTTAGTTGTTATTATAGCTTGTTATATAATCTAAAAAATGACCTTAGCTCTCCACAACCAACACCAGAGATCATTGCGAACTTCTTAAAACCACTTGACCTACCCAAATTATCAGAAGACCACCTTAATACTCTCAATCTACCAGTTACAGAAGGGGAGGTCCTCCGAATTATAAATTCCTTACCAAAAAACAAATCACCTGGGTCTGATGGGTTTACAGGGCAGTACTTTCAAACCTTTGGAGACATTTTAGCACCTCACTTAGTGGAGATATTTAACTCAGTTGCTGCGTCTGCCTCCTTCCCTTCAGAAATGCTAAGGGCCTTAATAATAGCATTGCCAAAGCCGGGCAAGGACTCAGTGACACCACAGAACTTCCGACCCATATCGTTGTTAAACAACGACTTAAAAATCTATGCAAAAATATTGGTAGATATTCTACCTCTCCTTATAAATAAAGATCAATCTGGATTTACAAAAGGTAGACAAACTGCTGACGCCACCAGACGCCTTATTAGTCTTATCCATTTAGCTAACAAAACGAGAACGCCTTCTCTGCTCCTTGCACTGGATGCGGAGAAGGCGTTCCACAGGGTTCACTGGGAGTTCCTGGCACAGGTTCTCTCGCGTTTTGGCTTCAAAGGTTTTATTTTCTCTGCAATTATGACCCTTTATACCACACCCTCTGCCCAAGTTTATATATCAGGAGCATTATCAGTTCCTTTTAATATAACAAATGGTACACGCCAGGGTTGCCCACTTTCCCCATTAATCTTCAATTCATTAATGGAACCATTAGCGACACATATCCGTTCTCATCCCCAAATTAAAGGATTGTCCATAGGTAAAAGAACCCATAGCATTTGTTTATTTACTGATGACGTTATATTGATACTAACGGACGTAGAAAACTCCCTAAAAACCACCCATCAAGAATTGAACAAATTTACGGGCATCTCGTACTATAAAATTGATGAATCAAAATCTTACATTCTGAACTTGGGCATACTAAATAAAATAAAATTGAAACTATAAAAAAGTTTACCCTATAAATGGAAGGATACAGGGATTAAGTACTTAGGCATCACTCTCACAGCCAAATTACTGGATCTCATCAAAGAAAACTACACCAGTTTCCTAAATTCATTGGGTTCTAAACTAACCAACTTAGCCAAGTTTGAACTCTCCTGGTCGGGTAGATTGGCAGCATTTAAAATGCTAATTCTGCCACAACTCCTATACTTATTTAGAACATTGCCTATACCGCTTCCAAAAACATATTTCAACGCACTACAATCCAAAGTGAATACATACCTGTGGCAAGGAAAAAAAGCTAGGATAGCAATCGCTAAGCTAATTAAACATAGGACAGCGGGAGGAGTTGGCCATGTCCACTTACACGATTATTATTTTGCCACACTATTAACACAAATTAAAGACTGGATGGTACCAGATCCTAACTCCTTGTGGACTGAACTAGAACACCACCAAATTCACAGGAGTAGCTTAGACAACTTCTTATTGGCCTCACCCTATAACAACAATTTAGACAACACACTGGCTCCACCTATCTTAGCATCCATACGAGCATGGATACACTTGTGCAAAGCACAAATGTGGAGTCAGGGTGTTGAGACTGTGAGATTTCCTATGGAAGCTCTAGCAGCTATTATCCCAGACATTAATCTTGATGCTTGGGTTAAAAAATGCATCACTACATTGGAGGACCTATATGATGGCCCCACACTCAAGACATTTGAATCCCTTCGAATAGAGCATGAGCTTCTTCCTGGGGATTATTATACATATTTGCAAATATCACATCTACTGAAATTCAGTAAGAAGCCGCAAATAACTCTCCCTGGGAGACTAGTCCAATTCTATGATTACCAAAATCCCTCACAAAATGGTATATCACTTATATACCTGTCTCTCCAAGAAAGGTCAATCTTTACTAAATACCCTGCAATTTCTACATGGGAATTGGACCTGGGACAGGAATTTCCAGAGGGCAAGTGGCGAGGAGCTCTAAGGTCCACCTACCACTCAACCAAGAGTGTAAACCTATTTATTGTATTTAACACCATATAGAATAGTCAAGATACACCCCACTGCATCTTCGGAATGCTGGAGCGGATGTGGGTTAGTGGGAACACTATTTCATATCATATGGTCCTGCCCACAGATAATCCATCTTTGGCAACAGGTGAACAAAATAATGGATGAGATCACATGCTCCCGAGTGGAACTGACCCCGGGAATGGCAATCCTATCTCTAGATATAGACTTGTTTCCCACACAATACAGAACTATAATCTCACACCTGCTATTGGCAACCCGCCTAGCCATAATGAGAAACTGGAAAAAACAAGAAAGTCCCAGAATAGAAGAGATAATACAGATAACCCACATACATGGTACATATGAACTAATGTTTTCTAATACCACTGGACAACATCACACAGTATCCCTAATGTGGGATTCTTGGAGAAATTGGTACTCCAAATTTGATACTTCCCACAACACTAAATAGGAATCAAATAATTTCCCCCAAATAACTATATAAACACTATAACGTCCTCCAATATCCTGACTAATATTATGTTCTCCTCTTTTTCCTCTTTACTACACACCTATACTCCACACTTTGTTCTTTTACTCTTTCACTCTACCATTCCTACCTCTGTCTCTAGCCTATCCTTTCCTTTTCACTCAATGCTTCACTAATAGACCATGGAAAACAGGCTGAATAGGTTAATAACACTGTCTGACTGGCAGCTAAACCACCAAGCTTATTTAGTACTCCATTGATTATAAAGAAAAATGCAGGGATTCGGAAGTCCCTTCCCTGACCACAGAGAGAGATCGGGGAGGGGTCCGACAGATGCATATACAATCGTACATACAATTGCATTAAGTGGATAGATATGTTTATGTTCAATACATGTTCAAGATATTAAGAATGATATGATTTTTTATACAGCATATAGTATTGGTATCTTTCTAGATAAAGCATCAAAAATAAACGTCTGTTTATAAGCATGTAAACCATGTACCAGATCGGAATACTTAATGTAACCCTCATTGTTTATTTTCCATGTCTACTTCTCTTTTAAACTCAATAAAAACTATTGAAATAAAGAACAAAGTCCAAGTACAAATGTCTATTGGTAACAAAAAAATAGTGATCTTTAGCAATTGCAATTAATGGTAAGCATATTTCTGTACAAAGGACCAACACAACAATGTCCTTCAAGTAGCTAAACCCCGCACAGAATATCAAATGCCAAACACTCATTACATTGGTCACAGCACCACACTTGCACTGGCAACTCACTGAAGTTTGTTCAAAGTTGTACATTTATGACAAGTAGTTTGCACATACTGTATATGTATCACTTTGTGATCACAAATTGCCCTCATAAATCTGAACCCCATTGAAGACTATGGGAGAAAGGGGCAAATCATGAAAATCAATTCTGGCTATTTTCAAGGATAATAAGCAAGGGATTGTCAGAGCTGGGCACTACCATGAGGGACATGCAAACATAAATGTAAGAAGATACTGTTCTCCTTTTTATGTGACTTTAAAGTGGCAGCATTGGGAAAAAAGAAATTCCCTGCAAGGCAGTTATGTAATCTGCTAGTATGTATTGCATACTAGCACATTATGAAATGCTTACCTTAGAATGAAGCCCTACAGCGGTGCGCTGTCACAGCTGACAGGACTTTTGTCTTCACTCTGTCTTCCTTCTGGGTTCACGGGCTCCGACACCTTTTTCACTCCCACGCATGCACCCTGGAGTCACAGCTGTCGCACAGCACTCCAAAGAAATTGCACGGGTATGCCGTGTATAAATTAGCCGGGAGAAGTCATATCACTGTTCTAAGAACAGTGATATGGCTTCTCCCGGCTAATTTATACTTTTCACACACAGTTTGAAGATGATTTTAGAACACTGCTATGGCTTCTCCCGTTAATTTATACTTTTCTCACACAGTTTGAAGATGGTCCACAGCCACCTCCATTTTTGATTTTTTTATGTGATTTTTTTTTTTTATTATTTTAAGTTATTTCCCTATCCCCATTTCTTTGTAGGGCACTTGTGCGACCCTTACCCCCATTTTCCTTCCTTTTGCAGACCTCTAGGACTTTCCAGGACCTTGTTACAGCCATTTTTGTGCCTAAAAGTTCGGGTCCTCATTGATTTCAATGGGGTTCGGGGTCCGGGTCAAAGTTCGGGTCTGTCCGGACCCGAACCCGGACTTTGTCCCGAAGTTCGGCCGAACCAGCAGAACCCAAACTTCCAGGGGTTCGATCAACTCTATTTATTATACAAAAAAGGGGACCAGTAAAAAAATTGGCAGCCTATCACATTATTGAACTGTGATTATAAGATCTTGGCCAAGCTGCTAGCTGATAGGATGAGGAGAATAATTGATAAAGTGATTGGAGAATGGCAGGTCTGTGCTGTACCAGGGAGGAGAATCACAGACAATCAGATACTACTGAGGGACATGGTGTATTATGCCCAGAGTAATAACATGCTGGTGGCAGTTGCATGAGTAGACCTAGAAAAGGCCTATGATCGTGTGGGCCATGGATATCTATTTACTGTCCTAAAACAGATGGGAATGCCCGATGAATTTGTGGAGATGTTAAAATGCCTGTATAACGCTATCAGGAGTCAAATCTTGATTAACGGGAAGCTGTCTGGAGTAGTGGAGGTGAAGTCAGGGGTGAGACAGGGGTGTCCGTTGTCCCCTATTGCATTCATATGCATAATGGAACCACTGATGAGGCACTTGGTGAAAGTTAAATGTTTTAAAGGGATTTTCGTGTCTGGATATGGGAGTGAGTGCATGAAAGTGATGTGCTACATGGATGATGCTGTTTTCCTGTGTAGCTCTGCAAGAGGTCTGGCAAGAGCGGAGTTGCAGATTAACATTTTTGGGGAGGTGTCAGGCCTAAGAGTCAATTGGGCCAAGAGCAGCGTGTGTGTTCTAAGCGGAACATGTGATGTGTCCAGTAGTAAATTAAAGTGTGTACAGGAGGTGGAAGTGTTGGCATTCATTTTGAAAGGAGTTTGGCAAACCAAGTAAATACAGCAAAGGGAGTGATGAAAGTGGAGAGGAAGTTGGAGCTATGGAAGATGAGGAGGTTGTCCTTCTCCTGAAAAAAGTTGGTGATTAAGGCAGTGATCCTACCGCTGCTGCTGCTCCCTCCCAAGGAGGGAGGAGCCAGGCGCACTAGACGAGACTGCTAACTGGGACGCTGTTACCATCTCACTAGAGGGAGAGTGTGGATCGCTCCCCTCCTGTTTGTTTGACAGGCGCTATTTTCATTCAGGACAGGTGGGTGTAATACTTCTACTTCAATAAAAGTCTTTTAGTAAGCTTATTGCGCTATGAGATGTTTTTTCTGTTCCTACATACTTACATACTTACATCTTAACATGGTCCTGGAGAGTGGGAACTGACTACTAGGAGGTGTTGTGTGCCGTTGCTGGATCACCATTACATTATTTAAAAATGAGGAGCTTCTTTGAAGAGAACCAGTTACAAGAACTGGGGGAGGGAGCACTTAAAAATGATATCTTGTGGAAATGGCTGAGGAGGGGGGAACTTGTGTCAAACATTGGTGGGATGAACTCAAAGAAAGCAGAGATGTGCTGTAAGAATTTGCTGATGAAAGGTGTGACGAATAAACAAAAAGAGGTGATATGGCTGTCGCTGCATAATAGTTTGTCAATTTGTCGTTCCTGAAAACAAGAGATTTGGTGAGATAGGAAGTGTGTATAAGGGAAGGGTGTGGAGGCATTGAAAATGTGAGACATGTATTCTGGGAATGCAGTTTCATGAAGGAGGTGTAGAGGTTGCTGGAGGGTTTTGTAAAAAGGGTGGTTGGAGTAAGGACAGTGACGTGTGATGCTGGAGTGCTGGGAGTGGTGGAAATGGAAAAAAGAGTGCAACGTAAAATGTATATATTCTCTGCTGTTTTTAGGGAGGTGATGTGGGAGGCTTTTGTTTATGTTATACTTACCTCTTCTGTGCAGTTGGTTTTGCACAGAGCAGCCCGGATCCTCCTCTTCTCGGGTCCCTCTCCTGCTCTCATAGCCCCTCCCTCCTGTTGAGTACCCCCTGAGCTAGCAGCTTTCTATGGGGGCGCCCGAGCCGAGTTAGAGCTCCCTGCATCCATTCAGACATGGAACCCCGACCCAGTCCCACCCCCTCTCTCCTCTGATTGGCTAACTGACTTTGATTGACAGCTGTGGGAGCCAATGATGCCACTGCTGTGTCTCAGCCAATCAGGAGGAGAGTCCTGGACGGCTGAGACACTTGAAAGAGATGGGGATCAGGTAAGTAATTAGGGGGTGCTGATACACATAGAAGGTGATTTATCTTAATGCATACTAAAACCGAAGAGTGTAAAATCTGGTACAGCTGTGCATGGTAGCCAATCAGCTTCTAACTTCAGCTTGTTCAATTAAGCTGAACCATATTTGGCAATGTCCAGTGTTAGTAAATCATCCCCTAACTGTGACTGACACTGACAATTACACTAACTGATATTTACACTGCCTCCAAGGCTGGCCATAGACTTAGTGATTTCCTTTCCCGCAACAAAACGTACCATGCAATCTGGTTGTAGTGCATTTCCAAAAGTAGTGCATGCACTACTTTGGTGTGATGCAGTGCAATTTGAGCTCTTTCAAAATGAATGGGCTCAAATCGCACTGCCCTAAATAGCATGTGATTTGCACAAAGAATGCAGGTGCACATTCCTGTGCGATTCATAGGCTATTGATAGTGTGAACCTAGCCTTAAAGTGGAAGTAAAGTTGATGTGTAATCAATTGGCTGACAGGCAGAGTATTTATGACAGAAGAGACCATATTGGTCTCTTTTGCCATAAATGCATCCTTCTGCCTGTCAGCTGTCATGTTCACTGAGCCGTGTATGCACAGCTCAGTAAACATTTTCTGCCCTGATCGGTACCCGATCCGTGCCGCTGTGATGTGACTCCTGTGCACATGTGCGGGAGTGGCATAATTGTGGCCTGGCCTATCAAGTGACTGAAGGCACGGGACCTGGAAGGAAGACCATGCAAAGATGGAAGCACTGGAGGCCCAGCGGATCACTCCCAGCGCTGCACTGGAGGACACCATATGACAGGTAAGTCTGCCATAATGTACTAATAAGCTTTAAAAAAATGATAACAGACTTTACTTCTGCTTTAAGGCCAAGTTATTCTTTGAGTTTTACAGATATATATAATATGAAGGTTTTTATGATAGACTGCAATACTGCAAAGTGTAAGAAAACAGTCATCAATCTAAAAATAGTAACACCTTTGTTAAGAAGAAAATATCAGGAAGAATAGATGAAGACTCAGTTCAAAACTTTGTTTTCCACCCATGGGCTCTTTTCTTGTTAAAGCTGTTAAGGCATCAAAAATCACAATCAAGTTCATGGCCGCGTCATGAAAAACTGCAAAACTTCCGTTAAATCCTACTGTGTATACAATTGACTATCATAGTCATTTGGAAATCCAAAATATAGCAGCATGAAGCATACAATAGACTTTTTGGAACCTACTTAATAGGGCTAAACACATACAAGCTCCCAAGCAGAGGCAGGTTTAAATCTGTACAAAATAAATGAAGGAACTTTGTTGATAAGGATACAGTTTTCCAGACAAAAGTGTCAGACAGTGAAAAGAGACAAAAATGAAAACAAGAAGAATGCAGACAAAACAGATCCACAGCCGCTCTACCAGGTCAGATGTTCAAGGTTCTCTGAATTAAAGATAATGATGACAATAGGTTACTGTTGTCTGCGCAGAAGTTAATAAAAGGGAACAGGCATTGCCTACTTTGAAATACTAATAAATACTCAGATAAAAAACAAGTGATTTGCATTGTTTTTACAAGTATGTTTCTTATTAATGGCAATCTCTCATGGTTATTGTTTTGGCTGATGGTATTAATTTAAATTACCATTACGTCATTCACATTGCTGTTAAAAAAATATTTCTTTCCTAGCAGCATTTTTACAGCTCTAAACAATGTGAAGTATAGTATAAAAGGCTGCTAGGCAACATGAAAAAGTTACCTGTGATTTATGACCTTGCATTTCTTGTTGTTTTATACTCCTAAAGATTTCAGACAAATATCTAAATACACACTCCCCCCCACCCTTTTTTTCCCTCCCTTCCCTTCTTTTTTACCTTCCCTTTTTACTGTTTCTATCATTTTATTTTTGACACCCACCAGATTCGGCTACTCACTTATATATACTTTTCTGATACAGTTTTTGCTCCTTTCATCCCCTGGGTCCGCCACGGGGGGAAATGCCTTTGAGCGTCTCACTCAGCCCATGAGTTTGAAGCTGGTCCTTCTGGGTAAGCAATTTGGGTAATTAATCTATTCCCAGTATGGCTTTACTATTGTATTTAATCTGATAATATTGCAACATTACTGTTTGTTTGTTATGGCTCATTATTTTACACATTTTCTCAGACATTGAAATGTCTACCTCTCCTGAAGAAGCGGCTTTGGCTGCAAAACCAGTAGAGAAATTGATCATAATTCAGAACTCCGTTTTACACCGAAGACCAATGTTAAGCTTCATGATCCTGAGTTTGGGCTGTAACTATTGTTCTTAAATTTTAAAATAATCTCCTTGACCTTTTTGTATTTTGTACATATTGTATGTCTTCAATAAACTGTAATATTTTATCTATATCTGTGTCTCATCCCTGGGTACCGAGATAGTCCATGTCGTCCATTGTGGGTTAATGGTCTGCTACTGGGGCAGTCCCAACCCTTCCTCTTTCATTAGATTGAATTTGGATGATGATACCCACCCCTACCCCATGCTTTTGCTATACTGAGGTTCCCTTTTTCATATACAACTCAACATGAAATGGAACTCCAGAGAAAAATACCATCATAAAATGAATAGCCTTTTAAAATATAACAAAAGAAAACTATCTTTTGTTGCAATTTTCACCTTCCATCCAAAAAACTTTCTTACAGTATTTATTTTGTTGCCACTGGATGTCCTCATTCTGATTGCCAGGATTATTCACTACCATGTCCTTTGAACCCAGGTCATCCTAGATCCACTCCAGCCTGTAATATGACAGTCAAAAGAGCAGCAGTAATTAGCTAATGTTTTCTCTTTCTACCCGCATGCTTCTAGCCAAAACATGAAATTATTGGATTATCGTACTACTTCTAACTCTAACACTCCAACCCTGATGTACAGATACTGCAAGAAATACAGGTACTTATATTGCTTGCATTTAAAAATACAGTTAATGATGTATTAATGATCACAGCTTTAAAATATTTGTTAATTCAAAAAAATCAGATCCTGTTCCCTTGTGCTAGTGCTGTGTAACCTGCCCCACTCTAAACTGTAAAAAACCTCCCTGATACCTCCACTTCCTGTGTCCACTTCTCTGCTTTGACAATGAAAATCAGGACTGCTAAGCCCTGACCATCGTTGTTAGTATATGTCCCTCCGTCATCCACAGTTCTCATCTCTCCCCCTCACCCCCTCTCTCTCTGCCTGTCAGCTCCATGTCTATGTTTCCACCCCCCCCCCCTTTGCCACCACTATTAGTAAAAATTAAAAATTAGCAAAGGTCACTGC
>BLSH010342267.1:405001-421380 GCA_018402905.1 Glandirana rugosa
GGTGTGACGGGTGGGAGGACAATGTGACGGGGGAGGATAGTGTGATGGGGGAGGACAGTATGACGGGGAAGAGGACAATGTGACGGGGGAGGATACTGTGACAGGGAGAGGACAGTATGACGGGGTATGACAGGAGGGGGTAGTGTGATAGGAGGGGGCAGTGTAACAGGAGGGTGGGCAGTGTGGCAGAAGAAGGTAGGGCAGTATGACAGGGGGCAGTATGACAGGAAGGGGCAGTGTGACAGAAAGGGAGCAGTGTGACAGGAGGGGGTCAGGAAGTATGACAGGAGGGGGGCAGTATGACAGGAGGGGGAACAGTATGACAGGAGGAGGTTGGGTAGTATGACAGAAGGAGGTCAGGCAGGATGACAGGAGGGGGGCAGTATGACAGGAGGAGGGCAGTATGACAGGACAAAAGGGGAAACAGTGTGACAGGCAACACATACTATACTCACTTCAGAGCTGGCAGGTGCACTGTGGCAGAGAATGCATTTTCGGCCAGGAAGCAAAACTTACCCAGCAGGAGTAGCCTGGAGGAGCAGGAACTGAAGTTGAAGGGTGGAGCTGAGAGGCAGGCCGATAACTCCTTGTAAACATCATTAGATCTGGGCACCAGGCTGGATAAGAGGGGTGAGGCACTGTGGCAAAGCTGCTTATAGAAAAAAAAACAGAGAGAGAAAAAGGGGTGCTTTCTAGAGCATACCGCCGTCCTAGTGAGACATGGAATAGGGACAGAGGAATAACCTCCAAGATGATGTCTGCTATCCAGAGAAAGCAATCAGGGGGGTGGACACAGGAGATTAAGGACAGCAAGTGGGCTTGGTCAGACTGGTGGTAATACCTCTAAGTGGTAAAAAAATGTGATAAATAAGTAATGGTAGCAGTTACTTAATTTGAGGCTTTCTCTGGATAGCAGACAACCATATGTAAGCTTTATAGATAAATTTGTTCCCTGATATAAATGATATAATGTATTATATGACAAATGTAATGGAGATAATGTATTGATATATGTGTATTTTCCTATTCATGTTTAAGAGATTTCAGCCTACGAATTAAATAAAAATAAATTAAATTATTAAATGAAATAATATTAAGTAATTTGCTATACCTGTTCAGTTCCATTTTGTTTTACAGCAGCCATTTTAAACTAGTTAAAAGTTTTGTATAAGAAGTTCTCACACACATTTCTCACCAGATAAGCAAGTTTGAGCAAAACATGTTATTTCCCCGAAATGACGCTTATACATCTGCTAGCCAAGGTCCATTCTCGTCATGTATTTTGACTATCATTACTGTTATGGTCTTCATTGCATTTGTTATGAGAAATGTTTCATCTTGTTATGTATTTCTGATTAGCAGAAACAAACTATATAAACGGAGAAAATAAAAGCACTAATCAGATATTTTCTGAACAACACCACTGCCTGTCTTGTGTTCTGTTCAACCGAATCGATCTCCGAGCTCGCTGAGACGAGGACCAACCCGGGCAGGGCTATCAGCCTATCTGACCCATGAAAAGGGTACCCCAACAAACTGGCGTAGTCGCGGCAGGATGGTCAAGACAACTGTCCGGTAAGTGTTAAAATTTTATTTTGCCTTGCCGTGACCTGTGTTCATGACTATCCTTAGTTTAAAAGATCTGTGCGGGGTAGAGATAGACTTAAAGTGTTCTGGTAACACGGAAAAGACTCTGGGTGAGTCTAGGTCCTGAGAGACCAAATACAAGGTCCTGAGAGACCAAATACAAGGTCCTGAGTGACCAATACAAGGTCCCGAGTGACCAATACAAGGTCCCGAGCGACCAAATACAAAGTCCTGAGTGGCTAATAGGTCCTGAGAGACCAATAAGGTGTTTTGGTAACACTGGAATTTACACATATATTGAAATAGACTGACGGGTTGAGTCCGATATCTCAGATCCCCTTTGCTTGTCTTTCTATCGCTTAGAGTATAAGAAATGATGTTTAAAGTATAAGAATACGAATTGTAAATGTTGGGTAAGTGTCATGAATGTGTAAGTGGTGTTTTATTCTGTTACCAGGGAAGCAGAACATATTGGGTAGCAACTGTACTAGGGGGTTACCACAAAGGAATTGGGAAGGGTCTTTTATTTAGAGAGGATAAACCGAGGGTCCAAGTACTGAGGTTTAACTTACATGCACCAGTAACCTTCCAGGAAGGATTAACTGTGAAAGGACTCAGAAGCCAAATAAGGCAGGCAGGAAATATTTTTCTTGTCTGTCCCAAATCGCTGTGTCACGTACCTGGTGGTGGAGTCTGTCTTGTGCAGGGAACAACCGCTCTTGGTAACACTGGAATTTAAATGTGTACACATATATTGAAATAGACTGACGGGTTGAGTCCGATATCTCAGATCCTCTTTGCTTGTCTTTCTATCGCTTAGAGTATAAGAAATTATGTTTAAAGTATAAGAATACGAATGGTAAATGTTGGGTAAGTGTCATGAATGTGTAAGTGGTGTTTTATTCTGTTACCAGGGAAGCAGAACATATTGGGTAGCAACTGTACTAGGGGGTTACCACAAAGGAATTGGGAAGGGTCTTTTATTTAGAGAGGATGAACCGAGGGTCCAAGTATTGAGGTTTAACTTACATGCACCAGTAACCTTCCAGGAAGGATTAACTGTGAAAGGACTCAGAAGCCAAATAAGGCAGGCAGGAAATATTTTTCTTGTCTGTCCCAAATCGCTGTGTCACGTACCTGGTTGTGGAGTCTGTCTTGTGCAGGGAACAACCGCTCTTGCGCACCCAATTCGAGGACCCCTGGTAGAGTAGACAGAGGCCCAAGAGTGCGGGATGGCACGAGGGCTGGAGGGTCACCGATGATGTAGTGAGGCTCCAGAAGACGTGCAGATAGCAGGATGGTCGTACAGGCTGGGTCGGCAACAGGCAGGCAGGAAGGTACAAGAGGATAAGGCAAACAGGTAGTCAGAGTCCAAGCAAGGTTCGTTAACGGGGGGCAGCAGAGGTACAAGGGAGCAGACAATCGGATGGTCGTGGATAGCCGGGGTCGGTGCAGGTAGCAGAACAGCAGGTCAGGACAAGCCGGGTCAACAGGAGGCAAAGCAAACACAGGAACGGGTAGCAGGAGCTGAGGCTTACAGGTCAGGAACGCTATAGAATGAGCAGCACTTGTTGCTGGGCTCTCCAGGTTTAAATAGGCCCATTTGGCGCCGTTTCCGGCGTGCGCACCACCGCGGAAACACCAGAATTAGCAGAAATGTTCCTTTCCTAACATTGCCCCCCCCAAGGGGCAGCCTCCGGATGCCTTACCGGGTATCGCCACCCTGGCGATTTTTTTTGAAGGCCTGGATCAGTCCGGGGGTGTGGATGTTTTTCTCAGGTTCCCAGGAGTTCTCTTCTGGGCCAAACCCTTTCCACTTAATTAAATACTGGGTCCCCCCAGCTCTCCGGCGACAGTTCAAGATGGCTTCCACCTCGAACTCCTCCTCTCCGTTAACCAGGATGGGGTCTGGTGGACCCACCTTCCGACCCGAGAAAGAGTCCAGAACCATGGGCTTCAGCAGAGATGCATGAAAAACCGGGTGGATCCGCAGGGAAGAAGGGAGATCCAGCTCAAATGCCACCCGGTTTATCTTCCTCTTAACTGGGAACGGTCCCAGAAATCTTGGACCCAACTTCTTCGAGGGGCAGGCTAGTTTTAAATTTTTTGTGGATAGCCAGACACGGTCGCCTGGTTGGAGTTCCAGCTCCCCCGCCTTCTCTTATCATAGGCCTCTTTGTTCAACTCCCGAGACCTAGAAAGAGTTTCCTGTAAGAGTTTACAGTTCGTTTGGAGGAAGCTAGTGATATCCTGTGCTGCTGGAACGGTACCTTCCGGGTTTAAGTCAGGTAGAAATGTGGGATGAAATCCGTAGTTGGCCCAGAATGGGGACTGCTGGGTGGCCGAGTGAATGGTGTTGTTGTAGGCAAATTCGGCCACCGGCAGCAGTGCAACCCAATCATTCTGAGAGAATGACGAAAAGCACCTCAAATATTGCTCAAGAGTCTGATTTGTCCTCTCAGTCTGGCCGTTTGTCTGCGGGTGATAGGCGGAAGAAAAAGCTAGCTCTATCTCCAATCCTGCACATAGCGCTCTCCAAAACGTGGACGTGAATTGGACCCCCCGGTCAGACACGATATTGCTGAGCACTCCATGAAGTCGGATGACTTTTATGAACGTGTTGGCCGTTTCGGCCGCAGAGGGGGTTCCTTTCATGGGAATGAAGTGCGTCATCTTGGTCATACGATCTACTACTACGAAGATGGTAGTAAAGCCTTCGGACGGGGGAAGTTCCACGATAAAATCCATCGCTAGTTGCGACCACGGTATGGGAAGGGGGTTTAGGAGACCCCAGGCCTTGGCCTTGTCGGTCTTATTCCTGGCGCAGACAGGACAGGCACCAACATATTTTCTGCAATCCTCCGTAATGTTTGGCCACCAGAACGACCGTGAGAGGAGCTCAGCGTCTTCCGAGCACCGAAATGTCCGGCCAATTTATGGTCATGGCACCGACCCAAAATCCTGAGGCGCAGGCTTGCCGGAATAAACATTCTTTGCCCATACCACCATAGACCATCTCTGACGGTGAGTCGGGTGTCCTTGTTGACAGCGGAGCTGGCCAGCACCCGACGGATCTGAGAGAGGATGTCCGCATCGGTCAGGAGAAAATTCCGTGCCGGGAGTATGGTGTCAGGTGGAGCAGTATTTCCTGGCTCCGTGAACATTCCAGAGAGGGAATCGGGCTTGCTGTTTTTTGATCCTGGACGAAAGGTTAAATGGAAATGGAACCTGGAGAAGAACAGGGCCCAACGGGCTTGCCGAGGTCTCAGCCTCTTTGCTGTTCGGAGGTACTCCAGGTTCTTGTGATCCGTGAAGATGAGGATCGGATGAGAAGCCCCTTCCAGCAAGTATCGCCACTCCTCGAGAGCCGACTTGATCGCCAGTAATTCCCTATCTCCCACATTATAATTCTGCTCTGGTGGGGTTAACTTCCTCGAGAAAAAGGCTACTGGGTGGAGCAGGGCCTTGGGACCTTGGCGTTGAGAAAGAATAGCCCCTACTGCTGTTTCCGAGGCGTCAACTTCAAGAACGTACGGTAAAGCTGGGTCTGGGTGTTTTAGAATGGGCGCGGAGGTAAAAAGGAACTTGAGCTTCTGAAAGGCGGCCTGAGCCTCCAGAGACCAATGGTATTGGGTGTTTTGTCGGGTCAGTCGTGTGATAGGCTCCACGATGGCGGAGAATCCTTTAATGAACTTTCGATAAAAGTTTGCGAAGCCCACAAACCTTTGAACACCTTTCCTGTCTGCTGGTGCGGGCCATTCTAAGATAGACGAGACTTTTTGTGGCTCCATGTGAATGCCCATTGTGGAGATGATCAGCCCCAGAAAGTGCATGCTTGGCTGTTCAAAAGAGCACTTTTCTGCTTTGGCATACAAGCCGTGCTGCCGTAGACGCCCTAGAACCTTGGTGACATGCCTGCGATGTTCTTCCAAAGAAGCAGAAAAAAATCAAAATATCATCAAGGTAAATAATTACAAAAAGGCCCAAAAAGTCTCGGAACACATCATTGACGAAGTGTTGGAAGGTGGCTGGAGCGTTACATAGACCGAAGGGCATCACCAAGTATTCATAGTGCCCGAAACGGGTACGGAATGCTGTCTTCCACTCGTCTCCTTCCCTGATACGAATGAGGTTATATGATCCTCGAAGATCGAGTTTTGTAAAGATGGTTGCCGCCCCTAGCCACTGGAAAAGTTCCGGAACCAAGGGTAGGGGGTACTGATTCTTAATAGTCACCCGATTAAGCTCCCTGTAGTCGATGCATGGCCGGAGTGAGTGGTCCTTCTTCTCCACAAAGAAGATACCGGCTCCGGCCGGAGATGTAGATGGCCGGATGAACCCCTTCTTTGTGTTTTCGTCCAGGTAGGACTTGAGAGTCGCTAGTTCAGGCTCGGAGAGGGGGTAAATCCTCCCAAACTTAACTTCTGCCCCGGGTAGTAAATCAATTGGACAATCGTATGGCCTATGTGGTGGAAGCTTATCCGCCCCCTTCTTACTGAAAACGTCCAGGAATGAGTGATAGGCCTGAGGGAGAAGAGTCCGGACGTCGGGTTCCGTTTCGGAATCCAGACTGAGGAGTGAGGGAACAGTTCCACCTCTGGGACTCAGTTATGACGACAATAGAATGACTGGAATTGGACGACTCCGGTGGTCCAGTCAATGTTGGGGTTATGGGCCTGGAACCAAGGTAATCCCAGGATGATGGGGCAGAGAGGAGATGCAATGGCATCCAGCCGCAGATGTTCCTGGTGACCATCCAGGGTGCAGGAGAGAAGAGGGACCGTTTCATGGGTAACAGTCCCGGATTTGATGTGTGACCCATCGGCCAAACGGATCACCAGTTTATGTATCTTGGGTTGAAGGGGAATGCGGTGCTGTGCAACAAAGTCTAGGTCAATAAAGCAACTGCATGCCCCCGAATCAAGAATTGCTGGAACCGTGATAATCCCTCTGAGAAGCTGCAAAGAAAGGAGAATGGTGAGATGAGCAGGAGAACTGGGAAACTTAGACAGGTCCTTAGAGACGGTGGTCAAGCACTTACCGCGCTTCGCGGGGCACGCCCTGACCATGTGACCGGGCTCACCGCAGTAGAGGCAGAGGTTCAACTGGAACCGCCGTTGTCTTTCCTCGGTGCTGAGAGAAGGCCGAAGCAATCCAATCTGCATGGGCTCGGAGGTGTCCTGCGGAGAGGAGGATGTCGGGTGGAAGGGAGGTGATGTTGGGTAGCCAGGCACCCGAGGAAGCATCCAGGTGGGGCGTAGCTGCCCAGAAGACCTTTCGGCGCGGCGTTCTCTGAGGCGTCGGTCGATGGAGATGGCCAGGGTGATCAGCTCCTCCAAGGTCTTAGGGATCCCCGCTCGTGCCAGCTCGTCCTTAAGAGGTTCCGAGAGTCCCATGCGGAACTGGAACAGGAGAGCCGCGCTGCCCCAGGCTGTGTTCGAGCTCCAGCACCGAAATTCAGCGGCATAGTCCTCCACTGGGCGGCGGCCCTGCTGGAGGTTGTGCAGCGTAGCCTCAGCCATGGCAGCCAAGTGGGGGTCTTCATACAGCTGCGCCATGGCCTGGAAGAAAGTGGCAGCGGTGGCAACTTCAGGAGCATTTTGCTGCAGCAGGGAGATAGTGAATCCGACCTTGGTACTTTCCAGGGAAAACGTGCGTTGCTGCAGTCCCAGATATAAATCGTACGCACTCCGAAAGACCCGGAACTTGCGCCGTTCACCGGAGAACTTGTCCGGCAGCGGGACCTTAGGTTCCGAGGGTAGGGCCACAATGGTACGGGCTGCCGAAGCACCGGAGGGCGGAGCGGTGGACAGTTCCTGTACCCGCTCTTCTAATCGGGTGTATCCCTCTTGCAAATTTTTGACGGCCTGGGTGAGGCCTGCAAGATGTGCGCACAAGTCATCCATGGCGGAGCGGGTTCCCTGCGCAGACTCAGTCATGGCTGCTCGTTTCTGTCACATACCTGGTGGTGGAGTCTGTCTTGTGCAGGGAACAACCGCTCTTGCGCACCCGATTCGAGGACCCCTGGTAGAGTAGACAGAGGCCCAAGAGTGCGGGATGGCACTAGGGCTGGAGGGTCACCGATGATGTAGTGAGGCTCCAGAAGACGTGCAGATAGCAAGATGGTCGTACAGGCTGGGTCGGCAACAGGCAGGCAGGAAGGTACAAGAGGATCAGGCAAATGGGTAGTCAGAGTCCAAGCAAGGTTCGTTAATGGGCGGGCAGCAGAGGTACAAGGGAGCAGACAATCGGATGGTCGTGGATAGCCGGGGTCGGTGCAGGTAGCAGAACAACAGGTCAGGACAAGCCGGGTCAACAGGAGGCAAAGCAAACACAGGAACGGGTAGCAGGAGCTGAGGCTTACAGGTCAGGAACGCTGTAGAACGAGCAGCACTTGTTGCTGGACTCTCCAGGTTTAAATAGGCCCATTTGGCGCCGTTTCCAGCGCGTGCGCGCGCACGCACGCGAACGCACCACCGGGGAAACACCAGAATTAGCAGAAATGTTCCTTTCCTAACACGCTGTCACAAATAGACCCCTCAGACCTTTATAAATAATGGGTATCAAAGAAACTAAACTGCCTCCCCCCGGACCTGGTGAGACAGGTAAAACATATCTAGCACGGGTCTCGGGAGGATACCTTTATATTAACCCCTGGGTGGATAATTTAGCGGGTTGGACAGAAATCATGGGGAGTAGCGACCCATTCCCACGGGATGGGGACAACGACACATTTCACATGGACATGGTAAAGGGACTTTGTCTAGGGGACGGAAAAGTTTTCCCGTATTACTCCGGAGACCCTGATTGGGATAAGGAGTATATGAGGAAGGGAGGGAAGAATTGGCTTACTTATGCACCCTACTGGTATGATGGGTCAAATAGTAAATTAAAGTGGGGTCGCACAAACCCCAGAAACAGGGAATCCCCAGGTTGCCACTTAGCAGAGAAACAGAGATTCTCATGTCCTCCTTCCGCTCCTCATCCAGTGGGGAAACCGTCTCCATATGTCCCTCAGAAAAGTATACCAAACATGTACCCTGTACTAACACCAACACCCTATTTTCCAACACTGACAATATCACCATCCCAGCCCTCGCACCACGAGGGTTTTTCAAAAGAAGATATAGATTTCCTTGCTGCAGCAGTCTATCAGACCCAGCCAGCAGTAAGGAGACCTGCCCCTCCTGATGCACTCGGACCTGTGGTCCTAGCCCCCGTACAAGGCACGCCAGGCAGAAGTTTATCATCCCTGGCCATTGCAGTAGGCAAGAAACAGAAGAAAGAAACAGAACCAGCTGACATTGACACTGAAGAGGACACAGCATTATTAGGGGGGGCAGAGGGAGGTGAAGACCCACAGGTAGCGCCGACATTCACAGGCATACACCAATTAGAGGTGACTAAGAGCGACACAGGGAAAAGCTTACGAGCTCAGGGATAGACCCATAGTGAAGAAGGGCACACATTACTATGCAGGGGATGTAAGTCAGCAGTACCCTTTCTTGACAGTAGGAGATGTGTTAGTCCTAAAGGTATTAGACATACAGGAAATTAATGACATCGGAACTGCCTGAAGCCTACTGTCGCACCAAGGGGAACCCTCACTTATTTGAAAAAGGCATGTAGAGGCAGGAATTTTACACAAGAAGACATGAGACTGATTATTGATGGGATAGTCGGTACCACCTCACAGTGGGAGTGGGTAAATGTTCCAGCTATTAACAGGCCAGTTGCACTCACTACCCCGGCAACTTCATACCCCCTTAACACAGAGGACGGTAGGAAAACAATGTGGGATGAGATAGAGAGAGAGCTGACTAGAGCCTTTAAGAGTAAATCTTCACTTCCCACTGCAGTCGCCTGTAAACAAAAGATAGGAGAAACAGTTCTAGAATTTTGGACACGTTTCAAGGGAGTCTGGACTCATGATGCAGGTTTAAAAATAACAGCAGACTGGCATAGTTTAATGATTCAAACTTTTATAAATAATATAAAGCCCTCACAAATACTGACAGTGAAACAGCAAGTTTCAAACTGGTCAGATTTGTCTTTTGATTACTTTCAAAAAGCAATAACTCAGAAGGATGCAGCAGGATGTTTTGATTTCCCAAAGGAAAAGGAAAAGGTAGTCACCACACATTACCAGGGTCAGGCCCCAGGGGGGAACCCAGGTAGACTTCAGAGAGGCAAAGGAAGACGGGGCTACAGGGGAAGAGGAAACTTTCAAAGGAGACCATTTGTCCCCCAACAACAGAGTTCTTATCAGAACAAGTACCAGCAAAAATCAGGTTGCTTCAACTGTGGGGACCCCAATCATTGGAAGAAGGATTGCCCATATAAAGATAGACACCCGAATGCAGGATCAAATCCATTTATAGCTAAGCCTAAAGGTAGCGCCCCCCAACAACCGCCTCATTTCCAGGTTGCCTGGAAGACCCCTGGTCAACAATGAGGCTGCCTAGAAGGTGGGGATCAAGCATTTCCCTTGATCTCTCTCCACTATACAGAATAACCAATGATCTCACTTTGTATAGATGGTAGAAGATTGCCGTTTTTAGTAGATAGTGGAGCTACGTGCTCAACACTATCCCAGGAATTTTGGCATGGAGAGATCTTGACTGCTGAACCTTCCATGGGTATTAATGGAATCCCCACAAAAACCTTTAAAACACCACCCTTGCCCATCATAGATGACACAGGAGAAAGTTCACTTATATGGCACAGTTTCAGAATAATCCCTAAGTGTCCAGTTAGTCTGTTAGGACGAGATTTGATGGGAAAATTGCAGATCAGGGTCCAAGCCACACGGGACGGTGGACTACAAGTCCACTCAGATAGAATGTGTATTTTTGTACCTGAAGTAAGCGATATGTTTTTGCTTTCTGAAGAGGTTTGTAACACCATCTCAGTGGACCCTGAGGTCTGGGCAACAAGTGGCCTTGATGTGGGGTTCATAAACTGTACCCCTTATAAGGCCAAGATGAAGCAGGGCATTTCCCCCATCTACCACAAACAATATCCCCTATCAAAAGAAAAGGAAGAGGGATTGAAACCAGTGATAGAACAGTTCTTAAAACAGGGTATTTTGAGATCATCTCCCCATACAAGACACCGATTAACCCAGTAAAAAAGGCAGATGGGTCATACTGATTTGTACAAGATCTAAGGGCTATTAATAGTCTAGTTGTCCCAATAGCCCCAGTTGTACCTGATGTGCCATCTTTACTCACAGCCATACCATCCGATGCCACCCACTTTACAGTGATTGACTTGAGTAACGCCTTTTTTTCCATCCCTGTGGATGAGGAGACACAACCCATCTTTGCCTTTAATTTTTTAGGCCAAACTTTAACATGGTGTAGAATGCCCCAGGGCTTTGTGGATTCACCTGTTGTGTTTTCCATTGTGCTACAAGCCACCCTCAAGGGGTGGACACCTGAATTTGGCTCCTCCCTGCTGCAATATGTGGATGATATTCTCATTTGCAGTCCTTCAAGGGAGGCCAGCAAACTGGTCTCGTTGAGTTTACTGCAATATCTCTGTGTGTGTGTGGACATAAAGTGTCAAAGAAAAAATTGCAATGGTGTAAGGAAAGTGTTGAATACCTTGGTTTTGTTCTCTCAAAAGGAAAAAGGAAAGTCAGTCACAAAAGAGCTGCGGCTCTAGTGGTTCTTGCCCGCCCACAAACCAAGAAGGACATGCTAACCTTCCTTGGGGTCATTGGTTACTGTCGCCAATGGATACCTGACTGTTCCTACTATGACAACCTCCTGAGACAAGCCACAGGTCCACAAATGTCAGATATTTTAACATGGTCAACAGAAATGGTTAATGCATATGTGTATTTAAAAAATGCAATGGTTGTTGCGCCAGCGCTTGACCTCCCTGACTATGGAAAAGTGTTTCATTTATATGCAAGGGAAAATTGTAAAACCATGGCAGGTGTCCTCGCCCAAGAACACGGTGGGAAGTTGCGCCCTGTAGCTTTTTTTTCAAAGATGGTACCAGTTCAGGTCCAAGGCATGCCTGGGTGTCTCTGAGCTTTGGCATCCTGTGCGATGGTAGTTGAGATGGCAACATCACTTACCCTAAATAGGCCTACTATTCTGTACATGACCCACAATGTGTCTCTTTTATTAAAAAGGATACATACCCAACACATGTCCTCCCAGAGACTTAGTGGATATGAGGTAATTTTACTTTCAAATACAGACTTGACCATTAAATATGCCTCCCCAACATCAGGGCCAGCCCCAATTCTAAATGCACTTTTAGGCCTAAAAGGAGAACAGGATGAGGTTGTTCCCCAACATGATTGTTTGCACATAATCCAGCAGGACACATCACCTAGGCCAGATTTACAGTCTAGACCTTTTGAGGGAGCTCAAAATGTGTTTGTAGACGGCTCATGTTCAAGGCCTAATGACTCAACATATCATGCAGGATATGCAGTTGTCCAACTGCCCGATATTGTGGTTGAGGCTCAGCCTATCCCTTTCCAGTCAGCACAAGCAGCGGAACTGATAGCTCTGACTAGGGCATGTCAGTTATTTGAGGGACAGGATATGAATGTTTACACAGACTCAATGTATGGGTTCGGAACCGTTCACGATTTCGGAGTCATATGGACTAGAAGAGGCTTTGTGGCAGCTGATGGGAAAAGCATCTCACACTCTACACTTATTAAGAGTTTTTTGCAGGCTATCCAGTTGCCCAGGAAATTGGCAATTATCCACTGTAGAGCACACACAAATGACCAAACTGAGGTAGCAAGGGGTAATGCATTTGCAGATAGAATGGCCAAATTAGCAGCCACCAGTCAAACTGCACAACTAGCCATGCCAGTTCTCACGCAAGAAATTACCTTATTGGATCATACTTTATTAGATCGTCAAACACACGCTACAGAAAGAGATTTAAAAGATTGGGCGGGAAATGATTTGGAAAAGGCCAGGAGTGGACTTTTCCTCAAAGATGGGAAACCATGTATCCCAGCAGCCAGTACTTCTTTGTTTATAGCCCAATACCATGGGGTCAGTCATAGGGGTTGGCAGAATACATGTGAAGTTTTACTGAAGGATTTTTACATTTCAAATCTGCCTAAGCTTCTTAAAGCATATGTGTCAAGGTGTATCACATGCATCAGAAACAACCCCAACATACCACACAAAGTGAAACATGAACATCTCCCTTATCCTACTACACCTTTCACTCACCTACAGATAGATTTCACTCATATGCCAAAGAAGGGAAATAGTCAACAATATCTTTTGGTCATCATGGGCACTTTTTCACGATGGGTAGAGGCATTCAGAACCACAAGAGAAGACGCCCAGACAGTGGTACGCATTCTCACTCAGGAAATCATCCCGAGGTGGGGATGCCCATTACAGATAAACTCAGATAATGGCTCAGCTTTCATATCAAAGTTATGCCAGGAACTGGTGAAGGCATTGAGGATACAGTGGAAATTCCACATTCCTTACCACCCCCAGAGCTTGAGTATAGTGGAAAGAATGAATAGAACCATTAAAGACAAATTAAGAAAGGCCACGGGGGGACATTTGACAAATGGGATAAGGTACTACCTGTGGTCTTGGCTGAGATCAGAATGACGCCCAACAAGACAACAGGTTATTCCCCATTCAAAGTTTTGATGGGTAGACCGTTTCCCACCCCTTGGGCAAGAACACCCCTAATCCTAGAAACAGGAGATTTAGATCAGATTAGGGAGGAATATGTTCGGAAATTGATTGAAACTTTAGATAAAGTTGAAAGAAATGTGGCTCGCACTTCTCCTTTTTCTTCACAGGATCCAACACACCCATTCCAACCGGGAGACCTAGTGGTGGTAAGACAACTAGCCCAGACCAAGAAAAGAGAATATCCATTCGGACCAGAAACCAAGGTTGTCGCTGTAACCCGAACTGCAGTCCTGGTGGAGAACCAACAAGCCAGGATCCACGCCAGTCGAATAAAAAAGGTCAAGGTGGATTGTGTGAAGCAAGCTACTAGACTGCGAGCAGATCCGGATACAGGAGGTGAAGAAAACAAAACAAATCCTCGAAGAACGAGTGAAGGCGGTGTTGAAGTCTCTGAACCTCAACATGACTTTGTTCATAGCCAAGGACTCCGGCAAACTCTGGATCCTAGTGGGAACACTGGTATTTTTAGTGTTTACCCCAACATGGATCATGGTTAACTGTATTTACCATCCAGAAGACTTGGGTGCCATGCAAGGCATCTGTGGAAAAGACACTAGCCCTAATCATACCGAGGGTCATGAGAGAGTAAAAAGAGAGACTGAGTATCTCAATAAAACTTTCCATTTCAGGGTTACAAGAGACACTGATGATGAGCCCTCAGATGTGTTCTATGGGAAAATGCTTTTGCTAAAATTTAAGTACGCTTATGCACAAAGGTCAGGTTTTGACAAATGCTGGATTTGTAGTAAATTACACCTTAGTACCGCATGAATTCCCCTGCTAGCAGTACCATTAAACATCACACCCATGCTAAATAACACCCCCCTTTTAATACTAACCAACGTGAGTGAGGTTTATGAGAACACCACAGTACCATTCTACACTGTAGGTAGGACATATCCCCCTGATTGGAGTTTTAGAATAGGTAATGTTTCTTCCAAAGGACAGGAATTTTGTGGCCAAACCAGACTCAATTTTTCATTAAGTTCTTCAGATCTGATGGCTCAAAATCTATCAGCCTACCAAACCAAAGATATAAAGTTAAATGACACACTCACTGACCTCATGTTAGGAAACTCTAGCGTTAGCAAGATTTTAGCAATCTTGACATTAGCTGGACACTCAACGACTGCGCAGAAGATTTTAGGCAGGCATCCTAGCTCTTTTGGAACCAATACATATGTATGTTGTGGTAAAGTTTGTTACCCCTGGATCCCCCCAAGGACCCAGGGTTGGTGTTATTTAGCACAATTAGTTCCAGTAATGGGAATATTAGGAGATGAAGGAGGTCAGCACATTTTAGAAGCCAGTCCCCACCCTAAGTATGCCCTCAAATATCGTAATAGGGGGGAATTATTCCTTGAGAAAGACATGGCGTGGGACTGGTTCCCCTCTTGGTCAGGGTGGGGAATAGATTTAATGAAGAGACTCAATAATTACACGAGTATTATTAATGATATAATGGAAAAGAATTCTGATGATATTTCCAACTTAAACATAGAAGCTAGAGCAATCAGGAAACAGTTAGAACTCCATGACATGGCCATTGAAAGCATGAGTGCTGCACTCATGGGTCTGTGTGAAGTCACTGAAGACTATGAGTGTTGCACTTGGATTCATAATACATCTATTGAGGTTCCTGATTTTTATGAGGTTATTGCCCAACATAGAAAGGAAGTAGATAAATTACAGCAAGCAGCTAGAGATGTCGCCAGGAACTGGAGCCCCTTCGGAGAAGGAGGTTTTGGTTTCGGGGGAATCTTTTCCTGGTTAAAAGATATTGTACTCACAGTCATAATGATTTTGATCCTCGCCCTGATACTTTACTTATGCTTTAAATGCTGTATGTGTATAATGGAGAAGGCTAGCAGATCCAAAGATGCATTGCCTTATGTAATGTACATGGAAAATTATGAGATAGCCGAAAATAAATCATGTGCATGATTTAAGAGGGGAAGTCAAATAATATGAAGTAATTTGCTATACCTGTTCAGTTCCATTTTGTTTTACAGCAGCCATTTTAAACTAGTTAAAAGTTTTGTATAAGAAGTTCTCACACACATTTCTCACCAGATAAGCAAGTTTGAGCAAAACATGTTATTTGCCCGAAATGACGCTTATACATCTGCTCGCCAAGGTCCATTCTCGTCATGTATTTTGACTATCATTACTGTTATGGTCTTCATTGCATTTGTTATGAGAAATGTTTCATCTTGTTATGTATTTCTGATTAGCAGAAAAAACTATATAAACGGAGAAAATAAAAGCACTAATCAGATCTTTTCTGAACAACACCATTGCCTGTCTTGTGTTCTGTTCAACCGAATCGATCTCCGAGCTCGCTGAGACGAGGACCAACCCGGGCAGGGCTATCAGTCTAACTGACCTATGAAAAGGGTACCCCAACACTGAAGAAGCTTATAGAAAAACCTGTTGACCTACCGCATACCGACATATGTTCTGACAGTCTTTGGTACAATGTATCACTAATCTTGTGCAAAGTAGTCAAATATATTTGTAGGCTGTATCTATTTCCTTCCTTGGAATAGATATCACCCTTGACACCCTTGACATGTGTAGAATACATTTTAATGGTATTACTGTTATTATGTAATTTCTAACAATCTATACAATTTTATACATAACAAGCTTTAGATCATAGTCTTGTGGTGTGCCCTTGAAGTCCACTATCTTGGAGGTTATTCCTCTGTTCCTTTTCCATTATAGAAAAACCAATCCCCCTCCATTATCCTCCTGGCTCCCCTCCTGCCCCCCCTCCAGAATCATAGCAGGCCACACGTCCTCAACATGGAGGGTGGGTGCTTTGGGACGGAGGAGCTCTGCCCTTCCACCACAAAGCACCTTGTCCCCATGTTGATGAGGTTGTGAGGGTCTGCGGGTATGGGGTTTATTGGAATCTGGAATAATAATAATAAGGGGGCCCATAGATACCAGAACCCCTATGTGAATGAGCATGAGGTACATGGTAGCCCTTTCCATTCACCAAAAATGTATCAAAAATAAATAAAAACAGTAGACAGGTTTTTGACAATTCCTTTATTAAAAAAAAAAAAAAAAAAAAAA
>BLSH010342267.1:421390-434680 GCA_018402905.1 Glandirana rugosa
CCCCCCCCCCCCCCCCCCCCCCCCCCCCCCCCCCCCCCCCCCCCCCCCCCCCCCCGGTCTGACAAAAGGGGAAACAATGTGACAGGCAACACATACTATATTCACTTCAGAGCTGGCCAGTGCACTGTGGCAGAGAATGCATTTTCGGCCAGGAAGCAAAACTTACCCAGCAGGAGCAGCCTGGAGGAGCAGGAACTGAAGTTGAAGGGTGGAGCTGAGAGGCAGGCTGATAACTCCTTGTAAACATCAATAGATCTGTGCACCAGGCTGGATAGGAGGGGTGTGGCAGTGTGGCAAAGCAGCTTATAGAAAAATGCTTTCTAGAGCATACCGCCGTCCTAGTGAAACATGGAATAGAGACAGAGGAATAACCTCCAAGATGATGTCTGCTATCCAGAGAAAGCAATCAGGGGGGTGGACACAGGGGATCAAGGACAGCAAGCAGGCTTGGTCAGACTGGTGGTAATACCTCTAAGTGGTAAAAAAAATGTGATAAATAAGTAATGGTAGCAGTTACTTAATTTGAGGCTTTCTCTGGATAGCAGACAACCATATGTAAGCTTTATAGATAAATTTGTTCCCTGATATAAATGATATAATGTATTATATGACAAATGTAATGGAGATAATGTATTGATATATGTGTATTTTTCTATTCATGTTTAAGAGATTTCAGCCTGCGAATTAAAGGGTCCTGAAAAAGCTTATAGCAAAACCCGTTGACCTACCGAATACCGACTTATGTTCTGACAGTCTTTGGTACAATGTATCACTAATCTTGTGCAAAGTAGTCAAATATATTTGTAGGCTGTATCTATTTCCTTCCTTGGAATAGATATCACCCTTGACACCCTTGACATGTGTAGAATACATTTTAATGGTATTACGGTTATTATGTAATTTCTAACAATCTATACAATTTTATACACAACAAGCTTTAGATCATAGTCTTGTGGTGTGCCCTTAAAGTCCACTATCTTGGAGGTTATTCCTCTGTTCCTTTTCCATTATAGAAAAACCAATCCCCCTCCATTATCCTCCTGGCTCCCCACCTGGCCCCCTCCAGAATCATAGCAAGCCACACGTCCTCAACATGGGGGGTGGGTGCTTTGGGAGCTCTGCCCTTCCACCACAAAGCACCTTGTCCCCATGTTGATGAGGTTGTGAGGGCCTGCGGGTATGGGGTTTATTGGAATCTGGAATAATAATAATAAGGGGGCCCACAGATACCAGACCCCCTATGTGAATGAGCATGAGGTACATGGTAGCCCTATCCATTCACCAAAAATGTATCAACAATAAATAAAAACAGTAGACAGGTTTTTGACAATTCCTTTATTAAGAGAAAAAAAAAAACAATGTTCCACGATGTAGACCTAATGCTACTGCCACTGCCAGACCCAAAAAAGAAAAAGAAATTGCTCTGCAAGTCAATGAAGGCTGACCGCCTACTGCAGGCTCCACCGTTCAACAGTTCTTATATAGGTAAGGGGCGGAGCCACCTAGTGATCCCACCCCCATGTAACATCACCGACCAGTGCATGCTGGTTCAGTGATGTCAAAAGAGGCAGTTTTTTAAAATGTTGTATTGTCTGCATTTTTTTTTCTTTCAGCTGTGGGGAAGCCCATTGACAGCTGATGACTCATTTGCTGTTAAGGATGTGGCGGCCAGCTTCCCGCCCCGCTCCCAACAACATATTGACTGTGCGGCAAACATCCCGCCAAATGCACATAAAATTTGCTTTGTTGCGGCCGAACTTTTGTTCGGCCTGAACCGTACGCCCAATACTACGTAAACTACAAATACTATATATATTTTAACAAGGGATTAGAGCATTGTGATATGCATGTACATTGTATTATGTTTGGAATAATTGGGAGGTTTACAGCAAATGATGCAAAGGCTTGTATATACAAAAAAAAGACTCCAAAAATCTGATGAAATGACCATAGAAAATATATATATTTCACTGATGGAGTATATTTACTAAAGGCACATAGGGGTTGATTTACTAAAGCTGGAGAGTGCAAAATCTGGTGCAGCTGTGCATGGTATCCAATCAGCATCTAACTTCAGCTTGTTCAAATAAGCTCTGACAAAGAAACCTGGAAGCAGATTGGTTTCTGTGTAGAACTGCACCAGATTTTGCACTCACCAGCTTTAGTAAATCAACCCCATAGAGGACTTTGCAAGTGCAGTTACTCCAGAGCTTAGTAAATGAGGGAGAGCTTTGTTTACTTCCATTATCCAATCATGTGAAAGAAAAAAATGCTGTTTTTCCTTGCATGTGATTGGGTATTCTTTGTAAAGTGAAGCCTTACCTCATTTACTAAGCTCTGGAGCAACTTGCAAATTGCACCATCTATTTGCCTTAATCAGTACAGATCCGCGCGATAGCCGAAAGACGGCTACAGAGTGGACCTGAATTGCCAGGGGCGTCCATGCGTGGGCGTGCCCACTAGCCGGGCGGACCCGATGTCCGCTGGTGACCTGCGATCGCCCAATAGAGTGGCAGAACAAGGAACCGCCAATGTAAACACGGCGGTTCTCTGTTCTGTGAGGGGGGGGCATAACAGATCTACTGATCCCCGTGATCGGAATGATCTGTTATGTCCCTGTCAGCCTAGCCCCCACACAGTTAGAACACATACAGGGAACACAGTTAACCCCTTGATCACCTACTTGGTGTAAACCCCTTCCTTGTCAGTGACATCAATACAGTAATTAGTGGCTATTTAAATTTCTGAACACTGTATAAATGTCAATGGTCCCAAAAGAGTGTCAAAAATGTCCGACCTGTCCACTGCAATATGGCAGTCCCGATAAAAATCGCAGATCGCCGCCATTACTTGTAAAAAAACAATAATAATAAAAATGCCATAAATCAATTCCCATAATTTGTAGATGTGATAACGTTTGCGCAAATCAATCAATATACGCTGATTGAGATTTTTCTACCAAAAATATGTAGACGAATATACAGTCAGGTCCATAAATATTGGGACATCGACACAATTCTAATCTTTTTGGCTCTATGCACCACCACAATAGATTTGAAATGAAACAAACAAGATGTGCTTCAACTGCAGACTTTCAGCTTTAATTTGAGGGTATTTACATCCAAATCAGGTGAACGGTGTAGGAATTACAACAGTTTGTACATGTGCCTCACACTTATTAAGGGAACAAAAGTAATGGGACAATTGGCTGCTCAGCTGTTCCATGGCCAGGTGTGTGTTATTCCCTCATTATCCCATTTATAAGGAGCAGATAAAAGGTCCAGAGTTCATTTCAAGTGTGCTATTTGCATTTAGAATCTGTTGCTGTCAACTCTCAATATGAGAGCTGTCACTATCAGTGAAGCAAGCAATCATTAGGCTGAAAAAACTAAACAAACCCATCAGAGTGATAGCAAAAACATTAGGTGTGGCCAAAAAAGAAAGAACGCACCGGTGAGCTCAGCAACACCAAAAGACCCGGATACCACGGAAAACAACTGTAGTGGATGACCGAAGAATTTTTTCCCTGGTGAAGAAAACACCCTTCACAACAATAGTAGATAGCGCCTCCCCTCAAAATACATAATACATATATGTGAAATAAAAAACAACAGTGAAAAATAAATAATAATCAAATATTCTGTGTGCAATCAGTTCAAAAATCACAAAAATATGGTGATGTTTGATAACATGTAATTCAATCCACAGTCCAAAAGTGCTAGTACTGTATAGTGACATATAAATCAACCAATAATCTTCAAAAATCTTCAGATTTCATTCCAGGTGCAACGTGGGAAAACTGTGCCAGGCCCCCTTTGTGTCCCCACTCACCGAAATGTGTTGACCTACTGCTTTTCAGTCAGAGGTCACACAAGCTTAAATCAGTGGGGAAAGACTGAAATGGAACAACAGGAAGCCCGGACCTCTGGAATAAACTCTATTGCGCCATAAAAGGTACTTACAAGATAGCAGATAAAAAAATTGCCTGGAACACAGTGTAGTGTCAGCAACGGCGTGCGTTCCACACTCTCCGGCCACTGGAAGCGGAAGTGACGTAGACGGCTGCGGCAACCGGAAAAGACGTCAACGCGTTTCGCCCTCGTCATAGGGCGTCATCACGGATCCGTCACTTCCACTTCCAGTGGCCGGAGAGTGTGGAACGCACGCCGTTGCTGACACTACACTGTGTACCAGGTGATTTTTTTATCTGCTATCTTGTAAGTACCTTTTATGGCGCAATAAAGTGATATTGGTTTACAGTCTACACATGAGATTGTTCTCTGTTTATTTGAGCCATCCAGAAGACACCTCTTTATATGAAGATTGAGAGTTTATTCCAGAGGTTCGGGCTTCCTGTTGTTCCATTTCAGTCTCTCCCCACTGATTTAAGCTTGTGTGACCTCTGACTGAAAAGCAGTAGGTCAACACTTTTCGGTGAGTGGGGACACAAAGGGGGTCTGGCACAGTTTTCCCACGTTGCACCTGGAATGAAATCTGAGCACCTTTATTGAGCACTTTCAAGCACGAGTCACTTTTTGAAGATTATTGGTTGATTTATATGTCACTATACAGTACTAGCACTTTTGGACTGTGGATTGATTTACATGCTATCAAACATCACCATATTTTTGTGATTTTTGAACTGATTGCACACAGAATATTTGATTATTATTTATTTTTCACTGTTGTTTTTCATTTCACATATATGTATTATGTATTTTGAGGGGAGGCGCTATCTACTATTATTTTATTTCTAAAGCGGATTTTTGTCTGAGGGGAGCTGCCCCCCATTATATGTGTGTGTGCCCGTGGTGGGGACACATACATACACAAAACATCATTTGAGCACTGTTGCCCACTATTAGAGGAGGTGCTGTTTATTTGTTTGAATATTACCCTTCACAACAGTTGGCCAGATCAAGAACACTCTCCAGGAGGGAGGTGTATTTGTGTCAAAGTCAACAATCAAGAGAAGACTTCACCAGAGTGAATAAAGAGGGTTCACCACAAGATGTAAACCATTGGTGAGCCTCAAAAACAGGAAGGCCAGATTAGAGTTTGCCAAACAACATCTAAAAAAGCCTGCACAGTTCTGGAACAATATCCTATGTACAGATGAGACCAAGAACAACTTGTACCAGAGTGATGGAAAGAGAAGAGTATGGAGAAGGAAAGGAACTGCTCATGATCCAAAGCATACCACCTCTTCAGTGAAGCATGGTGGTGGTAGTGTCATGGCGTGGGCATGTATGGCTGCCAATCAATCAAAGCAGCAGGATGAATTCTGTAGTGTTTCAGGCAATATTATTTGCTCATATTCAGCCAAATGCTTCAGATCTCATTGGATGGCGCTTCATAGTGCAGATGGACAATGACCTGAAGCATACTGCAAAAGCAGTGGAATGTTATGCAATGGCCAAGTCAATCACCTGACCTCAATTGATTGAGCATGCATTTCACCTGCTGAAGAAAAAACTGAAGGGAAAATGCCCCAAGAACAAGCAGGAACTGAAGACAGTTGCAGTAGAGGCCTGGCAGGGCATCACGAGGGATGAAACCCAGCGTCTGGTGATGTCTATGCGTTCCAGACTTCAGGCTGTAATTGACTGCAAAGGATTTGCCACCAAGTATTAAAAAGTGAAAGTTTGATTTATGATTGTTAATCTGTCCCATTACTTTTGGTTCCTTAAAAAGTGGGAGGCACATATACAAACTGTTGTAATTCCTACACTGTTCACCTGATTTGGATGTAAATACCCTCAAATTAAAGCTGAAAGTTTGCAGTTAAAGCACATCTTGTTTGTTTCATTTCAAATCCATTGTGGTGGTGTATAGAGCCAAAAGATTAGAATTGTGTCGATGTCCCAATATTTATGGACCTGACTGTATATCGGCCAAAACTGATGAATCATTTTTTTATATATATTTTATTTTTGGATATGTATTATAGCAAAAAAAATGTTCTTTTTTCAAAATTGTTGCTCTTTTTTTGTTTATAGCGCAAAATGATCAAATACCACCAAAGGAAAGCTCTATTTGTGGCAAAAAATTATAAAAACTTTGTTTGGGTACAAATTCGCATGACCACGCAATTGTAATTCAAAATGCGACAGCGCTGAAAGCCGAAAATTGGTCTGGGCAGGAGGGGGGTTTAAGTGCCCAGTAAGCAAGTGGTTAAAGTAGAACAGTAGGCAAAACTTTTCTTTTCATTATGGATAGAGTAAGGGAGGGTTAAAAACCCTGTTCGTTTTTTTTCGCCATCTGTGTTCCATTGGAAGATTTCCCCTCTATTACTTTTCTGGGGACAACCCAAAATTTGGTATTTTCTATTACTTTTACTTTCAATTATCATGGTAAACAGGACCAATATAGAAAGGGTGAATCTCCCTAATGGGAGCACAGACAGCAATAAAAACCTGACAGGTGTTATAATCCACCTCCACTCTATCCAAAACAAAAAAAAAAAGTTTTTCCTTTGGTTATAATTTAACCACTTCAGCCCCGAAAGGATTTACCCCCTTCCTGACCAGAGCACTTTTTGCGATATAGCACTGCGTTGCTTTAACTAACAATTGTGTGGTCGTGCCACATTGTACCAAAACAAAATTGACGTCCTTTTTTCCTACAAATAGAGCTTTCTTTTGGTGGTATTTGTTTACCTCTGCAGTTTTTATTTTTTGTGCTACAAACAAAAGAAGAGCGAAAAGTTTGAAAAAAAAAAAACAATAATAATAATAAATATCCACAAAAAAAAATCTTCATCAGTTTAGGCCAATATGTATTCTTTTACATATTTTTGGTAAAAAAAGAAAATCACAATAGGCATATATTGATTGGATTGCGCAAAAGTTATTGCGTCTGCAAAATATAGAAATAGATTTATGGCATTTTTATTATTATTTTTTTTTTTTTACTAGTAATGGCGGTGATCAGTGATTTTTAGTGGGACTGTGACATTGCGGTGGACAGATCGGACACTTTTGACACTTTTTTGGGACCACTAACATTTATACAGCAATCAGTGCTATGAAAATGCACTGATTACTGTATAAATGTCACTGACAGAGAAGGGGTTAACACTAGGGGGCGATCAAAGGGTTAACTGTGATGTTTCTAACTGTGGGGGGCAGTGTACTGACATGGAATAGAGAGAGAAAGCTGTTCCCGATTACTGAGAACAGCAGACCTCTCTCTACTTCCATGACCGAATGGGGATCTGTTTGTTTACACTAACAGTTCCCCATCCTGCCTCTCACTCCGGGCCACGCGCTTCAGCTTCCCCGGCATGCAGCGCCTGCTATAGCCACTTAAAGGGCCGTCGTACAGAGATATTTACTGACACTTTTGAGTGTTTTGTGGTAAATACCGCAAAACGTTATAGTGAATTGATAATTACAGGATTGCATGTGATATTAAGGAAAAGGTGTCCAAACACCTGAATACCGCACACGAGATGCTTTTGTGAATGGAGCCCACTATGGCAAATTAATGCATTATTCTGCTGGATCCATTAGCCATGAAAAAAATGCAGGATTCACCACAACCCCATGGGATTGGCAAAACTGAACCCCATCCCTATATATAAAGTATATATTTTGTGCAGAAGGGAGCCCCATGCTCCACAGTAACATAAATCTCTATTTTTTTTAAAACTTTTTTTTCTGCTGGCTTTACCCTGCATGCATTTACCTTCTCTCTGATATTCGACCTTGTCTGTATGAAATCAGTGACTAACATGATCCAGTTTTGTATCAGTTTCTGTTCTATTCTCCCTGACATCCTTTGTAAAAAAATTCTATTTATGTTTATTTTTTTTCCAAAGGGGAAAAAACATTAATCAGCATTTTTAGGCTACAGAAATACCTTTGATTTTCTGCCTTGTTTTCATCAGCAACACCATATTCCAAGATATAATAACACAGTAAGGAAAAAACAAAACAATATATAGCAAGCAAAAAAAAAAAAAAACATCCTCTGCCTCTTAGCCTGTAGGGAAAGACCATTAATCAGTTCCTTCCAGGAAAATCTTCCATTTGTGAGATCAGAGTGCTTATTGATGAGTGACATTCACAGCTTTGTCACAGTTCTTTTGCAAAACTACATTATAATATATGTGTCTTAAAAAAAAGATAATTTGTATTCTTCCTATAAATGCAAAGGCATCATCCACATATAGAAAAGCCCCATGGCATTTGTTCTGTGATATTGACTCTATCCTAGGCACAACAATGGCTCATTCAGAATAAATCAGAATGCATGGTTTAATCTAACAGGATTATAAAACATGTTTTGAGTGCTCTACAAAAGGTCAAAACTCTTTTAACACTGACTATAAAGTAAACTTATTAGAGATCCATATAAAAATTGTAGTCGCATATAAATCTTCCTTCAAACAACTGGCAATTATAGTTTAAATACTTTAATAATTTTCTATCTCTAGGGCACACAAGAGTAATTTTGAAGTTGAAATTTTATATTCCAAACTATCAGAGGTTACAAAAAGAGAAAAAGTCTCCTTTCAAAGGAACACACCAGAATTTTGATATGCGAAAACAAAAAAGTGATTTCAGATGTGTTGAGGTTGACCTTGAGAACTGATTCAGTTCATAAACTCCAGAAACAAGTTAACATGTTAAACAATCAGGAAATGTATCTACCGCTTCCAATATTTTGCTTGTTTTAAAAGACTTGAAAGACTTTGTCCGTGCTGCTGGATCCTCAACGATTCCAAATTATATAAAATAATTCTTCATTATAGAAATCTCAGATTCACTGAAAATGCAAAGAGAACAAAAAAAAAAAAGAAAATGACACACATGAAAAAAAAAGGCTGCTAGAAGTTGTTTTTTTAGATGTAGCACATCAAATTATCTTTAAAATTGTGTTTGAGTTACTTGACAACATTTCTTTGTAGCCAAAAACTGTAAGGTAGCACACACAATGAGATTATCGGACAAATGATCGTTATTTTTGGATGCTGAGCTCCATATCTAAAATGAATAGGTTACTAAAGTATGAAAATTCTTGTACAACAGAATAAAAAAATCAGTAGTGAAGTAATGTGTTGTAGTGTATTTGTATTGTATTTTCGGACAAAAACCGTGCTGATTAAATGAAAATCGTACAATCTGGTATCATACACGGAACATGTTTATGTTTGTCCCTTTGGAAAATTTCATACGACAACTGTGTACTAATGATCAGATTATCGTACAAATGCTTCAAAAACTATATCTTTTGTTCGATATTCTGATCGTGTGTATGAAGCTTAACGTGGTTCAAGTATGCTAGTATCAATAGCCTTAGCACCACAATATAGCTTAGCCACTTCAAGACCACACAATGCATATATACTGCAGCCGGGCAGCTCTCTTGTGTGAAACAGCGTACCTGTACTTTGTTTCGTGCAATAGATACTGTGGGAACGTGTGTGCATGCTGGCTGCGCAGAGGGGCAGCAAATCGGCAGGTTCAGCGGACCCGATTTGCTCGACAGAGAGGCAAAATGGGGATATGTAAACAAGGCAGATCCCCACAAAGATCTTCCATTCCTAGTAATCAGGAACAGTGATCTCTGTGTTCTTCCTGTCAGCCCATCCCCCACACAGTTAGAAAACACTTGCAGGGAACACACAAAACCCTTTGATCGCCTCAGCTCAGGTGCCCTTTATAGCAAGCTGTTTGCTGTGGGGGCACTAGGCAGGAGGGAGGGGCCAGGAGCGGTGGCAAAGGACACAAGAAGAGGAGGATGTGGGCTGCCCTGTTCAAACCACTGGCAACAAAAGTGAGTACACCCCTAAGTAAATATGTCCAAATTGGGCCCAATTAGCCATTTTCCCTCCCCGGTGTCATGTGACTCGTTAGTGTTACAAGGTCTCAGGTGTTAATGGGGAGCAGGTGTGTTAAATTTGGTGTTATTGCTCTCACTCTCTCATACTGGTCACTGGAAGTTCAACATGGAACCTCATGGCAAAGAACTCTCTGAGAATCTGAAAAAAAGAATTGTTGCACTACATAAAGATGGCCTAGGCTATAAGAAGATTGCCAAGACCCTTAAACTGAGCTTCAGCACGGTGGCCAAGACCATACAGCAGCTTAACAGGACAGGTTCCACTCAGAACAGACCTCGCCATGGTCGACCAAAGAAGTTGAGTGTACACGCTCAGCGTCATATCCAGAGGTTGTCTTTGGGAAATAGGCATATGAGTGCTGCCAGCATTCCTGCAGAGGTTGAAGGGGTGGTGGTCAGCCTGTCAGTGCTTAGACCATATGCCACACACTGCATTAAATTGGTCTGTATGGCTGTCCTTCCATAAGGAAGCATCTTCTAAAGATGATGCACAAGAAAGCCTGCAAACAGTTTGCTGAAGACAAGCAGACTAAGGGCATGGATTACTGGAACCATGTCCTGTGGTCTGATGAGACCAAGATAAACTTATTTGGTTGAGATGGTGTCAAGCGTGTGTGGCAGCAACCAGGTAAGGAGTACAAAGAGAAGTGTGTCTTGCCTGTCAAGCATGGTGGTGGGTGTGTTATGGTCTGGGGCTGCATGAGTGCTGCTGGCACTGGGGAGCTACAGTTCATTGAGGGAACCATGAATGCCAACATGCACTGTGACATACTGTAGCAGAGCATGATCCCCTGGAGACTGGGCCGCAGTGCAGTATTCCAACATGATAATGACCCTAAACACACCTCCAAGATAACCACTGCCTTGCTAAAGAAGATGAGGGTAAAGGTGATGGACTGGCCAAGCATGTCTTCAGACCTAAACCCTATTGAGCATCTGTGGGGCATCCTGAAGGTGAAGTAGCGCAAAGTCTCTAACATCCACCAACTCTGTGATGTCGTCATAGATGAGTGGAAGAGGACTCCAGTGGCAACCTGTGAAGTTCTGGTTCATGCCCAAGAGGGTAAAGGCAGTGCTGGAAAATAATGGTGGCCACACAAAATGTTGACACTTTGGACCCAATTTGTATATTTTCACGTAGGGGTGTACTCACTTTTGTTGCCAGCACAACATTAATGGCTGTGTGTTGAGTTATTTTGAGGGGACAGCAAATTTACACTGTTATACAAGCAGTACACTCACAACTTTACATTGTAGCAAAGTGTAATTTCTTCAGTGTTGTCACATGAAAGGATATAATCAAATATTTATGAAAATACGAGGGGTGTACTCACTTTTGTGAGATACTGTATAATACTTACTCAAGCCCAATTAAATTGTGCATTGGGCATTTATATGTGATTGGGCAAATGTTCTCTTCTCTTCCCTTTTTTTTTTTTTTTTTTTACAAAGCATACCAAATGAATATAAATTATATGTGCTTTATTTTCACTAGCTCCTTTACAACCAAAGATATTGAGATTGCCATACTATTTTTAGTTTTTGATCTCCTTTTAGTTGACTTTGACGTTTTAAGGCACAGTATATCACTGCCTTTTTCTGCTCATTCAGAGCATATAACAGAGAAAGACGTGTTTCTCTTTTATTGAGAATAGTGGTTAGACAAGGCTGCTCTGTGAACTCATCAGTTTCTGGGGCCAGTAATCTGATGTTATTAAATTTTAGCCCTTTCACTTAATGCATATGGAAAACCACACAACATCTCTTCATGTATCTCTTCTGATTACAGTTTGCTATTCAGACAAATGAAAGACCAGCAATAAAATAACCAAGAAACATAACAAGTAAAACCAGTATATATTGATGGAAATTAGCATAGGCCAATGATTTCATCAGGAAAAAAGGATCACATTGTAGCACGGTCCCGTAGGGCTTGCTGAGTCTTGATTTCTTAGGCCTCTCTCTGATTACCTGTAGCAGGTTGCTAGGGGTTTTCACATATCTCCCCTCTTCTCCCATTTGATCCTTACCAGTCCAGGGTATTTGTGTTTTGTATATTTATTGTGGAACTTGGATGGGAGAAGGCATTAGTGGGATACTCCAGCTTGAACTATTCACAATGGATATGAACAAATCTCACTTGGCCTCACCAGAAGACTTGTGGAAGCAGACACACTGCTTTAACCATACTGCCCCATGTAAGGAAGAATTAAGTCTCCTTGCTCTCACTAGCTGCAGACTTGATGCATTACCTTATCTTCAGAATACTCTCTAGCATCCCCTTGACTGACACCCATCCACTGACTCTTATAGCTGAAAGGGTGGCCCTCACAGGACAGGCCCAAAGACACAGATCTGTACTGACGGCGGTGGAACGCAGCGATGAGTTCCACGCTGTCCCTTCCTTTTATCTCTGTATACGGCCTGAATTTATGATTTTATTTTTACGGTGTTTATTATTGTTATTGATCACTATACATGGCACGCGCATCTGCGCTCCAGCTGTGCATGAACACTATTTTAATTATCTACAGGAAACAGGCACTAATGCGTTCCTGGCCTCCATCCAGACTCGCTGTTTCCTTACACACAGGAAGTGCATCATCGCGGCTGGGGCGCAGCGATGCGTTCCAAGTCGGCATTTCCGGCGGAAGTACTGGCGGCGGTGGAACGCAGCGACGAGTTCCACGCTGTCTCTTCCTTTTATCTCTGTATATGGCTTAAATGTATGATTTTATTGGCACTGACATCCATCTGTCTCTATGGCCAACCTGATCTTTCTTTCGATCCATGCTATGTGAAGTTGAAATACCTTAGTCTATTTGGGTTTCAGAAAACCGGATATGGCGTCACGAAAACCGGAAGTGACGTCAATGGAACGCACGCCGATCCGCCATGACCGGAAGTGCGATTCCCACATGTCTCTATGGATTTGTTATAAATGCGCAGCCTTTCAGGGGGTCGGCAGCCCCCAGACGACGTCTATTAGGACGAAACGCGTCGGGCGCTGCTGACCCTGGATTGCTGCGTTCTTATTGTTTCTACAAGCTTGTGAAATTTTTATCTGAATAAACAAAATCCTCTTTGTTGAGGTACTTTTTTACGCTATGGAGAGCCCGCTCTTCTTTCTTTCTTTTTAAACCACTGATGAGCCCAAGGATACTGTTCACATCGGGGAAAAGCAGGATTATCTGCAGCAGACCCCCGACGGCTGGGGGACTTTCCGACGCGTAAATATTGTTTAGGTATCTCTGTACACCCTTAGCGTGAAGGCCAGTACCGCCTAGCCGCACGCAAGGTAACTGCAGTGAAGGCCAAAAGCACTGCGGTATAGGCCAAAAGACTTTGGGTTTATCTGATTCCATAAAGTTGAAGTGTATCGTACCTAGCTTTCTTTCTAGTCCAACCGGTATCTCTGTCTACCTACAGTCACGGTTATTT
>BLSH010342267.1:434690-445552 GCA_018402905.1 Glandirana rugosa
ATCCTAGAGGCGGACGACCCATATTAGGAACAAATGGGAGGAGGATGTCGTCTATGCCCTCCATCAGCCCCAATTGGTGTTATGGGCTAGGTATATCGACGATGTCCTCCTCCTCTGGAAAGGCACTGAACAAGAACTTGATCGGTTTTTTGAAGTATTGAATTCCAACGATAGAGGCATTTCCCTCTCCTACGAATCTAGTAAGACAACTATACACTTTCTAGACCTAGAACTCATGAATGACGGTGGAACTATCACAACAAAAACATATTTCAAACCTACAGATAGGAATGGCTACATTCCCAATGACAGCTGTCACCATAGATCCTGGTTAAAGTCTATCCCACGTAGTCAATTTCTTAGGATCAGAAGAAATTGCACTAATACTAAGGATTATACCCAGCAGGCGGAGATCCTATGAAAAAGGTTTCTAGATAAGGGTTACGAAGAGAACAGTGTCAACTTGGAAATGAACAAGGCACTCCTAACTGACAGAGCATCACTTCTGACAGAGGCAACTAAAACCACCTCTACGGAGGACAACCAGTTCAAATGGTCATTTCTTACATCGTACTCACTGCAACATAAACATATCCAGACCATCATTAAAAAACACTGGAACGTCCTCCAGAGTGATAAAGTATTAGGACCAGTGTTACCCCCCAGTGCTAAGGTGATCTTCAGAGGGGCCCCTTCATTAAGACATAAAGTAGCTCCAAATGTGACCGAGCCCCCCCGAAAAATATGCTTTTTCCAAGATATGAAGGGTTTTTATCCCTGCCGGAGATGCAGGGTCTGCAAACTAAATCGGAACAAGAATCGTAAGATTACTGAATACACCTCTACCGTAACAAAAATAGTTTATCCCATCAAGTGTTTCGCCACTTGCGACACCAAAAATGTGGTCTATTTGTTAACTTGCCCTTGTGGTAAACAATATGTGGGAAGAACCACAAGGACTTTCTCTATAAGAGTTAACGAACATATCACAAATATCATCAAGGGCAAGCCTAACCACAGCGTACCGAAACACTACCTTAAAGTCCATGACAAAAACCCAAGAGGAACAACATTTACAGTAATTGATCGCTTCATCCCACCCTGGAGGGGGGGTGACTCCACTAGAGGTGTCTCCCAACAAGAAGTGTATTGGATTTACCTGCTGAAGAGTTATACTCCCCATGGTTTAAACATAGATTGGGACATCAATGCATTCATCAATAAATCATGAAAGCACCTCCTATAACAGATCAAAACCCGCTATTATCTACCCTCACAGTCACAGTTTTTCACCATCTTATATTAGATAGATCTCGCTTATATGTACTCTCTCCAGTGTTTATAACTTGACTGAGGTTTATCACATAATTCTTGCCCTCAGTCCCCACTATTTGTCTTTTTAATCAACCAGGTTCTCTACATTATATGATATTACGGTATTATTGTTATTGATCACTATACATGGCACGCGCGTCTGCGCTCCAGCGGTGCATGAACACTATTGTAACTATCTACAGGAAATAGGCACTAATGCATTCCTGGCCTTCATTTTGACTCGCTGTTTTCTTACACACAGGAAGTGCATCATCGCGGCTGGAGCGCAGCGGTGCGTTCCAAGCCGGCATTTCCGGCGGAAGTACTGACGGCGGTGGAACGCAGCGATGAGTTCCACGCTGTCCCTTCCTTTTATCTCTGTATACGGCCTGAATTTATGATTTTATTTTTACGGTGTTTATTATTGTTATTGATCACTATACACGGCACGCGCATCTGCGCTCCAGCTGTGCATGAACACTATTTTAATTATCTACAGGAAACAGGCACTAATGCGTTCCTGGCCTCCATCCAGACTCGCTGTTTCCTTACACACAGGAAGTGCATCATCGTGGCTGGGGCGCAGCGATGCGTTCCAAGCCGGCATTTCCGGCGGAAGTACTGGCGGCGGTGGAACGCAGCGACGAGTTCCACGCTGTCTCTTCCTTTTATCTCTGTATATGGCTTCAATTTATGATTTTATTGGCACTGACATCCATCTGTCTCTATGGCCAACCTGATCTTTCTTTCGATCCATGCTATGTGAAGTTGAAATACCTTCGTCTATTTGGGTTACAGAAAACCGGATATGGCGTCACGAAAACCGGAAGTGACGTCAATGGAACGCACGCCGATCGGCCATGACCGGAAGTGCGATTCCCACATGTCTCTATGGATTTGTTATAAATGCGCAGCCTTTCAGGGGGTCGGCAGCCCCCAGACGACGTCTATTAGGACGAAACGCGTCGGTCGCTGCTGACCCTGGATTGCTGCGTTCTTATTGTTTCTACAAGCTTGTGAAATTTTTATCTGAATAAACAAAATCCTCTTTGTTGAGGTACTTTTTTACGCTATGGAGAGCCCGCTCTTCTTTCTTTCTTTTTAAACCATTGATGAGCCCAAGGATACTGTTCACATCGGGGAGACCTAAAGTTTTTTCCTGACCACAACACCAGAGGAGGAACGGACGTGAGACCCCCACACCCCACTGTGATGACATCCAACCGGATTGTGTGACGCGCCAGTGGAGAAACTTGGAGGACATAGGACCACACAAGAGCGTACCATATATGTGGGCTTGCATATATCTGGGTTCTGGTAAGCCTTTGATTCACTAGGGCGGGCACCTGGATTCACCACAGCATTGTACTGTCACTTCTCACCCTAAGAAGAATTGTGTCATCTATTTTCTGTGGAACTATCGTTTAATATCTACTTGACTGCACGCTTGATTGCACGCAGGCTCCAAGAAGCAACACTTGAGCATTCCATACCATCACCCCACATAGTGGACTTTACTAGTTTAAATATTAGTATTTACTAATGTAAGCTGACATTGATTTTGTTGTGTTTCTGGATTTATGCAATATTTATGATTTGATCTTGTCTATGTCATACTCTATTATACTTCTTGATTAGCGCCAACCCCTATTTACACAATTTTTACGACTAGTTTGGTCATTTGTTTGGCAGCTTTTCTACATCATCTCGGCTTAGCGCAGTATTACACCCAATCTTTAGATCTGTACTCACTGTAGCAACTGGGAACCTGCCCTTGTGGTACATCATATTCTGCAAATTCAAATAAGGGGGCAGAATCCATCAGTTAGAAAGGTAGTTGTAAATCCAGAAATTTGGACAAGCTGGAATTTAGATGCTGTGCATGTGGGTGGCAGGGAGTGTGTATGTTTTTTTTTGATGCAGCAGCTGGGGCAGAGAAATTTGCCTGTTATACTCTACAGCGGGTGGTGGGCTGCTGGCAGACATGTTGCAAGGACCTATGACACCCTTTGCTATACCATCATCCCTGTGATGAGAGGGCTGATGAGAGGTCATGGGATACAGTGGGGTAGACATGAAAGGTGAGGAGTGATGGGGAGAAGAATTGTGTCCTTTGTGTGTGGCTTTCAGGTCCTCTTTCCAATGGACTGAGTGGTGGAAGGTTAAATGGTTTTGAAAGCATGTGTTACCCAATTGGCTGGTGTTTTTGCCTCGTTTGATCTGCTTGTGGCAGAGATTGCAAATTGCAACAGTGCAATCAGCTGCACGTGTGCTAAAAAAGGGCCAGACAGCTGAGCTGTGGGAAGTGGGCCTCCACAATCTGATTAGGGTGGCAGCTCATTACTGTTCCATGATGACTGCCTGTGGAGGACATCATGCCTTGTTGGGGTAGTGCCTTCCACATATTTTCCTCCTCTGCTCTATCTGACACCCAAGTCGCATCAGTGACCTCATCATCATAATCCCCTCCATTCTCATCATCACTGGAGCTGATTTGGCAATACCCTGCAGCTGGGGGAACATGACTGCCAATTTGTTGTTTATCAAATCAAGTATTTGTATATCAAATCAAGTAATGCCTGTGCATCGTCAAGAAGTAAGTGGCTGATGCTGTGTTTAAAAAATTCAGCTGACTCCTCCATACATGATGCTGGGGTAATGGCAGGAGTAGCTGTAAACAAGGAGGCAGAATAAGTCACTCTGGCAGCTGCCGTGGATTAGTGTCAGCTTGGGTGATAGAGGATGAGGATGGTTTAGTAAGCCAGTCCACCACCTCCTCTGTATGCTGTTGCTGGATAGCAGGGCCAAAATCACTAAACAGAGAAAAATGTGCCTTGCCTGAGGACGGACCGCATCCACCTTTGTCTGTGGACACAGATGCTGCTGGCCCCCTACTAGTGGCATGGGAACATCTGCCTCTCCTTGTTGGCGTTCCAGACATGATGGGGGGTCTTATTGCCCAAATGTAATAGATACTAGGAAATGTGTAATTGGATGCACTTTATTTAATGACAAGTGGTGTTTGGTGCACTTTAAATTGAGGACTGCCGCTGACAGAAATGTAAAAACAAAAAAATAAAAAAGGCAAAACAGCAGCATCGCAGTCAAAAAAACTGCGGCTGACAATCTAAAAAAAGGGGGCAGGCACAGGACAAAAAAAAGAAAGAAACCCCCAAAAAATGCAGCGACCAAAAAAAGGGGGTATACAGCACTGTATACAGCACTAAATGTTATGTAATGTTGTGTTAAACACTGTACTACACTAACACTACACTGACATTACACTAAACTCACACACTATACTCACAGGTCCAGCCCTAGACTACTACTAGACAATTGGGACAAACTGTCACCCCAAATCTCCCCCATATCATTAACAGAGTTAATTTACAGACCCAATATGAAAGGCCAATTGCTTAAAAAAACAACTTTTGCAAACAATTCCACTCTCAATGGGATTTAGGAATCCTTTAACCTAAAGGAAAATTATCCATGTAGGTGTCTCACTATTTTTTTTTTGAATAGGCCTCTTTGATGGCTCTCTGTATTGCACTTACCTAATGCACAAAACCTAATAAATGTGAATTGTTAAAAAAATAAAAAGCTGTTTAACAAAACTGAAGGTCCTAGCAACATAAAATAGAAAACAATACACCCCTAAAATAAATAAAAACAACTAAATACTGTAAACCTGAAATAGAAGACCTTTTTAAAGTAAGCCTTGCAGAAAAGACGCTTTCTATGGATTGAAAAAAAATCCAAACATCCCCCCACAAAAAAGCAATAGGGTTTATTGCCCAAAGAGCTAGCAATTAGACTTAAAGCAGAGTTTCACTCCTAACTGACCCTTAAAGCGTAACTCCACTTTTATTGAGAAAAAAACATTTCCCTCTAGGTGATCTATGTACATTACAAGGATACAAACCTTGTTGCACATTCCTACCTTTTGTTATTCTGAGGAAATCCCTGTGTGTTTGTCTGTATCCATGTGGGAAAATGAGTCTAATGGGAGTGGTTTCATAATTATCAATCAGCTGCGGCACCTGCAGGCCTCTAATGAGGAAAGCTGCTGGGCCTGCATCCTTTTAGACGTGATTTCCTATTGAAAGCATCTCACCAAAAATGACATTTTTGTTGCAGGGGATGCCTGAAATCTGATATGTATCTTAGGGCAGACTTCTGGGAAAATTGGTGAGCCAATAACACAAGCAGGGAGTGATGTTTCTGGAGGTGTTCTGTACACATTCTGAGTACAGAACACCTCCAGGTAGCCAAATTGCATTGCATTTTCAGGAAATTACAGAGCTGCAGATTGAGAAGGAAAGGTCATTTTTAAAACATTCAATTACAATATGACGTGTGTTGCAATTGTATACACTATATTATTATTTCTTTTTTTAATTGCTATGTTGTTCCCCACAAAAGTGGGGACCTCTTAACCTCTTCCCCTGTAGTCTGACAGCTTTCTCCATACTTTCCCTGAAAGAGCTTCCAGCACACTGACACTCTCGACTGCTGCCTACCCCCTCTTTTAGGCCGCATGCATAGAGTTGAGCAGACACCTGCATGTTTGGGTTTGGCGGGTTCGGACGAACGTCACGAAAAAATACGAGTTTGGCCCTGAACTTGACCCCGAACCCTATTGAAGTCAATGGTGACCCGAACTTTTGGGCACTAAAATGGCTCTAAAAAAGTCCTGGAAAGAGTTAGAGGGCTGCAAAAGGAAGCAAAATGGGGGGTAAGAGTAGGACAAGTGCCCTGCAAACAAATGTGGATAGGGAAATAAGTTAAAATCACATAAAACAAATAAAAAATGGAGGAGGAGGTGGAGTGGGAGGTTGAGGAGGCGGTGACGGTGGCGGTGTAGGTGGAAGTGGCGGTGGAGGAGGAAGTAGCCAACACTGTTTTTTGTTTGTTTGGTTTTTTTTTCTAATTGTGATAGGCCCCAAAATATTGAGACATATTAAAAAAAATATATCACTATCTGCAGACAAACCCAGAGATGTTATAGCAGGGGTTCACTTTTTCCATATAAAATGTACCATGGTTTAATCTACTATCGCCTGTACTTGTTCTGGCCTCACCATTCGTTGAGCTGCATTCGGGCCTACCATATAACGTTGAAGGTTCTGTCGACTACTCGCACCTGAGGACTTGTGCGTGTAGCTGGCACAGATCGACCACGTCCTCTCCTTGCAACAGGAGCTTCACCAACACCACCAACACCAGCAGCACCACGACCATGTCCCTTATTAGACGCTCTCCTCATTCTGGATGCAAATGTACTATTTAGCACAAATTTATATTATTTTGTAAACGGGCAATGTCGACGCACTTTTTAATTTTGTGCAAGCAATGCACAGCAAGGTGCAAATGTACTATGTAGCACTATTTATTATTCTTTTTTTTTTAAACCAGCAATGTAGATGCACTTTTTAATTTTGTCCAAGAAATGCACCACTGGTCGCAAATGTAGTATTTAGATTTTTTTTTTTAAACCAGCAATGTAGACGCACTTTTTATTTTGTGCAAGAAATGCCCCACTAGCCGCAAATGTAATATTTTGCACAAAAAAAAAAAATGTTTTATTTGACTAACTGCAATGTAAAAGCAGTATTTAAATATGCCAAATTGTTGCCAACTGAACTAACAGAACACGATTAGAGTAGTGTCCCTGACACACAAGCAGTTGCAAGTGTACTGCACTTGCAAAAATGGCTGCAAACACCCACCTAACAAACAGAATTATTGCTTAGGACTTATATGAGGCACTTTGCTTAGCAAACAAAATGTACTCTAGCAAACAAAAATCTCCTCTAGTACCCACCCACCAATAAATCACTGTTTTTAACATATTTTCTAAAGCTAATCTGTCCCTCACAGCAGCAGCAGCAGCATCCTTTCCCTACACTAGTATGAGATAATTTTCTAAAGCTAATCTGTCCCTCACAGCAGCAGCAGCATCCTCTCTCTACACTAGTACGAGATGATGTGACATGCAGCACTACGTGACTCCAGCTTATATAGCAGTTGGGTCACATGATGCACTGGCCAATCACAGCCATGACATTAGTAGGCATGGCTGTGATGGCTTCTAAGGGCAAACGAGTGAAACACTTGTTGATTGGCTGCCCTGCAGCTATTCAACAGGCGCGAAAAAATACCCGGACCCCGAACCCGAACCCAGACTTTTTCTCAAATGTGCGGGTTCGGGTTACGGACACGGACACCCTAAAGTCCGGTACAAACCCGAACTTTACAGTTCGGGTTTGCTCAACTCTACTCATGCACACAGGACCTTAAAAAAACATTCTAAAAACATTAGTAGCTTTGTAGTGAGTTTTTTCAGTGTTATTGCACTTGCGTTTTTGAGCATTTTTAAGCAGTAGCGTTTTTGAGCGTTTTTTTTTTTAATGGACCAAAACGTTGGTGAGCCACGTTTTTGCACATTTTTGAGCAGTAGCATTTTTGAGTAGTAGCGTTTTTGAGGGTTTCACTTTTTTCCCTCAATGGATCAAAAACATCCAAAAATGTTGGTAAGTCATGTGTTTGTGTGTTATTAAACGCTGTTGAGCGTTTGAGCGTTTTTTACAGCTGAAAAATGTCTCTCAGAACCCCCTAGTCTTGGGTTTTTTTTTACAGCTCAAAAACGGCCCAGCTAAAAACAGTTGATAACAGCCTATGTGTGCATGAACACATAGGATAACAGTATGAGGAGTTTATTGACTGTAGGAAACAATGTCTGAAGCTAAAAACATCAGCTGTAAAAACGTCCAAATATGTCCTGTGTGCATGAGGCCTTATAGGGATGATGCTAGTACCTAATAATAATAATACATTATTATTGGCCATTTTAAGTCACCTGACCTAAGTGCAAAAATCCTTGAAGTACACTAACATGAAAGCTAATAATGGCAAGCAAATTGCTCCATTAGTTCCCTGGGACTAAGAGCTGCAAAAGGCTTGCATTTTGCCTTGAATCTGCGTCAAACCTGAACTCAAAGCTTATCCTTTATGGTCAACTTTACTCTAAAATACACATTTATATGCTAAATTTAAAAGGGTATTCTCCTCAGGACTACATTAACATTGTTTTTAAATATTTGAAGTTTATATATATATATATATATATATATATATATATATATATATATATACAGTAAGGTAACATTCTCTACATAAAAAAATATTGTAACATTATTTGTTCTAAAATGTTCGGATGGAGGAAAAAAAATCATACTTCTAATTTTGTATGCAGTTATCTGAGATTACAAATTACATAAACAATGTATCATCAAAGAATGAGAAATTGGATGATATCAAACTATACTTGGCCTGGACCACAACATTAAATAGAATTTGGAAGATTGGCTCATACTCTTTAGTCCTCTGCCAGTACCACCATAAATCACATTTCTGGCTCATGTTCCTTTATGCAATATGGATTTTAAAATCTTAGTTACCACTGTTAAAAATTAAGCTGTAATTTAAACTATAAAAATACATTGTCTGCAATATGTGGCAGCAATTCTACATTCATCATTTTAGAATTTGGACATGGAACAAACCCATCTTGGATTACCTAATTAATCATAATCCTATAGAAAGGTAATGAATAATAAAGCTTGTGTTGGTATATCAAAAGAGCAAATCTTCACATATGGAAATAGTTAAAATATGTCTGAAGGCAAAAAACATTTTCTGTCCATTTTGGAGGGTTAAAACCACTGTAGTGTTTGTCTGATTAGTTTTTCCTTCACTTCCTGTCATGTAGACTCAACAGGAAGTGAGATGATATATTTCCAATGTGAGGTAAATCCCCATTAAACAGTTGTTATAGCAACACATGTCCCATTGGAAGATTTGCCCTTTATTCCTGTTCTGGTGGCAACTCAAAATTTTGGATTTGCCCTCACTGTTATTCTAAGTGACACTGGTAATCTGGGCTATTTAGAGTGGCTCAGATAGCAGTAATAACTGGACAGTGGTTTTAATCACTCACCACTCTATCCAAAAAAAAAAAAAAATGTCCTTAATTGTCTGTAAAACGATAGTAAACTCTTTATTGATATTTTTACCTACAGGTTAGCTTATAATAAAGCTTACTAGTAGGTTAAACTAATATCTCCTAAATGTGAACAGTTTAGGAGATATTCTAGCAAGCAGCAGCCCCTGACGTGACTGGTGCATTCGCTCTGAAGGAACGCCATACCCGTGACATTCATTCAGAGCTGTGTGTGCGGGAGTGACGTCATCGTGGCTCGGCAATCAGATGGAACCCAGTGCTGAACCCAGAAGGAAGATTGAAGCCTCTGCAGTAATGCCAGTGTGCTGCTGGGGGGCTTCGTTTTAAGGTAAGTCTTTCATAATCTGCTAGTATATGGTGAATTATAATATTGCCTTACAGGTGGAAACTTTTTTTTTCTTAAAGACTTTACTACCATTTTAACTATATTTAAAGGAAAGGTCAGTGGCAATTTGTTTGAACTCGTTTCACTGAATCCTATACTTCAAACCCACTAGTGTTCTCGCTGAGCAAAAGTTTGGTCCGAACATCGTCTGTTCGCACCTAAATTTGGGATTTTCACCCACTGAGCACTCCACAATGCACTACATGCTGCACAGTGCATTCTAGGGCCCTAATTGGATGAAGCAATGCACCTGACCGCTGGTCAGGTGCAAGGCTTTACCCGATCAGGGCACAGAGCACAGTCAGAGCCGTGATTGGACAAAGTCACAGGAACCTTTTGCAGTTAGTTGTTGGAGTGGAGATAGATAGAGCAGGACTCAGCTTGCTACTAGTGAGTTAGTGTGTTATTGGGACTCTGAGTGTAGAGTGTAGTTTGAGTATAGTGTGTCAGTATAGTGTGAGTATAGTGTAGTGCGGGGGTCAGCAACCTGTAGATTGCAATCTACCAGTAGATCACAGATAGGCTGTCTGGGCTTGCTGACCTGCCATTCCAGAGCATCAGAGTGCAATTCCAAGAGACTACTTGTAAAGTTGGACCTGTAGTGGATAATGTAGTAGTCAATGCCTTATTGTGATGCTTTTTCACCACCTGCTGTAACCCCATAGACCTGGCAGAAGCATGCAGTTGCGGAGCACTTGCAGAGTCAACCCATTTACTTAATTGTGTCACTTAAATGCACTGCAGCTCCCCTGAAAACTGAGTGTGTTTGATAGGTGGTGAGGAGGTGATTTGTTGTCTCCTCACCATAAGATTTAAACCCCATGCGCACGATTACAACACGGTAGTATGACAATTAAGGATGGGCCCCTGCTCGGTTCGCAGCAGAACTTTTGAACCCCATTTAAGTCAATGGGACCCGAACGTCAAAAGTGCCCATTTTGAAGGCTTATATGCAAGTAATTGGGCATACAACGGTTATAGGGGTCTGGGTCTTGCCCTGGGGGACATGTATCAATGAAAAAAAAGTTTGTGAAAAAGGTCATTTTTAAATGAGCAGTGATTTTTTGATTTTTAAAGTGAAAGCATAAAAATGAGCACGCGTACCCCAAATTTAGAATACCACTCCTCTGTTGTTTA
>BLSH010342267.1:462548-473024 GCA_018402905.1 Glandirana rugosa
CCGTGACTACTCCGTCATGTCTAACCGTGACTACTCCACCGTGACTATTCCAACGTGACTACTACCCCGTGTATACGTCGTTACTACCCGCCGTGACTGTTCGTTGTGACCAGTGCCCGTCAGTGTTGCTTGTCAGTGCCGCCCATCATTGCTGCATATGTGCCCCATCATCAGTGCAACCTTATCAGTGCCACCTCATCAGTGCCAATCTGTACTGCCTCATCAGTGCCCGTCAGTGTAGCCTCATCAGTGCCCATCAGTGTAGTCACATCAGTGCCCGTCAGTGAAGGAGAAAATGTACTTTATACAAATTTTTGTGACAGAAACAAAGAAAAATGTTATTTTTTTTTCAAAATTTTCGGTCTTTTTTTGTTTATAGCGGTGATCAGAAATGACGCAGAGGCGATCAAATACCACCAAAAGAAAGCTCTATTTGTGGGAACAAAATGATAAAAATTTTGTTTGGGTACAACACCGCATGACCGCGCAATTCTCATTCAAATCGCAACAGCACTGAAAGCTGAAAATTGGTCTGGGCGGGAAGTGTTCTAAGTGCCCGGTATTGAAGTGGTTAAAGGCGTCATATAACAGACCAGGTGGGAAATCGGGGTGACATCTGATTGGAAGGTGTTTAGAGAAGTAGATCGGAAGTTTAAGCAATTTGCATGATTCTCTCCAGGCAACTATAGTGTCTTTCAGAAGAATACTAGACTTTAGTCCCGGGATCAAGGAGTTCCAATTGCAGTGCCGGAGGGCCGGGAGGGAGAAGGATAGAACCATTTGAGATTCCAGGAGATAATTAGAGTACCGTGAGTGTTGAGTAATCCAGTCCAGACCTATACAGAGCAGGCAGGCTAAATTGTACAACCTAGCGCTTGGGGACATTAGTGCCCCCTGCACTCCTGGGGAGATGCATCTTTTTTAGGGATATGCAGGGTTTTTTTACCACGCCAGAGAAATTTGGTGACTACTTGATTAAGATACTTAATATCTTTATGCTTTAAAAGGATTGGTATCGTCTGAAGAGGGTAAAATAATTTAGCAAAGCTCATCATTTTGTATAGATAACATCTCCGCATGAGCGAAAGCGGCAGGTCCATCCAACCAGCCAGCTCCCTGGCTATTTTATCTAACAGGGGGGGAAATTTAGTTGGTAGATGGAAAAAGGAGTTTTCCCTATCTGTATCCCAAGGTATGTGATGTGTGTCGCAGCCTGAGTGAAGGGCATAGAATTGCTATAAATGGGCGCCTTGGTACGGGTGCTCAGGAGAAGGATTTCACTCTTACTATAATTTATTCGTAAGCCGGAGCATTGCTTAAATGTGTCGAAGATGTCTTTAATGAAGGAGGCATCTATTTGAGGGTTTGTTGTAAAAATGAGAACGTCGTCCGCAAACAGGGCCATCCTAAATTCTTGGTCCCCTATGGGAATGCCATGAAGGGGTGCATTATAAAGAAGGTACCTGGATAGGGGCTCAAGGGCTATGTTAAAGAGAAGGGGGGATAGGAGACATCCCTGCCTGGTCCCTTTGTACAGTCGGAATTCATTATCAAAATTGACATTGTCAAATGCCTTCTCTGCATCTAAAGTGATGATGGCTGTGTCTTTGGCCACATTATTGGTTGCATAGTCCATAGCCATCATCACCTTTCGTATGTTGAGGGTCGCCGTTCGCCCCTTAACGAAGCCTGACTGGGCTGCGTGGATTAGGGTGGGGAGGAGCTCAGCCTACATATTTGTCACTATTTTTGATAACATTTTTTTAATCTAAATTTAGAAGAGATATGGGTCTGTATGATCCTGGATTTAGTGGGCCCTTCCCTTTTTTCTCTAAAAGTTTTATAATGGCTTGGTTCCCAGATTTCATGTATGTGCCCCCAGACCAGATGTCATTGTATACATTTAAGAGTGATGGACTTATACAATCAGCCATCTTTCCCCCGTGTATCCGTCGGGGCCCGGGGCCTTCGCCGTGGGGAGATGCTTTATGACCTGAGACACTTCTTTGTGAGAGATGGGGGCATTTGGGGCAGCCAGTTGGTCTGCGGTCACTTCTGGTAAGTTAACCGAGCCCAAGAATCGCTTGGCAGAGTCCAAATCTATGGGCTCTTGGGCATAAAGAGAGGAGTAGAACTCAAGCATTACCCTCGTTACCTCCCTTGCTTGGGTGTAAGTGTTTCCCTGGGGATCCCAAAGGGCCATTATGCGGGTGGGTCTGTAAGGGCCTTTACAAAGCCTGGAGAGCAGTTTCCCCGACTTGTTGCCAAATTTGAAGAGGTTTGCTTCTATCAGAAAATCAGATTCTCTGATTTGTGAGAGTAAATGTACCGAGCTAAGGAAATAGTCAAATCTTGTAAATACTTTATGTGGGGGTGAGTAAAAGGTATACTCCTTATCCACTGGGTGCCGAAGTTTCCACACATCCATGAAGTCCAGAGCTGTCATGGTCTCGGATGACAAGGTGGGATGGGCAGAAGACCGTGATCCATGACGCATGGGTTTGGGCACAGATCTGTCCTGAGATTCACTCATGATTGAGTTAAAATGCCCTCCTATTATGTGTGGCAAATTAGATGTGGAGAGTCAGGTCTGAAAAAAATTGCTGTCCTAGATTATTAGGGTCATAAATGTTCGATATTCTGATTTCCCTCTCTCCCCATTTCCCCAAGTCAAACGTAATCACACAGCCCTGGGATTCTGAATCTACTAATATTATTTGCCCGGGGAAATTTTTATGGAGTAATATAATTACAGACAGTTTGAAAGGCCTTCCACTGTTTAGCCACCTCGGCTGAGTAATCTGCAAAGATCAAGATCCGCACCCCATCAATCGTAAGAGATCTTTGCTGCCTGAACTTTTGGAGAATAGCATGCTTTTCCTCATAGTTCAGGTACTTGGCTATAATTGGTCATTGGGACCGACGATCGTTTGTTATTTGCCCCAGACGATGCGCTCGTTCCACTTGACAGAGCTCGGGGAGACCCAGAGCCTCAGGTATTTCAACACCACAAAAGGTATTTAAGGCCTGCGCCTGGAGGGACCTATTTTCTAAGTCCTGGAGTTTTTCCGTTATGGCTTTAAGTTGTTGGTCCTGATCATGGTCTGATTTTTGTGTAAATGAGAGCTCCTCCTCTATATGAGCAATCCGCTCTTCAGTTTCAGTGAGCCTGGTAGCCTGCTCCACCAGTTCCCTGTGTAGCGCGGCCATAACTGACTGGACTACCTTTTCCACAGATGTTGCTATGGTCGGTGCTAACAGGGTGGCTACCACCTGGGCTATCCTTTGTGTGTTCGGGTGGCCTTGCGAGACTGAGGCGTGTGGCTGCTCGTCGCTTATCTCCATCCCTGCAATGTGCGCCATGACAGGCTGTGCGACCTATTCTCCCTAGTCTGCAGCGCGGTGCGAGGACCCGGCCTTAGTGACGTTCCTTTCCAGGTGCTGCTCCATCCGCCGCTTGGGTGATTGGTGAGGTCGATGGGCGTGTCACCGGTTGGTTGGGCTGGGTTTTTTATGCCGGTTTGTTGGGCTGCTGCGTGAGCCGATGCTATGAGCATCTATTCCATCTGGCGCCGGAACCGGAAGTCATGTCTGGACTTTATGGTCACCTATTGACTTGGCATCATCTACAGACAGCTTAACTCTTCAGTAAGACACAAAAGTTGAATCCTCTCAGAGGATGTTTTTCCAGTCTAATTAGCATTAAACAGGAGCAGAGGACAAAGGGAGATATGAAAACACATAAGTAAACAAGTTCCGATTACACTAAATTGTCACTATATGTCAGCATAATATAGAACAATAGCGACCTGATACAGTTTAATATAACATAAAAATGCATATACGTGTTAGAACAAATGGTGAATATTAGGGTCATAGACTAACAATTGTTTTAAAACACAAAAGATCTTACTTTTTATACCTAGAGCTAACTAACTATATCCACAGTCAATGTAGGAAAAGCTACAATATTTTAGAAAAAAAGGCCTGTTTTTGCAAATATATTGTTGTAAAATTTGGTGAAATGAGGATGAGGCAAATTTTTCATTGTTCATATTTAGCCTGTATAATGTACCGTTACATACATTTTACATGCATATCTGCTGTCTTCAACTTTCTAGACTGTTTCTAGACTATTTAGAATGTGAACATTGTCTTAGAATTTTCTCTTCCTGTTCCACCACTGGGTGTGGATTCTTGCCATACACTGTGTGACAGCTGATTGGAGGAAAGGCACACACACCCTCTCCATATAGGCAGAGGAAGGAAGAAATGTGCAGAGATGTGCTGTGAATAGACCAGCTGTCTGCTAATCTATTTCTATGCACCGTTCCTGATACAAATTTCAGGCTGGTTTTATCTCGGTTGTCGGAGAGCTTGTCAGAAGTTATCATGCTGATAACAGAGGAATGGAGCAGCAGAAAGACACGAGACTCAGGGCTTTGGAGAGAGATAAGTAAACACTACAGATAGATGTGCCCAAGTCGAATTTTATGAATGGTGTTTGCATCCACATTAATTTAATACAAACCTTGTGCACAATACTTTCTTCTAACTCTGCATAGCAGTCAGTTATAGGTGTCAGCAAACCTGGCTAGGTTATCTGGTGAGAGTTTAGGATCCTCCCAAAATATTTTTGAGAAGCAACCAAATTCCTAGTCATCAAATATTCATACTCTCTCCCATCTCTTGCACCTCACTATTGGCCCATCATAGGGGTCGTGGTCTAACTCATCTATATATAGGAACATGGGCTGAGATGAAGTGGAAGGTGATGATTACAGGTGAAAACTGCAGAAACTGATTGCTATTTATAAATGTTTCCCAGGTTTTTGAGACCCCCTCTTGCTCTGCAAAGGGTTAGACCAAGTGCTTGGGCATCTAGAAGTGCCTGCTCCAAAGTACATGTGAAAATGTGCAAGTATTATGTAGCATACCCCAAAATGGAATAACTGGTTGCCCTTGCCCACATGGCCAGCAAAGAACATTCCTTGTGGCCTTAGGCACCTTCTGGCTCTTATAGCACATTAAGACAAAGAGAAAATACTTACTTATTACATATTTACTTATGGCTGCTTATTTACTTGATGGCTGCTTGTGGCAAAGTGGCCAGCACAGTGCATTGCATGAAGTTAAAACAGGCTTTTGGACTCTTTTGGCAGGGATGATATGCTAAGACAGTATGAAATAGACCATATGATTTATGTTAGGTGTTTCAAAAAGTTAATGGTTGACTGTCTGTGGATAGGTAACCAGCACAATAAATTGCATGTAGCCTAGAAGGGCTTTATCCCCTCCTGGCCAGTATATTATGCTGTGACAGTTTAAAGGAGATTAATAACAAAGTTATGGTACTTGTTCCAAAAATTAAATGATTGGCTGCCTGTGGACAGATAACCAATGCAATACATTACATACAGACTAGACAAGCTTTAACCTCTCCTGGTTGGTATTATATTTTAGGACAGTTAAAAAAAATAATAATACATTTATGGTAAATGTTCTAAAAATTAAGCTACTAGCTTCCTGTGCACGAGTAAGTAGTGCAATACTTTGCAGGCAGCCTAATTGGATCTTACACATTTCCAGACTGTAACACCCTACCACGGTTTGAAAGAAATTAGTATTAAAGTTAATAGTACTTGGCCTCAACATTAAATTATATTTCTGGCCCTTTGTTGACAGGAAACCAGTACAATGCATTGCATGCATTCTAGGTGGGTTTTATGTCCTTCCTGACTGACTATATGCAGTATATTGTGACAGAGGGAGGCTCTGTCACTGTAAGAATACAGGAAAATGTTATACAGGATCACATCAATAGTTAATATGAGGTTCAGAACTATCATTTCTGAGTGGAAAAATCTGTGTTTTTGGCTTTCTCCTGATTCTTTAGTTCTGGATCTGAACATTCAAATCTGCATCCGGGTTTTGCTAGATGCCTGCAACCTTGCTGACCACACAGGAGTGCAGAGTCAACATATCCTTGGGTCTGGGGATAACTCAGAGATCCCAGTCTGGAGACCACTCCCAGCATGAGAGGTGGAAGGTCTCACCCGGGGTCAGAAGGCCCCAGTCAGAAGCCACGAGACAGAGGTCTCATCCAGGAAAGCGTCAAATGGACTGGTAAGAGAAGCAACAGTGCTGTCAACAAGGGAGCCAGGTGGCTCGGTATTTAATTTGTGCAGATTGTGTGGAGGAAACCACTGCATGGGCAACTAATGTACATGTTAACTTTCTGTTTATTGAATAAAAGTGGGCTGCCAAACCCTAAAATACAGTTTTGGATTGGCACAACTCATTGCAAAAGCATATATATATATATATATATATATATATATATACTGTATATATATGAAACATTATGTTACAAATAAACATTTAATACAAGGCAATTGATTCCCTGAGTACTCACAAATATGCAAAGGGAAATTATTTTTGGATGAAAAATGAACTTTGAAGGCATGCTGGGTAAAAAATGAATTGTAAACTTTAGTTGTTACATAATGGCATCCAAATGTCCTAGACACAAAACATCTAAAAATTCTTTAAAATGTGGATAACAGATAAGACATGTGATTAAGGTGGCATCAATATCACTGATTAAGACAATAATATCTTTAAACATCAAGTTGTAATAGAGTTTACGCCACGTGTGGGTCCCAGCAGCAGATATAGGAGAAAAGCTCAACTAGTTTTGCGCTTGAGTGGTCTGCGCTTCATCTGGAGCTGAAGGTAATAATCTAATAAAAGTAAATACATACATGTCAGAAAGGCATATAAGCATATATCCAAAAAAAGTTATACAGTAACACAGTAACAAATACAAGTGAAGACAGAATCACCTATATGGTATGCATGAGACTTATACAGCAGCAGCAGTGTGTCCCCCTCAGGCATACCATGTAGGTGATTCTATCTTCACTTCACATGTATTTGTTACTGTATAACACAGTAACAAATACATGTGACGTGGCGTAAGCTCTATTACAACTTGATGTTTAAAGATATTATTATCTTAATCAGTGATATTGAATATACCTAAGGAATTGGGTTTACACCTGTATGATTTATATCCCAGTAACATGTGTGTTACATTGTGTTTGACCCCCCTGGGCCTGGTTCACCTCTCTGGGGTATTTAATTTGTATTGGCAGGGGGCAGGCCTCCTTAAATACCCAGGGTCAGCCCAGTCTGGGAGGAGTGAGTTTGGGTGGAAGAGCTGGAATGTAGCTGAGGTTGTGGAGGCCTCACCTGGGAGCCCCCAGTCAGGAGGGGTGACCTTGAGGCCTGGGAGCTCGGGTGTATCCAGGAGGGTCATGAGATCCTGGAGGAGAAACACAAGGGAGCAGGAGAGCATCAGGCAGTGCTACTGGAGAAGCTCAGCAAGGAGTCCACCGGTGGTCGGTGAGTGACACACACCCTGGAAAGCTGTAGAGGCATGCTGGAGCAGATTGGGGTGAGAGACAATCTACAAAGGATGCAGAAGTCAGTGAGGGACTGTGGTGTCATGGTGGTAGTGGAGAAGGCCATCGCAGCTGAAGTGGCTGACAGGGCCTGGAGCAAGAGGATGGGCTGAGAGTAGTAGTCCATCCGGCCGGCTAACACATCAGTGTTTTCTCCACAAATGGGGACCAACTGTCCCTACCTGTAATGGGTGGTTCTGAGGTCCTGCTCACAGCATGGCAGGCCTCACCGCGTAGTAGTCAGGCTGAAGAAATGGCGTGGCCTAGTAAATTTACTTCTGGGCCTGGAGAGAAGTACTGTGCAGGAGAGAAGAACTTGAGTTAATAGAAGCAAGTGTTGTGCTGGAGGAAGAGAAGTGATGTATATACAGAGGTGTATATAGAGGTCCCGTGTAAATGATGAACTAATTATTTGGGCATTCCATAACATCCCAACTCCAAGTTCCATTCACTTAATAAAACAAAACAAAGTACCAGAATGTTCTGTGACTCTGGAGCGGTATGGATGTGATTGAGGTCAGTGTGAGCAGGTGAACCACAACACTCAGCCACCCCTGAGGGGGCCATTGGCTACATTTATTTACAGGGGAAGGGTCTGAGAATAGTCTTTAAGAGGCAATATTTAGATTTTTACTTAGAGCTAGCATATATATCTTGAAACCAGGCCACTGTAATTCTCTGCACAGCAGAATACAGTATGTGAGGGAAAGGTCCAATACTCAATGCCAGTAGAAGTGAGCAAAATGATGACCTTGGCAGAATGTTGCTTCTCATTAATTCATTGACTAATCACAAGGCTGGGGTGAGTCCAGGGAAAAGATGCATTACTTTGTAGTACTGTTGTTTGCTAACGTCCAAAACCTGGCTGTGCTATCTAGAAGATAATTGTGGATCTCCAGGCATGCCCAACAATAAATACAAATCCTTACACAGGTTAAACAGTTCTCATATCTGTATTTCAGCTGTGCGTGTAGTTGTTTTCCAGGAGTGCCACTTTAAAGCTTTATACAAAGTATAAATGTTTGTCTCTATCTTCTAAGCAATCAGTATCAGCCAAGAGGAGAATAATATTCAACAAAACAGTGATATTTTGAACTTGTTAATGTAAGAAATGTAGAATTCCAGAATATTTTTTCCTTAATAAAACATTGCAAGTTATTTACAGGCAGTAAATGCAAGCATAGTATTATACAGCACAGGGAGGTACATTAGCAGGGTATGCGATGGTGTAATCCTTTGTACCATTTGTTCAAATGCAAGAGAACTGTCAGCTATATGGGATTGGAAAACATCTGAATTCAGAGTATTATTAAATTGGCAAAGCTGTTCCCATTTTAAATAACACAAACACATTATTTTCTAATAATCCACAAACATATTGAAAGATTCATGGCAGATAACAATTACTCACCTCAGCCAGTATGAACATTTTCAGATTTCTTTTTAAACTTAAGACTCTATAATTGGCTTTTTATATGAAAGCTAGACATTTCTATCTGATGTGTCACTTGTCTGGGATCTTTAATTCCATGAAGTCATTAGTGTATCCCTGAATGACTTCTTTTGAGTTTTCCCATGTATGCTAAACTTAGAACTTCAAAGTAAGTTTCATTTTTGTGTGCATGTTTATATGTTTCGTTGTACCTATTAAGCACATTTTTAAAGTAACGCATACGTAGAAGGCATAACAATAATTTTAAACTATGTATTGTAGGTACCTAGAATGATCCAAGCTCTCGGCCAACATGGCATCTCCAACATATGCCTTGCTGGTTGCAATCAATAAAACAAGGCACAAATGTGCACCCAATATTAACTCAATTAAATTTTACTAAAATGTAATCTGAATTACATATTACTTTCTACTGTCAAAAGCAGTCTTGGAACTGCCTCTGGCTGCTATCGTCCATATCCATTGCAATATCAGATGTTCTAAGGCTATACAGATTACTCCCAATGAATATCTACTGATCTTCTAGAGATAAAATCCATTTACTAGCCCCCCGGCGATCTCCCCTAATCACAACCACACCCCTTCACCATCTAGCCTTGCCCAGTTTTAAGGTGGGGTGTAAACCCCCACACCCCCCGACACATTACAAGTTTCGCAGATACCTCTCTGCACTCAAGAAGATCTGGGAGAATCCAGCTTCACACCCATTACCTTGCACTATCTTGGTAATATTGACTGCCCTAAGCCGTTAACTCAACATATTGCTCATAGTACCCTTATCGTGCTTAACAATGTTTACTCAGCCGACTTGTGGCAGAGCATTGGACCCACTGAATACATATCTCGCCCACTTTAATCACAGTAACTCCCACTCGCGCCCTTCCACGACTCACCACAGTGAGGTTCTCTGAACTTCACTGGCTACCCCCGACACACCCTATCTATTATAGTAGGATAGCAGGACTATCCCTACTGTCGGGTATCTATTCCCCATAAAGACCTCACGAAACTTCCAGACCCTCTGTATCACTTCTCTTCCTCCCGCTGCCTTGCCCCCTCTCCGCCCCCTTCCCCCCCTCAGTCCCTTTTTGTTTTGTTTTTTTGTTTTTTTTCCCAACTCCAATTAACTGATAATGTCAGCCAAAGATAAACTTCCCAACAACGCACACATCAAATTTGTTTCATTGAATGCGAAAGGCCTCAACATCCCAGAAAAAAGGTCACAACTACTCCTATATCTGCACAAAATTAAAGCAGATTTTGCCCTTATTCAAGAAACTCACTTCAAAACAGGCCACATCCCAAAACTTTCTAACCATGCCTTCCCCACATCCTTTCACGCGACCAATGATCTGGCAAAAACTAAAGGTGTCTCCATACTCATCTCCAGACAGACACGCTTTATAATCACAGACACACTGGCGGATGAGCATGGCCGATTCCTCTTTCTAAAAGGAACTTTGTGGGGTAGACCACTGACAATCGCCAATATCTATAGCCCTAACTCCGCCCAGACAACCTTCTTTCGGACAACAATAGACAGACTGACACCCTTTC
>BLSH010342267.1:482093-494697 GCA_018402905.1 Glandirana rugosa
ATAATCGAAACGAGATGTCTTTACGAAATACACCTAACCTTCTTCGTATATATACCTATCCCACTACTAAAACGTCATGGAGCTTACCGACTTAAGAGTTCTGGATTTAGTCTAGGGTAACCCTCGTATAAGATTTATAAACATTTCACATAGAGGACTGAGAATATCTTTCTTCCACATGATTTCTTTTATGACTAGGACTTACCAGTCCTGTACTGTCTAATACACTGGGAAGTTTTTACATATAACACGTGATTCATGACAGTGACACATTGGTTATATAATGAAACTTATTTAATATTTCAACATGGCTGTGATGGCTTCTAAGGGCAAACCAGTGAAACGCTTGTTGATTGGCTGCCCTGCAGCTTCTCAACACGTGGAGTAAAATAGCAGAACCCCGTTACAGTCCGGGTTCGCTCAACACTAGTCATAACATATGTCTGGAGATCTACGGGAATGAACAACTTTATAATTTATTCAAAGTAATATATTGGTTACACAGTGACAGTACTTAGTGCACAATATACATTTTTGAAGGGTCACATAATCTGTCATGTCCTGACCATTCAGGATCAGTATTTTCTTTAGTACACCTTCTTTCTATAAGAGTCAGGAGATACACTTTACAAATATTTAGAATATGCTCCCAATGGGATCTGATTTAGGTCTTGAGAATTCAGCCATTCGAGGTACTGCAAAATCATCACCCTATCCATATATATGCTTCTTCCAATCCACATAAAGCATTTCTGTAGAGCAAAGCTAATATAGCAAGCCACTGCAGGTTTAGACACTAGTGTTATATAATGCATTCTAGTAAACTTTTTTTTAAACCGAAGTGTATCCAGTTTTGGATAGAGTAGAGGAAGAATTATTGTCAGATTTTTATTGCTTTCCACTTAATCTCTTTTTTGTTAATAATGCCAACAAACCTAGGGAAAATAAAGACAGAATGCAATAATGACCTTTTTTTGTTTAGTGGGTATAGTTCAGAACCTCTGCCAGTCTGAGGGAAAATCTCTGTTCACTTACTGATTGATTTAAATTGAAGCCAGAATATTACATTTTAATTGGCAAGAAGCAGGTAATGACTGCCACCCAGAATTGGAAATGCAGAGAACTATCAGGCTGTCATGCACTGTGTTGATCACCATTTATTAGTATTTATTTACTACAGGTACTTATACGGCACCAACAATATATGCAGCACTGTACATATATTTTGTACATTTACATCAATCCCTGCCCTCAAGGAGCTTACAATCTAAAGTCCTTAACTCACATTCATACATAAAAATACTAGGAACAATTTAGACAGGAGCCATTAACTTACCAGCATGCAGGTAGTGTTGTGGCTGAGATTCAAACTGATAACCCTAGTGCTGCTAGGTGTAAGTGCTAACCATTATCAACTAACTATCAATCACAGCACTCAATAAATAAATAAAATAAAATAGCTTTTTAGTAGCGTAGAGGAAGGCTAGAACTACTTTCAGATTTTTGTTGCTTTCCTGGTTGCAGATTTTTTCCTTACTTCCTGTATGATGAAACTATTGTTGGCGGACAGGAAGATAGGGAAAACCTCTCCGAAGGTGAAAGTGCTGCAGATAGCACTGAAAAACCAACAGGAAATGTACCCTTGCTGACTCTATCCAAAACTAGAAGAAATGTTTTTGGATTGACTTACACTTTAATTTTTTTCCTTAGCACCTGTTTTACTAACTGAACATATTGATACTGCCTCTGTCGGTTCAGAAAAAAATACTATATTTGGTAACCTATTATCCTTTCTGATTAGGTGATTTACAAAATCAGTGCCATCAGACTGAGTAATTAGAATTGTTGCATGGAGCTTTCACATTCATTGCTGCACCTGTGGTTCTTTGACTAAACGGCTACAGCCTTGAGTAATTTCATCCTTTATACTTTTGACTAATTAATTGTGTGCCCACAAACTATATCTGGTAATAAACTTGTAATTCAGTCTCTCAAGGAACAAAAAGAAGAAGCTACTGTATATTCCACTTTCTTTGCAGCTTCATTGCTGGTGATACATTCATGCTGTACTGTACAGCACACTGTACTCATATTCAATTGGTATCATTTTTTTTAGCTTTCTTTTGGTGGTATTTAATCACCATTGGGTTTTTATATTTTGCTAAATAAATGAAAAAGCCCCCCCCCCCCAAAAAAAAGGTATTTTCTTACTTTTGCAAGTATGGGCACTGCACTGTTAGGCACTAATAAGCTGCACTGATAGACAATGATGAGGTAGCACTGATTGGCACTAATGAGGATTTACTGATGGGCACTGATAAGCACCACTGATGGGGCTGCACTGATGGACACTGATAAGCTGCACTGATGGGACTGCACTGATAATCAGTATACTGATGAGACTGCACTGTTGATCAGGACACTGTGCAGCACTGTAAAACACTGTACTCACTCGCTCCCCTAACAGATTTGGCTCTCCTCCCCTCACACAAGGTCTCTGTGTGAAGGAAAGAACCCCGTTAAAGACCTGTTGTGTTTACATCTGTGATCACTTGATTTGACACAGCGATCATGTGGGAAATGGCCACTGTGATTGGTACTTTACCCCAATCTGTGATGCGCTGTGTCACAGAGAGTTCCTGATGTGTGCCCCATGAATTAGTATGTTAGAATAACATTTTATATTTTACATTTGACATACTGTATATGGTATATTATACAAGATTTATACATGACAAAGGATACCAAAAGCACTCTGTATTATTCAAAAGGACAGCACAGCAAAAATTGCTTGCCTTCAAGTTCTCTTTGTCTTTGGGTAAGTCACTATCTAACTCACCCACTAAATTTCAGCCAAAGCTGTTAACCGTGTAAATAACAGGCTTTTTAACAACAAAGGAGCAAAGGAAAAGGAGAAAATACGTGAAAAGAACCTTACAGCCTGACCTACTGGATCAAAGGGAAAATACAAAATCTTAATATGCAATCATTTATATTCACCTACTTTTTTTCTACACCTGACCATAGTACATAAAACAATATTTGTACAAAATCACATTACGCATGTTACTTATAGTACATTAGTAATTTGAGCAGAACATTTATTAGCAAGAAACAACTATAATATTTAATTATTAGTTAATTACTAGATTATATTTATTATGGTAAAAAACAAGTAACCTTTACTAAAAACACACTTAGTTGCATACTTACAAATTTCCCTATGCATATCGATACATTTACTGTATTTACACATCTGTATAGAAGTGTTGTAACCACTTTACAACCGGGCTATTGCTGATTGATGGCTACATCGTGGTTTGTTAATTCTGGGAGGACGTACAGTGATGTCCTTCCAGAATCTCGCACCCTGTGCGCCCCCTGGGTAGCGCACATGGGACTGTACATGTTTGCTGGGTTCACAGGACCCGGCGCATCACGGATTATGGTAAAGGGCCAATGACAGTGGCTTTTTACCACATGATCTCTCCATTCAATGATGAAGCAATCAAAATGTAAACCATGCGGGGTTATCCAGGGTTCAACTCTCTCCTCTCCTCACACCGATGCAGCATGTGAAGAGAGAAGAGAAAGATTGAGTGTTCTACAGTAAGCCTCTGACATTTTTTACAATGCCCAGCCATGCCCAGCAGTGCCCAGCCATGCCCCGCAGAGTCCAGCAGTGCCACATCTGTGTCCTACTGTGCCATCTGTGCCACCAGTGCCACATGTGCCACTACAGTGCCTCCTCAGTGCCACCAGTGCCACTACAGAGCCATATCAGTGCCACCAGGGCCACATTGGTGCTCTACAGTGCCATCAGTGCCTCTACAGAGCCACATCCATGCCACCAATGCCACTACAGTGCTCATCTATGCCATCAGTGCCACTACAGTATCCATAAGTGCCACCTGTGACCATCAGTGCCACAGCAGTGCTCATATAGGCCATCTGTGCCACTACAGTGCCCATCAGTGCCATATCAGTGCCACCAGTGCCACCAGTGCTGCCTGTGCTCATTGGTGCCACCTGTGCCCATCTGTGCCACTACAGTGCTCATCTGTGACATCAGTGCACTACAGTGATCATTTGTGCCATCAGTGCCACTACAGTGCTCATCTGTGCCTACAGTGCCCATCAGTGCCACCAGTGCCATCTGTGCCCATCGGTGCCACCTGTGCCCATCAGTGCTACCTGTGCCCATCAGTGCCACTACAGTGCTCATCTATGCCACTACAGTGATCATCTGTGCCATCAGTGGCACTACAGTGCCACACCAGTGTCACCTGTGCCCATCAGTGCCACTACAGTGCTCATTTGTGCCATTGGTGCCACTACAGTGCTCACCTGAGCCATCAGTGCCACTACAGTGCTCATCAGTGCCACTACAGTGCCCAATAGTGCACATCAGTGCCCATAAGTGAGTGCTCATCAGGGTCAGCTAATCAGTGCAGCCACAGTGCATTAGTTCAGTGCAACCTCATCAGTGCACACAAGTGTACCCTCATTAGTGCACCCTCATCAGCACTCAGTAGTGCATCCTCATCAGTGCACATAAGTGGACCCTCATCAGCACCCAGCAGTGCAACCTCATCAGTGCACATAAGTGCACCCTCATCAGTACAGATGGGCCAAACACCCCCCTTCGGTTCGTACCTGAACATGCGAACAGACAAAACATTTGTGAGAACATTCAAACCCTATTAAAGTCTATGGGACATGAACATGAAAAATCAAAAGTGCTAATTTTAAAGGCTTATATGCAAGTTATTGCCATAAAAAGTGTATGGGGACCCGGGTACTGCCCTAGGGGACATGTATCAATGCAGAAAAAAAGTTTTTAAACTGATCGTCTTTTCAGGAGCAGTGATTTTAATAATGTTTAAAGTGAAACAATAAAAATGAAATATTCCTTTAAATATCGTGCCTGGGGGGTCCCCTTAGTCTGCCTGTAAAGTGGTGCATTTGTGTGATGTTTAGAACAGTCCCACAGCAAAATTACATTTGTAAAGGAAAAACTGTCATTTAAACTCGATCGTGCCTGTAATGTATTGCCGACTCCCGGCAATATAGTTAAAAATCACTGAAAAAAATTGCTTGGGGGTCCCCCAGTCCATACCAGGCCCTTCGGGTCTGGTATGGATTTTGAAGGGAACGCCATGCCAAAATTAAAAATAAAATGTCATGGGCACCCCCCAAAATCCATACCAGACCCTTATCCGAGCATGCAACCTGGCCGGGCAGGATAGGGGGGACAGGCGAGTGCCCCCCCTCCTGACCAATACCAGGCTACATGCCCTCAACATGGGGAGGTGGGTGCTTTGGGGCAGGGAGGGGATCTGTGCCCCCCACCCCAAAGAACCTTGTCCCCATATTGATGGGAAAAGAGCCTCTTTCCCACAGCCCTGAGTGTGGTTGTGGGGGTTTGCAGGTGGGGGGCTTATCAGAATCTGGAAGCCCCCTTTAATAAGGGGGCCCCCAGATCCCAGCCCCCCTATGTGAATGGGTATATTGAGGACACGTGGCCGGGTATGGTTCAGAGGGGGGCACTCACTCATCCCCCCTCCTGCCTGGCCAGGCTGCATGCTTGGATAAGGGTCTGCTATGGACACCTTAAAATCCATAACAGACCTGAAGGGCCTGGTATGGACTTTGGGAAGGACCCCCACGCCATTTAAAAAAATAAAGTTGGAGAGGGGTTCCTCTTAAAATCCATACCAGGCCTGAAGGGCCTGGTATGGATTTTGAGGGGCCCATGCCAATTTTTTTAAAAATGTTGCCGTGGAGTTCCTCTTAAAATCCATGCCAGACCCTTCTTATCCGAGCATGCACTGTATATAGCCTACAGTGAATGCAGAATATATATATATATATATATATATATATATATATACATATATATATACACTGGGTATATACTAGGCTGTATATATATATATATATATATATATATATATATTAATAAACTGCCTGCACTGACTGTATTCTTGCTGCCTGCACTGTATTGTATACTACACTGCCTACACTCTGTATACAGTATCTCACAAAAGTGAGTGCAATTCTCACATTTTTGTAAATATTTTATATCTTTTCATGTGACAACGCTGAAGAAATTACACTTTGCTAGAACGTAAAGTAGTGAGTGTACATCTTGTATAACAATTTAAATTTGCTGTCAAAATAACTCAACACACAGCCATTAATGTCTAAACCGCTGGAAACAAAAGTAAGTACACCCCTAAATGAAAATGTCCAAATTGGGCCCAACATGTCAATATTTTATGTGTCCACCATTATTTTCTAGCACTGTCTTAACCCTCTTGGGCATGGAGTTCACCAGAGCTTCACAGGTTGCCACTGGAGTCCTCTTTCAGTCCTCCATGACATCATCACGGAGCTGGTGGATGTTAGAGACTTTGCACTCCTTCACCTTCCATTTGAGGATGCCCCACAGATGCTCAATAGGGTTTAGGTCTGGAGACATACTTGGCCAGTCCAACACCTTTACCCTCAGCTTCTTTAGCAAGGCAGTTATCGTCTTGGAGGTGTGTTTGGGGTCATTATCATGTTGGAATACTGCCCTGCGGCACAGGGAGGGGATTATTCTCTGCTTCAGTATGTCACAGTACATGTTGGCATTCATGGTTCCCTCAATGAACTGTAGCTCCCCAGTGCCGGCAGCACTCATGTAGCCCCAGAACCTGACACTCCCACCACCATATTTGACTGTAGGCAAGACACACTTGTCTTTGTACTCCTGACCTGGTTGTCGCCACATACACTTGACACCATCTGAACCAAAAACGTTTATCTTGGTCTCATCAGACTACAGGACATGGTTCCAGTAATCCATGTCCTTAGTCTGCTTTTCTTCAGCAAACTGTTTGCGGGCTTTCTTGTGCATCATCTTTAGAAGAGGCTTCCTTCTGGGAAGATAGCCATGCAAACCAATTTGATGCAGTGTGCGGTGTATGGTCTGAGCACTGACAGGGTGACCCTCCCACCCCTTCAACCTCAGTGCACATGCACTCAACCTCTTTGGTCGACCATGGCGAGGCCTGTTCTGAGTGGAACCTGTCCTGTTAAACTACTTTATGGCCCTGGCCACCATTCTGCAGCTCAGTTTCAGGGTCTTGGCAATCTTCTTATAGCCTAGGCCACATTTATGTAGAGTAACAATTCTTTTTTTCAGATCCTCTTCAGAGTTCTTTGCCATGAGGTGCCATGTTGAACTTCCAGTGACCAGTACGAGAGAGTGAGAGGGTTAACACCAAATTTAACCCAAATGCTCCCCATTCACACCTGAGACCTAGTAACACTAACGAGTCACATGCCACCGGGGTGGAAAAATGGCTAATTGGGCCAAATTTGGACATTTTCCCTTAGGGGTGTACTCACCTTTGTTGCCAATGGTTTAGACATTAATAGCTGTGTGTTAAGTTATTTTGAGGGGACAACAAATTTACACTGTTATACAAGCTGTACACTCACTACTTTGCATTGTAGCAATGTGTAATTTCTTCAGTGTTGTCACATGAAAAGATATAATAAAATATTAACAAAAATGTGAGGGATGTACTCACTTTTGTGAGATACTGTATATACTACACTGCCTACACTCTGTATATATACTACACTCGCTGCCTACTCTTTATATATATACTACACTGACTACACTCTCTATCCACTAACTAAATTGCCTAACCTCTCTCTCTATCTCCTCCATGTTATACACACTATATGCAGCCGCTGTGCAAGTGGCCTTATACTGTATAGTGTGGGACATGGACTTAGCCCCCTGAGCCAGAGCGTACTGTGATCAGCGGGTGTCAGTTCCCTGCGATCACGCACTGCATTATGGAGCATTCAGGGGCGCTTAAATTTGCTGTGAATGCCCCATAATGTTTGGGATTTGCAGAACAGGTGAATGTCCAATGTTCGGGTCGAACATAACATTGGGCCCATCCCTACTCATCAGCACCCAGCAGTGCACCCTCAGCAGTGCACATAAGTGCACCCTCATCAGCCCCCCAGCAGTGCATCCTCATCAGTGCACATAAGTGCACCCTCTTCAGCGCACATCAGTGCACCCTCATCAGCTCCCAGCAGTGCACCCTCATCAGTGCACCCTAATCAGCACCCAGCAGTGCAAGTTCATCAGCACCCATCAGTGCATCCACATCTGTTCTAGTGCCCTTTTCCACCACAGTCACCACAGTATGGCAACAAAAAATTCTCCACAGAGGAGGCATACCATCTCCTTAGCCTGAGCGACGAGAGCAGCAGGGAGCTCTCTAAGTCTGGGTTTGATTCTGATTCGACATATGAGCCCGTTTCAAGCAGTGGGTCTGCTACAGAATTGGATGAATAGGAAAGTGTGCTTATGATAAGAAGGCGCTCTGGCTAGGAGAAGCAGGCTACTACAAGTAGAGCAGTGCCATACACCTCTAGAGCGGTGCCATCCACTTCTAGTGCAGTGCCATCCATGAGACCACTGCAACAAACGCCAAGCACTAGTGGGGTTTCATCTCAGCCCCAAAGGGGTAGGGCCCTCTCTGCCAGCCTTCTCTATGCCATTCAGAACCCCGTGTGGCTTCCCTCTAATTCAGGAGCAGCAAACCTCCCCCTTTTACTGCCCAGCCAGGTGTCCAGGTGAACACCGAAGATTTTGCCCTTATTGATTTCCATCGTGGCCCAGTGCAACCTCTTTGCACAGCAATTTATCGCAAGTAACCCTCGTTCAAGCTACGCCCGTCCCTTTGAGTGGAGAGAACTTACTGTGGAGGAATGTAAAACATTTTTAGGCCTGACTTTTCATATGGGACTCACAAAATAAACAATTTAAACTCCTACTGGTCCACTAACCCCATCCACCACATGCAAATCTTTCCCTCCATTATGCCAAGATCAAGATACCTTATGATTATGCGGTTCCTCCATTACAATGACAACACTCAATGCCCTCCCAGAAATTACCCATCTTATGACAAACTATTTAAAATTCGCCCCCTTCTGAACTATTTCTCATAAAAACTCACCCAGTTATGTACCTCCAAGCAATATATATCCATCAATGAGGCACTTGTGAAATTCACAGGCATCCTGGCCTTCAAACAGTGTATCCCCAGCTAAAGGGCCCTATATGGGGTTAAGCTGTACAAGCTTTGTGAAGGAGCCACAGGCTACATCTACACCTTCCGGGTCTATGAAGGGAAGGACACCTAGCTGCATCCCCATGAATGCCCAGAGTACATTGGAATCAGCAGAAAAGTTGTCTGGGTGCTTATGTATCCACTCCTTGTGAAGGATTACCATCTTTATGTGGATAACTTCTACTCAAGCTTGCCCCTCTTCCACAATCTTTACTAGAAGAAGACTCCAGCATGTGGTACAGTGAGAGTCAATAGAAAGGGCTTCCCGCAAAGGCTCGTTAATGAAAGGCTTTGAAGAGGGGAGACGGCGTCTTTGTGGAATGAAGAGCTATTGGCTGTCAAGTGGAGGGACAGACGAAACGTATACATCCTATCAACGATTCATAATGACAAATATATGGAAATCCCCAGAATAAACTGCCCAATCCATGAACCAGCTTGTGTCCACGACTATAACCTGTTCATGGGGGCAGTCAACTTCAGTGATCAGATAATTGAATCCTACCTTCCCACAAGAAAATTCCGGCATTGGTATGCAAAATTATCTATTCATTTTTTCAGTTTGGCTATGTACAACACTTACGTCATTTACCATAAATCTACAGAGACCCCCTGCATCAATTCTTCATTACCAAGAAGAAGTCATCACTGCCCTGTTGTATCTTGAAGGCCCACAAGAAAATATTCAATCTGATGCAGTGGGCAGACTCCATGAACTCCACTTTCCTGAGAAACTCCCACCTGTGAAACAGACCAAAGATGTCAGAAGAAATGCCGGGTGTGCTCTAGAGGAAGAGTTAGAAGAGACAATATGTATTTTTGTCCCCAATGTCCTTCCCAACCAGGCCTCTGTATAGGTGACTGTTTCCACCATTACCATACTTCTCTACATTATTAATGAAGTATGGTAAACGTAATTGTCATTTACCTCCACACCTCTTATTCCACTGTACTGGACTGTACATACCGCTGCCTTCCCTGGAAGTGACCCTGGCCTGCTACACGACGATGCTTCTGCCTCACACTTAAAATACCTCTGCCTGCTCCCAAACTGACCCTGGCCTGTTATACAACCGTGCTTCTGCATAACACTAAACCGTACCTACCTCTGCCTGCTCTGGAACTGGCTCTGGACTGTTTGACCATGTTTTTTGTCTGCCTCTTGGACTGATCTTTTACCCTGGAGTAGTGGGATTCATAACACAGGGGTCTCACATATGTGAGGGGCTCCAGAATTGTTTTTCTGGATGAATAAAACTTTTTTAGCTTTCTCATTCCTGGATTAGGATCTGGAGACTCAGAGGCTTCAAAGAGATTTGGGTGGGAGAAGCCTCTACCTCTGTCCCCATTCTTTCCTGGCCTGCTATCTGTACTATGGACCATGCTTCTGCCTACTACCAGGACCAATATTTGTCTCTGCTGGCAATATCTCTACCTGCACTGACCCTGGACTGTATATGGACAGTATCCCTGCCTGTACCGACTAAGGACAATATTCCTGCCTGCTGCCTGGAAAATTAAGTTCGCTGTCACTGACCACGTCTCTGCCTGCTGTCTGGATCAGTGCTCTCCTCCTGAGGACAACTGCACTACTAAAACTGCAGGTAACCTTTTATTTACCCTTTGCTCAGCAGAATGTATTTTGGGATGTAATTCTTGGTATGTACATGCTATGTGTTAGGAAGATGAAGGGCCTTAAAAAAATGTCATAGGTTGTCAGGAAATTAGATGCATACTTTATGGATGGTTCTCCTTAGATGTTGGGCCTCTGTATGTGGCCAGGCTGTGTGAAAGTCTCACACATGTGGTATCACCATACTTAGGAGGAGAAGCAGAATGTATTTTGGGGTGTCCTTTTTCCTATGTATGTTCTGTGTGTTGGAAATATCTTATAAATATACAACTTTGTGTAAAAAAAATGAAATGTGTTTTTATTTTTTTTCCACATCTTCCAAACACTTCTGGAAAAAAATGAACCCTTCAAAAGACTCATTATGCCTCATAGATTATATGTTGGGATGTTTGCTTTCCAAAATGAGGTCATTTTGTTGGCGTTTCCATTGTCCTGGTGCTCCAAGACCTTCAAAAGTGTAATAGGTGGTTGAGAAATGAGATGTGCAATTTATGCTTTTAAAATGCCTGAAGGTGCTACTTCAATGTTAGGCCTCTGTATGTGGCCAGGATGTGTAAAAGTCTCACACGTGTTTTAATTTTTTTTCCACATTTTCCAAAAACTTCTGGAAAAAAACGACATGTTAAAAAGACTTATTATGCCTCATAGATTATATGTTAGGGTGTTTGCTTTGCAAAATGGGGTCATTTTGTGGGCGTTCCCATTGTCCTGGTGCTCCAGGACCTTCAAAAATGTAATAGGTGGTTGAGAAATGAGATTTGTAATTTATGCTTCTAAAACGCTGAAGGTGCTACTTCAATGTTAAGCCTCTATATGTGGCCAGGCTGTGTAAAAGTCTCAAAAATGTGGTATCACCATGCTCAAGAGGAGTAGCAAAATGTATTTTGGGGTGTCATTTTTGTTATGTAAATGCTATGTGTTGGAAATATCTTATAAATGAACAACTTTGCGTAAAAATGAGTTTTCATTTTTTTTCCACATTTTCCAAAAACTTCTGGAAAAAAATGAACAGTTTAAAAGACTCATTATGCCTCATAGATTATATATTGGGGGTGTTAGCTTTGCAAAATGGGGTAATTTTCTGGGCGTTTCTATTGTCCTGATGCTCAAGGGCCTTCAAAAATGTAATAGGTGGTTGAGAAATGAGATTTGTAATTTATGCTTCTAAAACGCTGAAGGTGCTACTTCAATGTTAAGCCTCTATATGTGGCCAGGCTGTGTAAAAGTCTCAAAAATGTGGTATCACCATGCTCAAGAGGAGTAGCAAAATGTATTTTGGGGTGTCATTTTTGTTATGTAAATGCTATGTGTTGGAAATATCTTATAAATGAACAACTTTGCGTAAAAACTAGAGTTGAGCGAACTTCTAGAAGTCCGGGTTCTGCTGGTTCGGCCGAACTTCGGGACAAAGTCCGGGTTCGGGTCCGGACAGAACCCGAACTTTGTCCCGGACCCCGAACCCCATTGAAATCAATGGAGACCCGGACTTTTAGGTACAAAAAGTGCTGTAAAATAGTCCTGGAAGGTCCTAGAGGTCTGCAAAAGGAAGGAAATGTGGGTAAGGGTGGGACAAGTGACCTACAAAGAAATGGGGACAGGGAAATAACTTTAAATATTTTTAAAAAAATAAAAACATAAAAAATGCAAAAATGGAAATCATCTTCAAAATGGGTCTGAAAAGTATTAATTAACATTAGAGGCCATAGAAATGTTCTAAAATCATCTTCAAACTGTGTCAAAAAAGTATAAATAAGCCGGAAGTACCCATATCACTGTTCTGCAAAATGTGTGTATCACTTTAAATCAAACCGGAAATCAG
>BLSH010342267.1:501225-514983 GCA_018402905.1 Glandirana rugosa
ATCGTCGTATTTAATGTGTAGAGTAAAGAGTTGGTGGATAATGTCAAAACTTCCGGGACCTCGTGGTCCTATTATCTTTGTGGGTGTTTTACTGGGGTAAAACCTTTCGATTGTGGGGTTATATATTAGATACTCCGTATTACTCAGAAAACTTACCAATTAAAAAAAGGTCTTCAAAAACCTTTTACACCTTTTTTTACTTTTGATTAAAAGGACCACGGAGGTACCGTCGTATGGACACTGTTCGAGGCGGAACCGAGGAGGGAGTCCTGCTCACTTATCATATTTTCTTTTCCCGATCACGGGAGAATGCTGGGAGGGCACTAGCCCTTTTCTTTTATACTATTCACTCGTCCTGAGGGAGGAGCCAAGGCGGAGCTTGTCACAGGTATGCTGCCATGGAGGCACCAGGAAAATTAGTTTTCATTTTTTTCCACATTTTCCAAAAACTTCTGGAAAAAAATTAACCATTCAAAAGACTCATTATGCCTCATAGATTATATATTGGGGTGTTAGCTTTCCAAAATGGGGTCATTTTGTGGGTGTTTCTATTATCCTGGTGCTCCAGGGCCTTCAAAACTGTAATAGGTGGTTGAGAAATGAGATGTGTAATTTATGCTGCTAAAATGCCTGAAGGTGCTAATTCAATGTTGGGCCTATGTATGTGGCCAGGCTTTGTAAAAGTCTCACACATGTGATATCGCCATACTCAGGAGGAGTAGCAGACTGTATTATAGGGTGTCATTTTTGCTATGTACATGCTATGTGTTGGAAATATCTTATAAATTGACAACTTTGCACAAAAACAATGCATTTTAATTTTTTTTCAAATTTTCCAAAAACTTCTGGAAAAAAATGAACCATTCAAAAGACTCATTATGCTTCATAGATTATACATTGGGGTATTTGCTTTCCAATATGGGGTCATTTTGTGGGCATTTCTATTGTCCTGGTTCTCCAGGTCCTTCAAAATTGTAGTAGGTGGTTGAGAAATGATATGTGTAATTTATGCATCAAGAACGCCTAAATATGCTAACTCAATGTGGGCCCTTTGTATGTCGTCAGGCTGTGTAAAAGTCTCATACATGTGGTATCGCCATACTCATTTTCATACCATCACACACTTTTAGGTAATATGTCATTGCTCACTTATCTTGGTTTCTGTTGTAGTTTGCACATCACCACAGTACCCCATATGGATTCATTCATGAATTCATCAATTTAGGTTAGTCTTTCACACACCTTTATATTTCTTAATCCCCTATGGGAACACATAGATCAATCATTCAGTAATACCTTTTCACATTTTGATTCATTTGCTCATTATTTTTGTAGATCAGCATAGTTTATCAATACACATTCATCACATACAAGAACTGTGTCGTGGTGATCTGGCCTGCCCTATGGCTGTTTTTCCTCGAGTCCCCCATCTATCAATTATCTGTGTATATGATGTACAAGCAAATCTTGAATTCTTCTTGCCAATCATGCTCTCATGTTGATTTTTTGTATATATACAGTATGTATCATATTTATCATGTGTATAAATATTTTGTATCAAGTTTTTTTATTAACAGTTTTATATATGAATTTTTTGATCAAAATCATATTTATTAATTACATTTGATGTGTTTTCTGGAGATCATGATAGGTTCAATGTGACTATGGCAATAAACATCAGAAATTCAATTCCATATACACAGTTTATGTAGTATTATTTACAATGACACGCCTCACTCAAAGCCCCATTTTTTTCTGTTTTCTTTTATATCCAAATTAATTTTGTTGTCTGGTCATTTTGGGTAATGGGGTAAGGTCTAGTATTATCTCTTAATACATAATCAGAGCCTCAGCACTCTGTAAGTCCCTCAGTCATGATAAAAAACGTTACAAATGTTTTTTTTTTGCTGATGCCTGGACTTATGGGAACCATTTTTCTTTAACCACTGCATATTAACCACTTAAGGACCGGAAGGATTTCCAGCTTTAGGACCGGAGCCCTTTTTGCGATTCGGCGCTGCGTCGCTTTAACTGACAATTGCGCGGTCGTGCGACGTTGTACCCAAACGAAATTTGCGTCCTTTTTTTCCCACAAACAGAGCTTTCTTTTGGTGGTATTTGATCCCCTCTGCGTCAGTTCTGATTGCCGCTATAAACAAAAGAAGAGCGACAATTTTGCAAAAAAAAACAAATTTCTTACTTTTTGCTAAAATCCAAATCCAAAAAAAAAATATAAAAAACATTTTTTTTCACCGTTTTTGGCCGATTTATATTCTTCATCAATCAATCGGCGTTTATTGATTGGTTTGCGCAAAAGTGGTCGCGTTTACGGATGATGAGAATTCATTTTTGGGGTTTTTATTTTTTTTTTATTTTTTACTAATAATGGCGGCGATCTGCGATTTTTTGCGGTACTGCAATATTTCAGCGGACATGGCGGACCATTTTGACACTTTTTTGGGACCATTGGCATTTATACAGCGATCAGTGCTATAAAAATGCACTGATTACTGTGTAAATGCCATTGGCAGTGAAGGGGTTAACCTGCAGGGGGCGCACTAAGGGTTAACTATGTTCCCTGGGCGTGTTCTAACTGTATGGGGGATGCCCTAACAGGGGAAGGGAAGTTATCACAGCCTTCACGTAAAGGAAGGCTGTGATCACAGCCCTTCCCCCTCACACAGAGCGGAGGTCCATGTTTACTTACACGGACCTCCGCTCCTTCACTCCGGGGGGGGCATCGCGGGTGGCCGGCGGCAATCGAAGCCGCCGCACCCACTCCCTGGCCCCCCCCGGACACAGTGAGCGCGCGGGCGCAGTTGCCGATCGGCGGTCGGCAAGTGGTTAAGCAATGTTCATTAACTGCATGCGTATTTATTGCTATTGGTCAAAGATTCACTATTCTGTTTCCTATCAATTATTTTAGAATATTATAGGCTAATCTCCCATTAAAATGGCAAGGTAAAAATAGAGCTAGACATTGTTCTTAACTATTTGAATTCATCCAGTAATGCTGCTAACAGGTGTGTGTGTCTAAGAGATGAACATGGAACATACAAATTGAGGAAGACGCAACAACTAGTTTTATTACATCTCTCAATCACAGTCTCCTGTCGACAGGGATTTGTTTTCATCAGCAAACTATTCCTAGCTGCATATTTTATGTGTTATGGTATCCTAACTCATTCTTCTTTCTACTGACATGTTCATTTTAAACATTCCTAGAATGCATATCAACTGGTACTGGTACAGTCCTTCATTATATTGCTGTGATACACTAAATATTAATTTTCTTTTTGCACGTGGCCACTCTTGGTAGTAGGTCTTGTAACCCCTAGATTTTACTGGGACCAAAACTAAAATTGCAAATGTCATCTTAATTTTAACCTGTTGTAAAAATCTTATTGTCTGATCTTAAAGAGATACAGTGATGCTCTGTAGAAACCATCATTTAGGTATAGTTTTATGTCAATCTACTGATCATATAGACAAAAACAGCAGAAGGGCCTCAACTGTTTTATACTGGTGTAGCTGATAAATGCTGTGAAACTTTCCTTAGTTGCTGCTTTATTATCAGTCTGACTATGGACAGTGCTCATGTATGGCATGTCTCCAGTGCATTGGGCAGCCATCTTGGCTGGGTCTGGATGACTCATACCACAGATCAAGGAGAAGTGTAGTGGGGAGCATGCAGAGAGGAAGAAAGAGAGCCCCACAAGGTCGCAGTGAGGGGGGAACAGTGGTGTGTGGAAAGAGTTTGCTGGAGCAACTGATGCTGTGCTGACCAGGAGAAGAGTGCTAATCAGGGACTGCAGCTGCCTTTATGCTATGTGCAGTGCTACCTGTTAGGAGACCTGGATACTAAACGTTCACACTGGGGATCAGTGTTTCTATTTCTGTGACCATCAGCAGACCCCTGCCCATCAGGAGATAATCACTGGCTACTACTGCAGTATTAAATCAGAAAATAAATATATACAACATGGAAGATTTAGAAATGTTAATTGTGATGAAATAATACCCTGAAATGTACACCTTTAGTCTGGAATTCCTCCCGAAAAATAATAATGATTTGGTGGTTTCACTACTGTGCTTCTCACTGTTCTCCTTGTTGGAGAGAAAACTGCAGAGCAAGAATCTATCTGCTTCTCTTTCATCTATTCTGTGAATGTGTGGTATTGATTTTGGATTTTTAGGGGACCTCAGGCATTCCTCTTTTTGCTTGAAGATCCCCCTTAAAAATTATAGTAGAAGCACAAGAAAAAACCCCCTTGGGACTTTGCATGAGGAGACCAACTCACCAAGAACAAAGTGGTATATATAAAAAATTGGTATTTATTTATACATTTAAAAAAAATAAAAAGAGCAATAAAGCCAGACACCCTATGGGGTGATGGTTTACATCATGGACAATAAATAGAATAATGACATGTAGTACTAACAAAAACAAATATGTAGAGAAATAACCAAAAAGGCTTAAAAGGAGAGAACCACTAAATCTGCTTTTGTGGCAGACAAGGACCCTTAGGGGTCTTCTACTCATGTTGCTCGTGATGGGGGTTGTACCACTCTAATTGTTTGGGGTTATCATTGACAGCAATCTATATATTCTCCTTAAAAATTATATATCTGCATTTTTTTTCATTCGTGTTGTATGTGCTACAGCAAAAGTAGCATTTACAAAGAAAAAATCATACCATGTAAAATTGCCAACAAATTACATTTTATTGTCGGATTCTTTTTTTTCCTTTTTTTTTTTAAACAGCATGGCAACCTTCCCAAAGGTTTTGGGGAACCATACAGGCTTCTGTGTGCTGTTTTTCATTTTTTTTAAATAGAAGAGAAAGGTAATTCACTGGCAATTTAAAACTATTTTTTTCTATATAAAAATAAAAGGTTTAAAAAGTTATGCTTTCCAAATGGATTTTTGTTTTGCACTTGTACATATTATCCATGACAGTGGCCACCTCCCTTCCCCCATACTATCTTCCCAAAACTTTTTGCCTTTTAGTCCAACAAATTGGCATTTTTGTTTTGACAGGTTCGACCCCCATTGATTGCAATGGGGTTTGGGTTTTACATTCAAAATTCTTTGAAATTCGCTAAACCCTGCTCAAACCAAATCAAACCAAGGCCAGTTCAGCTCATTCTAGTCATGAGACAGCAAATCCCTGCCTCTACGATGATCACTACCTGCACACAGAGGCAAAGTGCAAAACAAGACATGGCAGGTTAATCATAGGGAAAACATCAGCTGTGAGGAACCTACAGGCAAAACTGCTGACTAGTAATTTGACCTCTTCTTACCTTTTCTTTGGACACAACTTTCACATTTTAGTTATTTTTTAATATACATTGTTTCATATTTTATATCAAAGATTATTTGGTTTGTTGGAAAGGAGACTTAGCAAATCACATTAGGGTGAAAACATGAAATATTTAGAATATTTTGTTGTGCTCAGAGGACCAGTTGTCAAGAGAGATTTGACAAAGCATAACAAAATCTGCTGCTAGAGTCAAATATTAAGTAAGCAGTTTCTTTTTTTTAACCTACACATATAAGTGCTGTGCATATTCCTCATATATATTTCTCTCTGATCATTTTATAAGCAAACCAATTGTATTTTGCTTTGTGAGACAGTTCTTTGACTGTGATTGATCTTTCATCCTTTCAGCATACACCTGTCATCAACTCAATCACTTGGGTATTTACTGTACTTCACTAATGCTCACAAATATCTCATTATTATTCCAAGTTGGTTTCATTGTAGCTTCAAGATCACTTGGGGCAATCAATGTTCTCTTTAGAACATTGCAATATATTCTGACAACAAGCTTCCCAACAGAAATTACTAACAGAGATTTATATAGTGTGTGTGCGCGATTATATATATATATATATATATATATATATATATATATATATATACACACAGTATCTCACAAAAGTGAGTACACCCCTCACATTTTTGTAAATATTTTATTATATCTTTTCATGTGACAACACTAAAGAAATGACACTTTGATACAATGTAAAGTAGTGAGTGTCCAGATTGTATCACAGTGTAAATTTGCTGTCCCATAAAAATAACTCAACACATAGCCATTAATGTCTAAACCACTGGCAACAAAAGTGACTACACCCCTACATGAAAATGTCCAAATTGGGCCCAATTAGCCTTTTTCACTCCCTGGTGTCATGTGACTCATTAGTGTTACAAGGTCTCAGGTGTGAATGTGGAGCATGTCTGCTACATTTGGTGTTATCACTCTCACTCTCTCATACTGGTCACGGGAAGTTGAACATGGCACCTCATGGCAATGAACTCTATGAGGATCTGAAAAAAAGAATTGTTGCTCTACATAAAGATGGCCTAGGCTATAAGAAGATTGGCTGAAACTGAGCTGCAGCAGGGTGGCCAAGACCATACAGCAGTTTAACAAGACAGGTTCCACTCAGAAGAGACCTCGCCATGGTCAACCAAAGATGTTGAGTGCACATGCTCAGTATCATATCCAGAGGTTGTCTTTGGGAAATAGACGTATGAGTGCTGCCAGCATTGCTGAAGATGTTGAAGTGGTGGGGGGGGTCAACCTGTCAATGCTCAGACCATACGCCGCACATTGCATCAAATTGGTCTGCATGGCTGTTGTCCCAGAAGGAAGCCATTTCTAAAGATGATGCGCAAGAAAGCCTGCAAACAGTTTGCTGAAGACATGCAGACTAAGGACAGGGATTACCCTAACCATGTCCTGTGGTCTGATGAGACCAAGATAAACTTATTTGGTTCAGATGGTGTCAAGTGTGTGTGGTGGCAACCAGGTGAGGAGTACAAAGACAAGTGTGTCTTGCCTACGGTCAACCATGGTGGTGTGAGTGTCATGGTCTGGGGCTGCATGAGTGCTGCCGGCACTGGGGAGCTACAGTTCATTGAGGGAACCATGAATGCCAGCATGTACTGTGACATACTGAAGCAGAGCATGATCCTCTCCTTTCAGAGACTGGGCCGCAGGGCAGTATTCCAACATGATAACAACCCCAAACACACCTCCAAGATGACCACTGCCTTGCTAAAGAAGCTGAGGGTAAAGGTGATAGACTGGCCGAGCACGTCTCCAGACCTAAATCCTATTGACCATCTGTGGGCCATCCTCAAATGGAAGGTGGAGGAGCACAAGGTCTCTAACAACCACCAGCTCTGTGATGTCGTTATAGTGAGAGAGGACTCCAGTGGCAACATGTGAAGCTCTGGTGAACTCCATGCCCATGGGTTATGGCAGTGCTGGAAAATAATGGTGGCCACACAAAATATTGACATTCTGGACCCAATTTGGACATTTTCACTTAAGGTGTAGTCACTTTTGTTGCCAGCAGTTTAGACATGAATGGCTGTGTGTTGAGTTATTTTGAGGGGACAGAAAATTGACACTGTTATTCAAACTGTACACTCACTACTTTACATTGTAGCAAAGTGTAATTTCTTCAGTGTTGTCACATGAAAAGATAGAATAAATTATTTACAAAAATGTGAGGGGTGTACTCACTTTTGTGAGATACTATATATTGTGGGAGATTAGCTCGTGGGGATCAACTTTCCTGAGGAAAATAGTCAGCGTGCAACTTTCTTAAAATTTGGCAGCTTGCCAGATTTATTGGTAAAATATTTGCATTTTAAAAAACAAACAAAATGGAAAATAAATCCTTGCCATCTGGCGCTAAACTAAACATTATAGTTTCCTCATTATACGGTGTGGGGCTGGCCCCCGGCAACCACAAAACATAAGCCACAATGCAAACCTTGTCTTTTAAATTTCAAACAGACACACTCACTCAGATCCCTCTCAGAGTTCCAGGTGAGAGCTCTAGTGAGATCTCTTCCTGATCATTTAAGCCACCTGCTGGTGGATTCCAGTGGACCACAAACTCTGGACTGGAACCAGCCCTGCCATGGTGGCTGGCAAAATCTGGACTGAAGTCTGTTTAATCTAGTCCACATGAATGCATATGAGGCGACAGGTAGCGTCTGTCTACCACTTCGCCTCGCATACTGTTACATATCCTACCCCTCTGCTCAAGCTTCTGCGGCTGAGCAACTGTCCCAACCATACAGTGGACCTGGGAGATGGCACCCGCATTTGGAGTCTTCCTACCCGGTGTTCCACTGTGAACTTAAATGGCTGTAGGGCCAGAAACCCCCTAGTCATCTGACTATTTTTCTTCCCGTTGTCACACATCTACTTCAGGGGGGCATGGTCGGTGACTAGCCTAAATGACCTTACTAAAAGGTAGAACTTCAGCGCCTCTAAGGCCCACTCGATAACCAGGCACTCCTTCTCCACAATGGCATAATTCCTTTCACAACTATTAAGCTTTCTGCTTAAGTAGATGACTGGGTGCTCCTCCCCATCTCTGATCTGGGACAGAACAGCACCTAGTCCCACCTCAGAGGAGTCAGTTTGCACAACAAACTCCTTTGTGAAGCCCGGGGTCACGAGCACCGGTTGTATACAAAGGGCTTGCTTCAACTTCTGGAATGCCTTCTCGGCTTCGGGATTCCACTTAACCATGCCCGACCCTCTACCCATCGTCAGATCAGTCAGAGGGATGGCAATGGTGGCAAAGTCGGGGATGGACCGTCTGTAAAACTCTGTAATCCCCAGGAAAGCACAAACCTGTTTTTTATTCAGCGGTTGGGCCACTTTTGAATTGCCTCGATCTTATTGGTCTGGGGTTTCATCAGTCCCCGACCAATAACATATCCAAGGTATTTGGCCTCCTCCTTTCTTTGGGTTGGCTGTTAAACCTGCTACCCTAAGAGAATCTACAACCGCTTGTACTCGGGGCAGATGTGATTCCCAATCTGGACTGTGGATGACCACATCATCCAAATAGGCGTCTGCGTAGGGACAATGCGGCCTCAAGGTTTTGTCCATCATTCTCTGGAAACATGCAGGGGCCCCATGCAGCCCAAACGGCATTCGCTTGAACTGGAAGGATCCCTCGGGGGTAGAAAAGGCAGTTTTTTTCTTTGCTAACTCCATTAAGGGGATCTGCCAGTAGCCCTTAGTTAGATCTAGGGTTGTTATGTACCTGGCACCTCCCAACCTGTCCACAAGTTCAGAAAGAACAAGACGACGTCATCTCTGATGAAACGTAAGTCGGGAGTCTACGTTGACGTCACCACTATTTTGCTTTTCATCCGGAAAGATGGGAACCGGCCGGTTATGCTTGTTTTTACATGTTTTATGTGAGTGTTTTTATCCTTTGTTATTAAACGCTGTATGACCTTACTTCACTAAATGAGTCCTTTCTTCCTGTGGGTGTCTACATTATCACTGTGCGATCTGAGCACCAAGGAACCTTCCATAGGATTAAAGGTGATATAAGAGATCCTATCTGTGACGACACATAAGGAGTGCATATAAATTGGAGGAACTTACAGTACCATCGTGATAAGCGGTCTCATTTACCCTACACCTCAGCCTGGGGAAAAGCCACCGCTCTGAACACAGCTGGTTCTGGTAAGCCTCCAGTCATTAGGTGGTGGATGCACACTGCTTACCAGTGCACCGGGTGTTGTGTTATAAGCTATTTGTACCTGTGGATTTCCTGCACTTATGTATACTAGATTATCTATTGCACAAGTTGGACTTATTGCCTCTAATTCGTATAGTGCCACCACTGGAACATTTTTCTCATTCTGTAGCGCAGCCTAGATTGTACTGTCCACAAGTTTGTCAAGCCGCGGCATCGGGTATGCATCAAACTTAGACACATTATTCAGCTTCCTGAAATCATTACAGAACCTGATAGTGCCATCCGGCTTTGGGACCAGCACTATAGGTCTCGACCAGGCGCTGGGGGACTCCTCTATCACGTCTAACTTTAAAATGGTTTTTATTTCCTTCGCCACCGCCTCCCGTATAGCCTCAGGTATTCAGTAGGGTTTTAAATTTATGCAGACCCCTGGTTCTGTAATTATGTTGTGTTGTAGTACGGTGGTCAGTCTGGGTAGGGGAGAGAAAAAATCTCTATTTTTACTGATAAATTCCTCAACGTCATTTTTTTGCGTCAGTGAAAAGGGGACGTCCGGAGTCATGTATAGCCTGTCTTCTTGAGTAGTGGGCACGGCCAATAAAGTCTCTCTGTCTTTTCATGGTTTTAAGAGATTGACATGGTAAATTTGCTTGGGTTTCCTTTTCCCTGGCTGGTAAACTTTGTAACAAGTGTGAGGCGCAACACCTTAGGAATGCCAGTCCACAAAGTTCATAAGTCTATAAGTATATTAGTCCATGCAAGGTATAGCTTTCTGGGATGGCAGGGTTGGTGGCACCACTTTGTAGTTCACTTCCCCTATGCAATCCCTAACCCTGCAACTTTGCTAGGAATTTACTTTCAACCGTGGGGACTAGCACCAGCACTCTGTCCCCGGGGTTGAAAGTCTGGGTCTTGGCACCGTGATTATAAACCCTTCTCTGGGCCTTCTGGGCTTGCTCCATATGTTCTCGCACCAGGGGCAGGACTGCTGCGATTCGATCCTATATCAAGGAGATATGCTCAATGACGCTCCTATTTGGGGTGGCCTCTCCTTCCCACATCTCTTTTGTGACATCTAGCAGCCCCCTGGGATGTCTACCATTTAAGAGTTCAAAGGGGGAATACCCAGTAGACGCTTGCGGAACCTCTCGTAAACATGAGGTAAGGCAGCAACATATCCCAATCTCTCCCATCTTTCTCCACTACCTTTTTCAACATGCTGATAAGCATTGTATTAAACCTCTCCACAAGTCCATCCCTTTGGGGGTGGTAGACCGAGGTACAGAGATGGGAGATTTTATATGACATGCACAATTCCTTGGTTACACCGGACATAAACAGGGTGGATTGATCCGTTAAGACCTTTTTAGCGATTCCCACCAGGCTAAACACCTGGACCAACTCCCTGTTGATAGTTTTAGTGGAGGTGTTTCGCAAGGGTATGGCTTCCGGATAGTGGGTCGCATAATCTAGTATTACCAGGATGTGTTGGTGTCCCTGGGCAAACTTTACTATGGGTCCCAAGAGATCCATGCCAATTCTTTCGAAAGGCCCTTCAATTATGGGCAGTGGAACAAGTGGACTACGTAATTGGGGTGAGGGTGCAAAGAATTGACACTCAGGGCAGGATTCACAATATTCTTTGACATCTGCATGCAACCCGGGCCAGAAGAATCTCTGGGTTATTATCTCCCTGGTCGCATCCATACCCAGATGTCCCCCATTACATATCTATGGGCTAGATCTAGCATTATCCTGTGAAAAAGTTTGGGAACCACTAGCTGTTCCTCGTCCTCCCCTCGTTTCACCACCTGATACAACAAATTATTTTTAAGAGCCATATAGGGAAAACACACCCCCCAATTAGGGTCCACAGGTTCCCCATCCATCACCTTCACATTTTCTCAGGCTCTAAGGAGAGTGACATCCCGTGGTTGCTCTATACAGAAGTCCTCTCTCTGGACCTCTAAGTCAGGTACTACATTCTGTTCACTATCACAGTCAGAGTCAAAGACATTTTCTGGGTTATTATCCCCCAGCTGGGAGCTATCTTCCAGCTCTTCTGGCTCCCGAACCAGTACAGTAAAAGGAAGAGGGTCTCCTCCTTCCTTGGTTCTGCCACTAGCCTCCCCTTCCATTTGGCAAAAAGGGTTGAGTGAGAGTTCCCGTGCTTCCCTAGCAGAGGGAGCTCTATCCTCCAGACTCCCTGGGCCTTCCCATAACCTCCAAAAATGTGGAAAATCCCTGCCCACTAGGGCGTCATATAGCAGCGAAGGTACCACCCAGACTGAATGAGTCACACTACCGCAAGGGGTGTCATTCTCAACCATCGCCATCTGGTAGCCACAAGTATCCCCTTGGATGCAAATGACTTCAACAGTGCTAGGGTCTAACCTTGCAGGATTTACACAATTGCTTTTTACCAATGTTACCACACTACCTGAGTCAAGCAGTGCAGTGACTGTTCTCCCATCCTCAAAAATCACACACATTTGCTTCTCCATGTGACTTGAAAATGATGCTGTATATGCGACCTATGCAAAAGAGAAAGGCGTCTATTCACATAAGTATAATAGTATTGCATGAGTTCATCATTCAGGGGGCAATTGGCAGCAATATGGCCCAATGCATGGCATCGGTAGCACTGTATGGCTTCTATACCCAGTCCTCTTAAGGGTCCCCAAGACTTCCTGGCTTCTTTGGCCATTCTCCAGATCTAGAGCCCCCAGTCTCTTCAAACATATCAGTCTTATCAAATTTTCCCACGCCCCTGAACCCTGAAACAGTCTTACCAGGTCTGCCAGGCAATCTTTCACCTCTAGACACATTGGAGTGGGGTGCAGATGGGCGCAACGAGTCCTCAGCAGCCGTGTATCTCTCCATGAGGTCCACCAGTTGGCTTGCAGTTTTGGGGTCCCCAACGCTGACCCATTTCCTCAAGGCAACAGGGAGCGCCCATAAATAGCAGTCCATGACCACGCGCTTCACAATCTGGGGACCTGGCAAAGTCTCCGGCTGTAGCCATTTCCTGATAAGGTGAACTAAGTCGTACATCTGTGAACGGGGTGGTTTGTTGCGGCGGGAGGTCCACTGATGCATGCGTTGGGCCCGGACTGCTATGGTGACCCCTAGGCATATGAGTATCTCTGCCTTTAGAGTCTCATAGTCCGGGGCCTTATCTGTTTCCAAATCGAAATAGGCTTTTTGGGGTTCGCTGGTCAAGAATGGTGCTAGCAGTCCTGCCCACTGTTCTTTTGGCCATCCTTCGAGAACAGCGACTCTTTCAAACGTCATGAGGTACGCCTCCATGTCATCCACAGGTGTCATCTTCTGCATGTGGTAAGAAGCGCATACCAACTTTGGTTCCACTGTCTCGGGAGGTGCAGGCCCCTTTTTTAACCCCAGCAGGGCCTCTGCGACCCGGAGGTTTCCTGCAAAGCTGCGATAGCCTGGCAACTCTCCTCTTGTTGAGCTGAAGCGGCCTCTGTGACCTGTCAGTTGGTTTCCTGCTGGGCTGCCTGTTGTGCTGCAATAGCCTGGCGACTTTCCTTTCACTGAGCTGCAGTGACCTCTGTGACCTGGCGGTTGGTTTCCCGCTGGGCTGCATTGGCTTGCAGCACGGCCTTCAACATTTCCCCCATCTTTGAAAGGTGCCTCGCTGAACTCCACCACGTGTGGGAGATTAGCTCATGGGGATCACTTTTCAGAGGAAAAGATTCAGCATGAAGGTCAGTTCCTTTAAAATCTGGTGGCTTGCTAGGTTTTATTGTCACAGGTTTGCAAGGTCAAAACACAGAAGAAAAAAAAACAGGAATAAAAACCTTGAAATCCGGTGCTAAACTATACAGTCAGATTCCTATCTACAAAGTGAGGGGCTGTCCCCAACACCCACAAAACATAAGCACAGTGCAAACCTTAATCTTTGAGTCCAATATTAACACAAAGAGCTTACTCACCTTTCTCCCTTTGAGATCCAGGATAGAGGTCTGCTCTGCTCTCTTCCTGGTCCTTAAATGCAGATGGAGAGGGGTTTGAGTGGACCAGAAAGTCTGGGCCGGAACCAGCCCTACCACAGTGGCTAGCAAAACCCGGGTCAGACTCTCGCTAGTCACCTCAAAATGATCGCAAGCGAGATGACGAGTATCGCCCGTCCATTGTGGAGCCTCACATAACACCACTATATATATATATATATATATATATATATATATATATATATA
>BLSH010342267.1:539787-551176 GCA_018402905.1 Glandirana rugosa
AAGGTTTTCATTTACGTGTATACTCTCCGTACCGTCGGTATCCGTTACTAGATAGACTAGAACGTCGTTTTCTTCGTCGGGGATACCTTCATCATCTCCTTCACCGTCACTTACTAAGGGAAGTCCTTCACATCACCTCGTATCTCTATGATTAAGTTAACGTCCTTGTCCTCAGATTCTTCCTAGTTTCCATTTCTGTGGGTTTTGTTCTTACAAGACACCACGTGGTTTGTTTCTACCACCGAGGAGTCTTCTGTGAGGTGTCCTACCTCTGAACCACCATTAATTTTCTGTGTAGTCCCTTAACAACATTGGGTCTATACCTGTCCAAGTATCTTTTCCTTCTAGCCTAACAGATGTGGCAATATATCTGGGTTACAACAATTCCCTGATGTGTCTTTTAATTACCACCAAGTCTCCATCCTGTGGAGTGTCTTCTGAGGAGCCACCATCTTTGTTTGGTGCACCACAGAACATTCTTGTTTTGGGTGTCTTTACCTTTGATCCTTCTTAGACTCCTGTTCCTGCAATTGAATTAGTATCTCTATGCTCCACTACACTTCCTGAAGGGAATCATTCACTGCCACTTCCTCTACTACTTCCATAGGGGCTGCTTCTTTTGCTGCAAGATCAGATAGATCATTGCCTATGGCTGCCATGCCTCTCATATGTGCATTTACTTTTGGAATTATTACTACTCTTGGCTTTTGAAAAGCTGCAAAAAAGTATTCTATAAGTTTGACATGCTTCAAAAATATAGACCAAATCAAAGGCATATCTACTATTTGTATAGATATTTCCTCTCGTTCTTTCTAGCAATTGGCAGACAGTAATAACTGTTTCTTGAGCCGACCTTCTAAGCACAAGAATCTGTTTTAATAATACTTCATCTAGGGAGGTTACTGAAAAATTAAATCCCATGTGAGGATGGCCTCATCAGTTAATATCTAGAGCTATCTGCAAAAAGTCACATTCTAAATGAGGGTCTTTTTAGCTAGTGTTACTGACTGCCTTTCTTGTTGCACTAGTTCAAGGCAGTTGTGACTATCACTGCCTATGCTAATGTCTTTATCTGAAGCTGCACGATTTCAAAACCGCATATCCATGGCGGCTTCATGCACTTCATGCAGCTTCATGCACAGATGTCTATTGAAGTCACATCCAAAATCGGCAAAAGTAGCACAGGAACCACTTTTGCAAATTGGACCGATTGGAACAGTGCCATTGCCGGCAATCGGCTGCGACTTGTCATGCGATTTGACCTGTCAAGTTGCATGACAAATCACTTCAATGTGAACGAGGGCTCCATGTGGAAGAAGTGTAGTGGGTTTCAGAGTGACACAGCATTTAACAATGATATTTGAAGGGAAAAATAGAGAACTCTAATAGATATGAAATCTCTCTGTTGACACGTCTCATAGTTGCTTGGTTAATAATTTCTTGTACAACATGAGAAGCATACAAGGTCAAGGGTGTTCCTAATACTATGGGGTTGATTTACTAAATCTGGAGAGTGCAAAATCTGGTGCAGCTGCACATGGTAGCCAATCAGCTTCTAACTTCAGCTTGTTCAATCAAGCTTTGACAACAAATACTGGAAGCTGATTGGTTTTTTCAGAGCTGCACCATATTTTGCACTTTTCAGCTTTAGTAAATCAACCCCTATGTCTTTTGTTTTGTCTAGCAGTAAGGCACAAGCTGTGACTTCTTTCAAATATACATCCTGGTGATCCTTTAGTCACTGAATCCAGTTGTGTGGAGATACACAGTACAATACTGGTCTACATTTGTTGCATGTCCATATTTACCATGTCCCATCTACCATTCATTTACTTCTAATATTTCTTTGGTCAGTGACTTTGTAAGGGCAGAATTTTACTAGCCTTTGGGGCAAATTCCCTTGTAAAGTGTAACGTCCTGTCAGGAAAGGCATAAGGTGCTCAGGCGCATAGGTATGCACAAGTGTGAATTCATGTTAGCCACGGTCATGCTCGCACGCATGTAAGAAATCCTGTTAGCCATGCTTGTGCACACTCATTTTCGGTTTGCACACCTGCCACTAAGACAGGCACCAAGTGGACTATTTAAATAGCACTGATGCAATAGAACAATGATGAGGAAACACTACTCAAGGTGTGAGTGCAACAAGTCTGATGTTGCTTCCAAAGCAGAGGAGCCCATCTGGCTCACCACGAGATCAACAGAGAAAACTTGATGAATGGATGCACACCCTGGAAGGATGCCAAAATCATTATTGTCGTGATCAATAAATAAAAGCATATACAGCACAGCGAGCACCAGGAGATAAAAATGTTAACTCGTTTCAGGCAGATAACATTGCTTAATCATAACACCAAATGAAAAAAAATCCTGCCATATACAGTAAAAATACTATAAAAAGCAGCCTAGATGTGTCTCCAACAATATATATGTATATATATACAGTATATATATATATATATATATATATATATATATATATAATTTCTGTAACAGGTTTTCTAGGAAAACCCAAGAGGTCATATTGTTGTTCAGGGAGGGTTAAAAGAAATTGTATATTATTCTTGATTGATTCTTTTGGCTCACTCCATGTCATGTCAAATTGTAGTCAACCTGTCTATCTCAGTTTCATTATTAGTGGTATATCCTATTAAATTAATACAGGAAGCATCATATTCAACCTTGTAAGTGTTTTATTAAACACATGTGTGTTGTGCATGTATATATTATGGTTTTACTTGCCTAATATAATATATGACTTAGGAATTGTGATTTCCAGAGTTTGTAGTTCACAAAAGCTCTCTTATCTAAAATTAATATTTATAATGGTCCAAAAAATATATTGGCTCTTAATTTATTTCTGTATATGTACAAATTGTGTACTAATAAAATAAGTGAACTTTGATTTACCTATTACATCTATGGACATTATTTGTTTCTTAGATAACAAATAAATAAACACCTTGTGGTACCCGCAAGTATCCTTATGTCTTCTGATATCACCCTATGCCCATGTAGAGTTACTTGGATCCCAGCCCCTGGGAGTCCATACATGGTGCCTCCACTTCTGTCGGTGTCAAAATTAATCTCTGCCACCTACCCTCTGTCATTTAACTGGCACATGTCATAACTTCAGTGGCAGTAGAGAACTTGCTATGTGACTATTGCATGGCATGTAGTGGGTATTAGTGACAAATACTGAGGCTGCTGACTTCTCACCTAGGTGACGATTGAGGAAGTGGGAGTGGGTACTGATAAAAATAAGTACTCCCCCCCTCATAAAAAATGTAACTTTTTGAGTTAAGTTCTGTTTTAATATCAATGTAGGCAGGTAAAGTACAACTACAGGGTCTATGGCAGTATAAATAAGTACAGTCTTTAACAATTTTTTCAACTCACTGCAGTGCAAGCAGGCACAGCCTACACAAGACTGGCAACATTACTATAAATTTAGGAGCAGTGAATAATTGTTGCCCCACCATTACACAAACCTGCATTAGGTCAACTTCACTGGCAGGATCAAAAAGTATTTGCTGGGGAATTAAATGAAAACTGTAAGTGTGGATGAAAGTATAATTATATGTTGCAGCATATTTTTTAGAGGAAGGCTATAGTTCTACTTTAAAGCTCCATGCACAGCTTAATACTAGTATTCAAAGGGTGTTGCATACAGATGGAGATGAATTGGAGACTAGACATTACAAGAATGATGGGCTACAGTACTGTTGACACATTAGAAAAGTAATACGTCAGGTTCACTTTTGGAATCAGGTAACTATATTCATTCTAGCTTCAGAGTTTGATGCTCATGACTTTCTTCACTACTTGATCTTTTTTCTTTTTGGTACTCTCTTTCATTTTGCATTACTAAAATTACAGTAAGAGGAATGAGACTTCTCTTCCTGGTTTCTCATTTGTTTGCTGAGAGTCTCTAATGGATATAAAAAACTCAATCTCTAAATTGTTACTAACGCCAAAACTTTTTTTTTTTTTTGGATAGAATACAAGCGGGCTAGTAAAAGGAAGGTTAAAACCCATGTCAGGTTTTTTTTGCCATCTTTATTCCATTGGGTAGACTTCACTTCAGTTTCTGCCCCAAAGCAAAATCAGGAGGTGAGAGGAAATCCCCTCAAAGTGAGGGAATCCCAGGGTGTCAGAACTAGTGTCCCCTCCTTTCTATTCCTGTTCTGGTGTCAACCCAAAATTTGGGATTTTCTTTTACTTTCACTTTCAATGTTAATGGTAAACAGGACAAATAGATAAGGTGAATCTACCTAATGGTGGTGCAGACACCAATAAAACCTTACAGGTGTTCCAATCCCTCTCCATTTACACAAAAAATGTTTTGGCTTTACTGACACTTTATTGTTCATTCGTAAAGGAAATATTCCTTTTAGGAATTCCAAGAAAATACATACAGTACTTCCTTATGTCTTACATTAAGGAGTGCATACAATTATTCACATTTATGTAATACACTGTACCATTGATCCTATGGTGTCTTAGGATTCCTATTTATCTGCATGCAAAGCTAGGAGAAGAATGCTCTCCCAGCAATGAAACACCATTGTGTTCCTTCAACACAGTTTGCTTTAGAGCCGGTTCACACTGGAGCGGCGCGACTTGCAGGGCAAAGCAAGTCGCCCCGCTCAAGGCGACCTCAGCATGGCTTGCAAGGAGACTTCTTTACATAGAAGTCAATGCAAGTCGTGCTGAGGTCGCCCTGAAAATAGTGCAGGAACCTTTTTCTAAGTCGGAGCGACCTGAGTCGCTACTATTAGAACGGTTCCATTGCACTGCATGGGGACGACTTGTCAGGCGACTTGAGTCGCCTGACAAGTCGCCTCAGTGTGAACCGGCTCTAAGGGCTCTTTCACACTAGTGTATCGTTTGGGTTCGCCTGTCAGTTTTTCAGGTGGACCTGAACAGACGCTCCATTGTCCTCTATGGAGTGACGGATGTCAGCGGTGACATGTCCGCTGACATCCGATCCTCTCCAATCTGCTAAACACAGACAGGTGGAAACCCTATTTTCCATCCGTCTGGCAGATCGGATGAACAAGGACAGACGGTCTATGTTCATCCGATTCTCCATAGAGGCGAATGGAGCTGTGACAGGTCAGTTTCTGCACAGAGTGCAGAGACTGTCCTGTCATCCACAGGCTCAGCGGGGATAAAAGGATGGATCCCCGCTGAGCAGCAGAGGCTGCCAAAAAGGGCTCCGCTTGTGTGAAAGGGGCCTTGAGCAATATTGAGAATTGTGACTTACACAAACTCCAGTTTACTAGTAAGGGAAACATAACACATTTCCTAACTAAGATGGGGAACTTATTGATCTTGAAAAAAATTACCTAGCTTGTGGTGTTTTGCTTTTGTCTACTTACAGTCTACTTATTTGATATATATATATATATATATATATATATATATATAAATAATTGTTAATCTTTTTGCTACAGTGGTTGCATCTTTTTTCTGTTAATTTCCAATTCAATAAAAGTTATGTCTGAAGTATTTTGGTTCCATGTGATGAGTGCCTTAGTGATCTATAATCACTTTTTTGCATGTAGTGTGTCTTTTTGCACTTAGGAACTGCACCCCCACACAGGTGTCGTCTCAGGGGTTGGTGAACAAGGCTTGATTTTAGCCATTCCCATACCTGACATATATGGTCTGTACGGGTGTACTTTTATCTACATTTTTCATGACATATATATATACTGTATATATATATATATATATACAGTATCTCACAAAAGTACAACCCTCACATTTTTATAAATATTTTATTGTATCTTTTCATGTGACAATACTGAAGAAATAACACTTTGCTACAATGTAAAGTAGTGAGTGTACAGCTTGCATAACAGTGTAAATTTCCTTTCCCCTCAAAATAACTCAATACACAGCCACTAATGTCTAAACCTTTGGCAACAAAAGTGAGTACACCCCAAAGTGAAAATGTCCAACTTGATCCCAACTCGAGTGTCATGTGACTCGTTAGTATTACAAGGTCTCGGGTGTGAATAGGAAGCAGGTGTGTTAAATTTGGTATTATCACTCTCACTCTCTCATACTGGTCACTTGAAGTTCAAGATGGCACCTCATGGCAAAGAACTCTCTGAGGATCTGAAAAAAAAAAGTGGTTGCTCTACATAAAGATGACCTAGGCTATAAGAAGATTGCTAAGAACTTAGGAACTTAGCTGCACCACGGTGGCCAAGACCATACAGCAGTTTAACAGGACAGGTTCCAGTCAGAACAGGCCTCGCCATGGTCAACCAAAGAAGTTGGGTGCACATGCTCAGCATCGTATCCAGAGGTTATCTTTGGGAAATAGACGTATTAGTGCTGCCAGCATTGCTGCAGAGGTTGAAGAGGTGGGGGGTCAGCTTGTCGGGCTCAGACCATATGTCGAATACTGCATCAAATTGGTCTGCATGGCTGTTGTCCCAGAAGGAAGCCTCTTCTAAAGATGATGCGCAATAAAGCCCACACGTAGTTTGCTGAAGACAAGCAGACTAAGGACATGGATTACTTGAACCATGCCCTGTGGTCTGATGAGACTAAGATAAACTTATTTGGTTCAGATGGTGTCAAGTGTGTGTGGTGGCAACCAGGTGAGGAGTACAAAGACAAGTGTGTCTTGCCTACAGTCAAGCATGGGGGTGGGAGTGTCATGGTCTGGGGCTGCATGAGTGCTGCTGGCATTGGGGAGCTACAGTTCATTGAGGGAACCATGAATGTCAACATGTACTGTGACATACTGAAGCAGAGCATGACCCCTTCCCTTCGGAGACTGGGCTGCAGGGCAGTATTCCAACATGATAACGACCTCAACCACACCTCCAAGATGATCACTGCCTTGCTAAAGAAGCTGAGGGTAAAGGTGATAGATTGGCCAAGCATGTCTCCTGACCTAAACCCTATTGAGCATCTGTGGGACATCCTCAAATGGAAAGTGGAGGAGCACAAGGTCTCTAACATCCACTGGCTCCGTGATGTCGTCATGGAGGAGTGGAAGAGGACTGCAGTGGCAACCTGTGACGATATGATGATCTCCATACCCAAGAGGGTTAAGGCAGTGCTGGAAAATAATGGTGGCCAGACAAAATATTGACACTTTGGGCCCAATTTGGACATTTTCACTTAGGGGTGCACTCACTTTTGTTGCCAGTGATTTAGACATTAATGGCTGTGTATTGAGGGGACAGAAAATTACACTGTTATGCAAGCTGTACACTCACTACTTTACATAGTAGCAACGTGTAATTTCTTCAGTGTTGTCACATGAAAAGATATAATAAAATTCTGTATATATATATATATACACACACTATATTACCAAAAGTATTGAGACAACTGCCTTTACATGCACATGAACTTTAATGGCATCCCAGTCTTAGTCCGTAGGGTTCAATATTGAGTTGGCCCACCCTTTTCAGCTATAACAGCTTCAACTCTTCTGAGAAGGCTGTCAACAAGGTTTAGGAGTGTGTCTATGTGAATGTTTGACCATTCTTCCAGAAACGCATTTGTGTAGGCAGGCACTGATGTTGGATGAGAAGGCCTGGCTTGCAGTCTCTGCTCTAATTCATCCCAAAGGTGTTCTATTGGGTTGAGGTCAGGACTCTGTGCAGGCCAGTCTAATTCATCCACCCCAAACTTGCTTAGCCATGTCTTTATGTACCTTGCTTTGTGCACTGGTCAAAATCATGAGTATACCTCTCGTATGCTTGTAAATATTTTATTATATCTTTTCATGTGACAACACTCAAAAAATGACACTTTGCCACAATGTAAAGTAGTGAGTGTACAGCTTGTATAACAGTGTATATTTTCTGTCCCCTTAAAATAACTCATCACACAGCCATTAATGTCTAAACCGCTGGCAACAAAAGTAAGTACACCCCATAAGTGAAAATGTCCAAATTGGGCCCAAAGTGTCAATATTTTATGTGGCCATCCTTTTTTTCTAGCACTGCCTTAACCCTCTTGGGCATGGAGTTCACAGGTTCCCACTGGAGTCCTCTTCCACTCCTCCATGACAATCACAGAATTGGTGGATGTTAGAGACCTTGCGCTCCTCCACCTTCTGTTTGAGGATGCCCCACAGATGCTCAATAGGGTTTAGGTCTGGAGACATGCTTGGTCAGTGCATCCCCTTTACCCTTCGCCTGGTAGAGCAACAATTCTTTTTTTCAGATCCTCAAAGATTCTCATATCTCCAGTGACCAGTATGAGAGAGTGAGAGCGATAACACCAATTTTAACACACCTGCTGCCTGTTCACACCTGAGACCTTGTAACACTAACAAGCCACATGACACTGGGGAAGTAAAATGGTTAATTGGGGCTAATTTGGACATTTTCACTTAGTGGTGTACTCACTTTTGTTGCCAGTGGTTTAGACACTTCTTCAGTGCTGTCACATGAAAAGATATAATAAAATATTTGAAAAAATGTGAGGGGTGTACTCACTTTTGTGAGATACTATATATATATATATATATATATATATATATATATATATATATATATATATAATATAAAATGCAGCCAATATAATACAAATGAAGGACATATTATCCATGAAGCACTCTACTTTTGGCCCATTAAAATGAACAACATCAGCAGCAGGAATACCAAATGAAGTGTCAAACAACAGCTGACTTTGGAGATAGAAAAAGCTATAAAAGCTGTTATTTTTTACATTTATGAATTAGTTATAAATCTTTATAAACAAAAAAGTATCATAACTAATACTTCTATTGGTGGGTGCTCGCTATGGACTTCAAAGATGCTGAATTTATATTTGTTGTGCAAAAAGACAGATGCATCCAGAGTAATGTTATTCATCCGGCATTAAATATTTAACAAAACAGTTTTCCCCCTTCTGTAATATAGGTGAGTCTGATTTAATAGAGAACCCAGAGACAATAGTGCTGTCTATGGAATACCATACGTCTCATACTATGAAAGAATCTTCTAAGTCAGGGAAGCTGCTTCTTGACAGCTTGGTATAATTTATGAATTTCCATTGAATTCTTTTTGTAAATTTAATAAAACAGGAAACTATTCTCTTGTCAGATGTTCTTATTAAATACACTGTAATCTTTAACAACACGGAAGCTCTGTGTGCATTCACACAGTCTACATTTAATTGTTCCAGTCAATTTTAGAATGTACAGTATGTGATATGTAGACTTATACAAAGAATTTGATTTCAAATATATTAACATGTAAGGAAAGCCGCTTATACATTTGAACTCCCACTAAATGCTAAGCCTCGCATTGAGTCTGAATGGAGGAATTTAGCAAATGTGTACAGTGCCTATTCTTCAATACACAATAAATAAGAAAATACCAAACTGTATACGGGAAAAATATGGATATTGTCTCTTTATAAAATGGAGATCAAAGCAGATTATATTGAAATTGAAGATAAAGAGATCCATTTAAATGAAGTTCGAAAAACCAGTAATCTTTTTTTATAGGGGCCAGTAAATATAAATTACACATTGTCTAGAAACTAATTTGTACGAGGTCAAATTAATTGGTAAATATAACATAGTTTACAAACTTTATTTTAACAAAGAATAAGTAACATGGTATACACACTTGAGCTAGGAAAGCAGGGCATTTTTTGCTATTAAGCACTGGTAATAGTGCGGTCACCCAAAACAAATTTATATCCTTCTTTCACACAAACAGAGCTTTCTTTTGGTGGTATTTAATCACCACTGGGTTTTGTTTTTATTTTTTTAATGAATACACTATATTACTAAAAGTATTGGGATACCTGCCTTTACATGTACATGAACATTATTATTATTATTATTATTATTATACAGGATTTATATAGCGCCAACAATTTACGCAGCGCTTTACAACCTGAGGTAGACAGTACAAATACAATACACTTAATACAGTAGGAATTAGAGGGCCCTGCTCGTTAGAGCTTACAATCTAAAAGGGAAGGTCAAGAGATACAAGAGGTAATAACTGTGGGGGATGTGCTAATAGAGAAGATAAAAGTACAGTTGTTAGGTGGGAGCCAGATACACTTCTCTGAAGAGATAGGTTTTCAGGGATCGTCTGAAGGTGGACAAACTAGGAGAGAGTCGGACAGATTGGGGTAGAGCATTCCAGAGGATGGGAGAGGCTCTGGAGAAGTCCTGGAGGCGAGCATGGGATGAAGTGACAAGGGAGCTAGAGAGCAGGAGGTCTTGGGAGGAGCGAAGAGATCGATTTGGTTGGTATTTTGAGACCAGGTTAGTGATGTAGCTGGGGGCCAGGTTGTGAATTGATTTATAAGTTATTGTTAGGAGCTTGAATTTAATACGTTGGTTGAGTGGCAGCCAATGTAGGGATTGACATAGGGGTGTAGCAGATGCCGAGCGGTTCTTAAGGTGGATGAGCCTGGCGGCAGCGTTCATAATGGACTGAAGTGGGGATAGACTATTTAGAGGTAAGCCAGTGAGGAGGGAGTTGCAGTAGTCGAGGCGAGAAATGACCAGGGAGTGGATTAGTAGCTTAGTGGCGTCATCGGTTAAGAAGGGGCGTATCTTGGAGATGTTGCGGAGGTTGAGGCGGCAAATTTTGGATAGCGATTGTATGTGGGGCTGAAAGGTTAATTGGGAGTCTAGGATTACACCTAGGACCTTGGCGTGGGGGGACGGGTTGATAGTTGAGCCATTGATTTTGACAGAGAAGTCTGGGGAAGTGGCACGTGGGGGAGGAAATATCATAAGCTCGGTTTTGGATAGGTTGAGTTTGAGGAAGTGATGTGACATCCAAGCTGATATGTCTATCAGTAAGTTTGTGATGCGTGAGGAGACATATGGAGAGATCTGGGGGGTTGAGAGGTAGATTTGTGTGTCATCAGCATAGAGATGATACTGAAAGCCATGGGAGGCAATCAGCTAACCAAGGGAGGAGGTGTAGATTGAGAAAAGGAGAGGTCCAAGAACAGAACCTTGGGGGACACCGACAGAGAAAGGAAGAGGAGAGGAGGAGGTAGAGTTGTAGGTGACACTGAAGGAGCGGTGGGATAGGTACGATGAGAACCAGCTTAGAGTACAGTCACGGAGACCAAAGGCATGGAGTTTTTTGAGGAGGAGGGGGTGGTCCACTGTGTCAAAGGCAGCAGATAGGTCCAGGAGTAGTAATACAGAATAGTGTCCATTGGTTTTAGAAGTTATTAGGTCATTAGTGAGTTTAAGGAGAGCAGTTTCTGTAGAATGCTGAGGGCGAAATCCAGACTGAAGGGGATCAAGAAGTTTGTTCGTGGTCAGATGGTCACTCAGTCGGTTGTAGACCAGTCTTTCGAGGAGTTTGGAGGCGAAGGGGAGTAAGGAGATGGGGCGTAGGTTGTTAATATTGGTGGG
>BLSH010342267.1:561760-576539 GCA_018402905.1 Glandirana rugosa
CACAAACATGATAGGACCGTAAATTCACGGAGGTTTTGACACTATCCATCACTCCTTCACTGTACTCATTTATGTGGGTTTTTGGAAAATTACAATATTTCTTTTTTTATGTACACAAAGTTGTCAATTAAATTATATATTGCTCACACATGCCATGGGTATATGTGGAGTAACACCCCAAACCAAATTCTGCTGCTTCTCCTGAGTATGGGGATACCACATGTGTGAGACTTTTTGGGAGCCTAGCCACGTATGGGTGCTAAAAAACAATGACCGCCTTCAGGCTTTCAAAGGGTGTATTTACTCATGTCACTTCCTCACTACCTATCACAGTTTTGGAGGCACTTAAATGCCAGGATAGTACAAACACCCCCCCCCCCCAATGACCCCTTTTTGGAAATTAGATACCCTAACTGTCCTGGCATTTTATGCCCAACATTAGAAGCTTATATCAAACATCACCCACTCTTCTAACCACTTGAAGACCAAGCCTTTCCTGAGACTTTTTGTTTATTTGAAAAAAATCATTTTTTTACTAGTAAATCACTTTGAACCCCGAAACATTATATTATTTTTTAAAGCAGAGGCCCTATAGAATAAAATAGTAGGTGTTGCATTTTTTTATGTCACACAGTAATATCGCAGCAGTTTTTAAAATGCAAATTTTTTTGAAAAAAAAACACTATTTTGAATTTAATTGCACAAAAACACAATATATTGCCCCAATGTTTGGTTAACTATAAAAGATGATCTTATACTGAGAACAGCCCACCAAGCACCCCAAAAATGTGGGTGGTGGCCGAACGGGTAAGCAATGTTTCCTGACTATCTAACATCTTTCAAAACCCTGTGTGAATGTGTGCACTACACTGTGCCATACCTTATACTAATTCTCCACTGGTGTGTGGAAGTGACGGAAGCAGTCCTTGAAACAGAGACCAGGTTGGCCAGGACAGGAGGGACAAAAAAGTGTCACACCTTATTTCATGTCTGCTTTTTTGGGGTGACTTTTATTATGGGAACACAATTTTAATTATCTGCAGCCACTCTCCCCTCCGTTTTTTTAAGGTACACTTTTTAGGTATTTAACCACTTCAGTTCCAAAAGGATTTACCCTCTTAAAGTGGTTGTAAACCCTGGGAGAAAAAAATCTACAAGACAAAGGCACAATGAGCTAGTAGTATGCATCGCATACTAGCTCATTATGAAATACTTACCTTAGATTGGCGCTGTTGCAGTGGTCCCCGCACACCAGCGACATGTTTCCTGGAGCTTCTTCCGGGTTCGCAAACTCCGGCCCATTACAGCATGGGCTCCAGAGGGGTGATTGGCTGGAGCTGAGATGGTGTCACTCCTGTACATGCACACATTTACTGAAGAAACATCACCCTCAGGCCGTTTCTTCAGTGTGCATGTGCCGATGACGTCGACACATGCGGATACAGTGAATATCTCATAAACCGTGCAGGTTTAGGTGACATTCACGGTACCTACAGGTACAGTGGGGATCAAAAGTTTGGGCACCCCAGGTAAAAATTTGTATTAATGTGCATAAAGAAGCCAAGGAATGATGGAAAAATCTCCAAAAGGCATCAAATTACAGATTAGACATTCTTATAATATGTCAACAAAAGTTAGATTTTATTTCCATCATTTACACTTTCAAAATAACAGAAAACAAAAAAATGGCTTCTGCAAAAGTTTGGGAACCCTGCAGAGTTAATATCTTGTACTGCCCCCTTTGGCAAGTATCACAGCTTGTAAATGCTTTTTGTACCCAGCCAAGAATCTTTCAATTCTTGTTTGATGTATCTTTGCCCATTCTTCCTTACAAAAGTTTTCCAGTTCTTTGAGATTTCTGGGCTGTCTGTCATGCACTGCTCTTTTAAGGTCTATCCATAGATTTTCAATTATGTTGAGGTCAGGAGATTGTGAAGGCCATGGCAAAACCTTCAGTTTACGCCTCTTGATGTAATCCCCTGTGGATTTTGAGGTGTGTTTAGGATCATTATCCATTTGTAGAAGCCATCCTCTCTTTAACTTCAGCTTTTTCACAGATGGCATCAAGTTACCATCCAAAATTTGCTGACATTTTATTGAATCCATTTTTCCTTGTACTAGTGAGATGTTCCCTGTGCCACTGGCTGCAATACAACCCCAAACCATGATTGATCCACCCCCATGCTTAACAGTTGGACAGATGTTCTTTTCATTAAATTCTGTGCCCCTTCTTCTCCAAACGTACCTTTGCTCATTCTGGCCAAAAAGTTCAATTTTAACCTCATCGGTCCACAGAACTTGTTTCCAAAATGCATCAGGCTTGTCTATATGTTCATTTGCAAAGTTAAAAAACTGATTTTTGTGGTGAGGAAGTAGAAGAGGTTTTCTTCTGATGACTCTTCCATGAAGACCAAATTTGTACAAGTATCTCTTTATAGTGGAATAGTGTACCACAACTTCAGTGTCTGCCAGATCTCTCTGGAGGGATCGTGCAGTCAAACGTGGGTTTTGAATTGTTTTTCTCACAATCCTGCGAGCTGTTCTGTCTGATATTTTTCTTGGTCTTCCAGATCTTGCTTTAACTTCCACTGTTCCTGATGACTGCCATTTCTTAATTACATTCCGAACAGAGGATATTGACATCTAAAAACGCTTTGCTATCTTCTTATAGCCTTCTCCAGCTTTGTGAGCGTCAACTATTTTCAGTTTCAGGTTTCTAGACAACTGCTTAGAAGATCCCATGGTGCTGATTGTTTGGGCAAGGCCAGATGAGTCTGGGCATTTAAAACCTTTGAGATTGACATCACCTGGCCTTCCCAGACGATGATTGAGAACAATCCATGACACGGGCAGGTCTCAGCCTTGCAAAGGGGGCAGTGCATGCTATAAATTCTGCAGGGTGCCCAAACTTTTGAAGATGCCATTTTTTTGTTTTCTGTAATTTTGAAAGTGTCAGTGATGGAAATAAAATCTAACTTTTGTTTACATATTATAAGAATGTCTAATCTGTAATTTGATGCCTTTTGGAGATTTTTCCATCTTTCCTTGACTTCTTTATGCACATTAATACAAATTTTTACCTGGGGTGCCCAAACTTTCGATCCCCCCTGTAAGCCTTATTATAGGCTTACCAAGTAGTTGTAAAGGGTTTACAACTACTTTAATGAGCAGGGCACTTTTTACAATTTGGCACTGCGCTGCTTTAACTGATAATTGCGCGCTCATGCAATGCTGTACCCAAATTAAATGTATGTAATTTTTTTTCACAAACAGAGCTTTCTTTTGGTGGTGTTTGTTCTCCTCATGAATTTTTATTTTTTTGCAATATAAGCGAAAAATAAATGAAAATTTTAAAAAAAAATGATATTTTCTACTTCTTGTTATAATAAAAACACAATGAACTTAATTTTAGTTTTACATTTAGGCAAAAATATATTCAACCACATGTCTTGGGTATAAAAAATTCAATAAGCGTATATTTATTGGTTTGCACAAAAGTTATAGAGTCTACAAACTATTGTACATTTACTGGAATTTACGCAGGTTTTAGTTTATGACTGCTTATCTCATTTTTTGAGGTGCTAAAATGGCAAGGCAGTACAAAATCCCTCCAAATGACCCCTTTTTGGAAAGTAGACACCCCAAGGAATTTGCTGAGAGGTATGTTGAGCCCATTGAATATTTTATTTTTTTGTCACAAATGACTTAAAAACGGCAAAAAAAAAATAAAACAATTCCATAAAGTTGTCACAGAAATTATATATTGCTCACACATGCCATGGGTATATGTGGCATTACACCCCAAAATACATTCTGCTACTCCTCTTGAGTACGGGGATACCACATGTGTGAGCCTTTTTGGGAGCCTAGCCGTGTACAGGACCCTGAAAACCAATCACCGCCTTCAGGATTTCTAAGGGTGTACATTTTTATGAAATACCAAGATAACACAACCCCCCCCCAATTTGCTGAGAGGTATGTTGAGTCCATGGAATATTTTATATTTTGCCACAAGTTTCTGGAAAATTACAATTTTTTTTTTACACAAAGTTGTCAATAAATTATATATATTGCTCACACATGCCATGGGTATATGTGGCATCACACCCTAAAATACATTCTGTTGCTTCTCCTGAGTACAGGGATACCACATGTGTGAGACTTTTTGGGAGCCTAGCCGCATACAGCACCCCTAAATCCATTCACCACCTTCAGGATTTCTAAGGGCGTAAATTGCTCATTTCACTTCCTCACTACCTATCACAGTTTCAGAGGCCATGAAATGCCAAGATAGCACAAAACTCCCCAAATGACCCCATTTTGGAAAGTAGACACCCCAAGCTATTTGCTTAGAGGCACGTTGAGTCCATGGAATATTTTATATTTTGCCACAAGTTTCAGGAAAATGTAATTTTTTTTCTTTTTACACTAAATTATATATATCTCAAACACGCCATGGGTATATGTGAAATTACACCCCAAAAATACATTTTGCTGCTTCTCCTGAGTACGAGGATACCACATGTGTGAGACTTTTGTGGCACTCTAGCCACGTACAGGACCACAAAAACCAATTACCGCCCTCAGGATTTCTAAGGGCGTACATTTTTGATTTCACTCCTCATTGCCTATCACAGCTTCAGAGGCCATGAAATGCCAGGATAGTACAAACCCCCCCAAATGACCCCATTTTGGAAAGTAGACACCGCAAGCTATTTGCTGAGAGGCATGGTGAGTATTTTGCAGCTATTGCTTTTTGTCACAGAGTTTTGAAAATTGAAAAAAGAAAAAAAAATGCATTTTCCTTTTCTTTCTTCATTTTGCAAAACAAATGAGAGCTGCAAAATACTCAACATGCCTCTTAGCAAATACCTTGGTGTGTCTACTTTCCAAAATGGGGTCATTTGGGAGGGTTAGTGCTATCTTGACATTTCAGGACCTTCAAAACTGTGATAGGTAGTGAGGAGTGAAATAAAAAATGACGCCCTTAGAAATCCTGAGGGCAGTGATTGGTTTTTGTGGTCCTGTACGCGGCTATACCACTTTAGATTTTCAGAGGAGGTATACTGCTAGAATTACTGCCCTCAATCTGATGTTAATGGTGATACCTCACATGCATTGTGCAATTGCTGTTTACATATGACACAAGACTGACACTTGCGTTCACCTTTGTGTGCGTGCATGGGGGGACAGGAGTGCTTTTCATTTTTTTTTTAATTATTCATTTTGCTTCTTATTTTATTTTTACACTGTCCCTTTCATTTTTGTTATCATTCTTATTGTTATCACAGGGAATTTAAATATCCCCTATGATAGCAATATGTAGTGACAGGTACTCTTTTTTAAATAATTTGGGATCTATTAGACTCTAAATCTCTCCTCAGCCCTTAAAGCAGAGTTCCACCCAAAAGTGAAACTTCTGCTTTAAGACCTCCTCCCCAGCTCCTGATACTGAAACTGAGCTTTTGGGGAGAGGGGGGGGTGCGGATACCTGGTTTTGACAGGTACTTCCATTCCGGTCGCCTTAGGCAATTGGAAGTGGAAGGTCTGCTTCCCCCTCCCTCCCAAAGTCTTCTGGGACACTTTACAGGTCCTAGAAGACTTCGGGACAAATCACATGGCGCTGCTCTGTTTGCGCATGTGCAGTGCGTGCCCGGCCGGGAAGCCACTAGCTGTCACAGCCGGGTGCCCATACTAGGAATGAAGGCACCACAGAGGGGAGGGGGAGAGATCCGAGGCTCTGTGTGGCCCCATCGCTGGACCAGAAGACAGGTGAGTGTCTGTTTATTAAAATTCAGCAGCTACACTTTTTGTAACAGTGGAACTCCACTTTAAAGCTCCGGACACCAAGATCGGTGTGATAAGATGCTTTCCCAATTTCCCAATGGCGCTGTTTATATCCGGCGAAAGCAAAGTCATGAAATGCTCGTAATGTCCAGTTTCTTAGGCCATAGAGATGATTGAAGTCATTCTAGTCTCAGATCAACTCGATGGTCAGCTGGTGGAACCACCAACAATACCAAGATTATACCTGAACCTGCAGGCATCATTCTAATATAACCACTCAAAGTCCAGCAACATACCAGTACATCGCTGGTCCTTGTTGGGCATATATTGTAATGTTCTTTTTTTCATGCAGCCTGTGGGTAAATGAAAAAAGAGACCCTAACATTCATATTTATAACTCATTTTAATATCCACTATTAGAACACTGCCCTGCATCCACCCACTTCTAATTATAGGCATACATGAACCCTTCTTTTTTTTCATTCAGCCCATGAGCTGAATGAAAAAGAAGTATCTAACATATTCCTCCATTTACATTGATCTATGTGGATGAAGAAATCTCTGCCAACAATGGGCATACATGCACGGTTCTTTTCTTTTTCTTTTTCTGTTTCCTACAGCACTGAAGCCACTGATTTACATATCGTGAGAGCAAACCCTGTTGCTGTCAAAATAAATAAATTAATGCTGCAGCTGCATGGCATACCTGCAAAGCAAACAATGGTAACAATAAATCACAGTATCAATTAAATATTAGCTCAATAAAACAACTTTTTTTATTGCAATCTGTGCCAAACAAGAGTAAAACCTATATGCCAAAGCTTAGGGGCAATCTGCCCCTAATGTTAGGGGCAACCTGCCCCTTATGTCCACCCTTGCCCCCACACTTTGGCATACACGCTCTTTTTTAACTGTGGTAGTGAAATCACCTCCTTATTGGTTAACAATAAAATAAAGTAACATTACAGTATAACAGTAGGACATACCTGCAAAGCAAACACGATAAAACATTACAGTTAAGCATAAAATACAGTAGCACTATAGAGAGAACAATAGAGAGAGAACAATAGAGAGAAGAACAATAAAACGACAACTATTTTTGGCTTTTTTCTATATTTTTTTGTTTATTTATTTATTTTTTTGCACTATTTTATCTATGAACGTTCCAGCTTAGGGTCTTTCAAAATGCGATGGCCATATCATCTTTTGAGACACTGTGTAAGTGTGCCCTAGGACTGTGCTGTGCTGTACCTTACACTAATACTCCACTAGTGTGTGGTAGCGACGGAAACATTCACTGATGCAGAGACCAGGTTGGTCAGGACAGGAGAGACAATAAAAGTTGGTGCCACACCTATATCCGCATTTTCTGCAGACACAACATCTTCTTTGGGGTGTTCTTTGGCCTGAGGTACCACAGAGGACTTTTAGGAAGTGCCTCTCATGCAGCTGGCTCATTGCATTTGCATTGGGAAGTTGGGTAACAGCACCGTCTGGATACAGAAGACCTGTAATTATCTCTTCCTGGAATTTTAGGAAGGATCCAGTTCGTCCTGATGTTTTGTATAACTCATAAGCATTCAGCAGAGCTAATTGAAAAATGTATACGGACACTTTTTTGTACCAGCGTCTGGCTTTACAGGCAGTTAAGTACTGCGCCATCATCTGGTCATTGAAGTCCACCCCTCCCATGTTAAGATTGTATTCGTGGACACAGAGGGGCTTCTCAACAACACCAGTCACCATTGGAATTTGGCCTGCCTTATCTGCATGAATGGAGGACAGAACAAAAACATTCCGTGTGTTCCTCCACTTCACTGCAAGCAATTTATTACATCTCAAGCAGGCTCTCTCCCCTGTCTAAGTAAGAATTCTACAAGCCATTGGGGGAAGCTCTGGTGATTAGAACGCATGGTGTCACGTTCGCCAATTCCACAATCAAAAAGGTGACTAAAAATTGGCATGCTTGTGTAATAATTGTCCACGTACAAGTGGTACCCCTTTCTGAATAAGGGTGACACCAAGTCCCAAACACTTTTGCCAGTGTTCCCTATGTAGTCTGGGTGGTTGGGGGGCTCCAGGCGACTATCTTTTCCCTCGTAAACAAAAAAACTATATGTATAGCCTGTGGCCCTGTCATAGAGCTTATATATCTTGACCCCATATCTGGCACACTTGCTGGGGATATACTGTTTGAACGCAAGGTGGCCAGAAAATTTAATCAGGGACTCATCAAAGTAGACAACTTGATCGAGAATAAACAAGGCTGCAAATTGTTGGCTGAAGTGGTTTACAAAGGGCCAAATTTTGTGGAGCCGATTGTATTCAGAGTCTCCCCGAGGACAACAGAGTTCATTGTCAATGAAATGCATGAACCACAAGATCTGCTCGTTTCGCGTCCTGGTCATGGAAGCAGAAAACATGGGCATATGGTGAATTGGGTCAGTGGACCAATATGACCGCATCTCACTTTTTTTAGTAATGCCCATGAGGGGGGATAGGCCCAGAAAGGTCTTAACTTCTGGAAACATAATAGGTTTTAAGGCAAATTTTCTGGCAAGGGTCAAATGGGGATTTGCAGTGATAAATTGACCAGCGCATAAATTGCTTTGGTCTACAATAGTTCTGTACAGATGTTCCATGAAAAACAGTGAATAAAAGTCAAGGGAATTAAAATCCACTGTTTCCACCTGAATTCTGGGTTGTCCAGTTCATGGGGGAAGTACAGGCACTGTTGAAGTGGTGGGTTGCCAATCAGGGTTTGCAAGAGCATCAGGAAGGGCACTATGGGTTTTACGGGCGGGTCTTGAATTCTTGGTGGTTGCGGGACACTACTTGTGCTAGCCACTGCACCAGCTTGAACTGCACTTATGGGACTCACCACGTCACCATGTGATACTACAGTGCTGGTTTGTCTACAACCAGGACATACTAGGCCACTGGTGCTTGCCAGCTCACCAGAAGGTTGAGTGGCACTATTACTGGCTCTCTGCTCCCTACGAGAACCCTGCAGTTGTTGCACCTCAGCAACAGGAGAACGGGGTTGGGTACGGCTAACCTTAGCAGGGACCACTACTCCATCATCAGAGCTTTCTGTCAGGGTGCTGCTGCTCTCTGCCAGTTCATATACTAAGCCTGATTCTGACAATGAGGCTTCCCCATCGCTCTCATCTGTCATGCTGCACAACATGTAGGCCTCTTCACTAGTGTACCTCTGTTTGAACATTTTGGCTACAAAATTTATAGGTACAACTAGTGTGCCTCACAGGTAAAAGAGCACCTGGTGGTCAGAGACTGCTTCAATTGCTACCAAAAAAGGGTCGATCAGGGGGTGATCAAGGGGTTAAAAGTGTGCCTATGTGTACTGGTGTCAGTGTAGTGTTGGTGTTGGTGTGTTGGTGTACTCACTGTAGATGTCTTCTCCTTTTGAGCTGGAACCGAAAAGGGCTCCACGAGGGGAGTTGACATCACTTCCTCTGCCTGTGTTTACTTTACACAGGTAGAGGACAGTCTACCATTCACCAGAATTGATCACCAAGGCCAGAAATCATTGGTTTGGGCCTGGAGACTGATCAGTTCTGGAAAGAATCTGATCACTGTAGGGACGGCAGGGGCGTGCACGCCCCCTACCCACGGGCGCGAGCGCTGTACAGCCACTGTGATTAACGCAGGGCTGCCAACCTGCCGCAATATAATGATGGCGTCTGGTTGGGAACCAGTTAAGTAGTTAGCATGGGATAATATACACCCATTTAAGACGGCTATTTACAAGCTGTTGGGGGAAGCCCTGGCAATTAAGTTGCACTGTGCCACAAGAGCCAATTACAAATTCAAAATGATGTCTAAAAAAGGGCATGCTTGTATATTAATTGTTCACGTACAAGTGGTACCTCTTTTGGAGCAAGGGTTATACCAAGTCCCATGCATTCTTGCCACTTGCCACTTGCCACTAGAAAAATTAACAAGGGACTCATCTACACAGATGTTTTGTTGGGGCATATACACATCTGCAAATTATTGGTTTACGAGGGGCCACATTTTGTCAATCATATTTGAGGACAACAGAGTGTATTATGTGCATAAATCACATTATATTTTCATACCTATGCCTGGTCATGACAACAGAGAACATGGGCATATAATGAATTGGGTCTGTGGACCAATATGACTGCAACTCATTCTTTTTAGTAATACCCATGTTTAGGAATAGGCCTGAAAACGTTTCTAAACTCAGAAACTGTGATAAGATTCCATGCAAATTGTCTGGCAAGGTTTGAATTTGGGTTTGCGGAGATAAATCGCTCAGCATATAAATTGCTTTGGTCCGCAATCAATCGATACAGATCTTCTGTGAAAAACAGCTTAAAAAAACAAGGGGAAGTAGTTAAATTTGCAGTTTCCACCTGAATTCTGGGTTGGACAGTAAATGGGGGAAGTATGGGTGCTGCAGAATCAGTGCGCTGCCAATCAGGACTTGCAAGCACATCATGAAGGACACTACGGGCCTGTATTCTAAACCTTGGTGGCTGTGGGATGCTGCTGGTGCTAGCCACCACACCAGCTTGGACTGCAATTATGGGACTTGCTAACACTGTGGTTTTGTGTGCAATGTATCAGAAGTGATAGTGATCTACTGACACTGCACTTGCTGGGGGGAGGGACTATACGCAGGTGCTGGCAGGTAACAGTGCTGATCCTACTAACCATAGTAGAAAAAATAGCAACCCAAAAGCTTCTTCTTGTAAAGAATTATTAAGCACAATAGTAGTGTACACATAATGGAAACGCGTTTCAGCCGGAGCCTTCCCCTTAGCATACTATGCTAGTTGCTATGAGAAAGGCTCTGGTCGAAACACTTTAGCATTATGTGGATTGTACACTGCTATTGTGCTTAATAAATCTTTACAAGAAGAAGCTTTTGGGTTGCTGGCTATTTCTTCTACTATGGACCCACAGTGAACTACACAGCCAGTGCACCAACTCCGCTCATTAACTTTGATATAGCAGTAGAGCTTGAGTGAGTTCATTTCTGATCCTGCTAACGCTGCACTTTTTTGGGAACACTATACTATTGGGGACGATAGTACAGTTCTGATCTGGCTAAAGATACTGATCTGTAGGGTTGGGCGAACGGTTTTGGCCAAGCAAAAGTTTGGCCCAAACATTGCCTGTTTGGTGCGCACTTGAATTTCTGGTGAACATCCTGCCAAGCGCCCCACAATGCACAGCACAGTGCATTCTAGGACCCTAACTAAATGAAGCATTGCACTTCACCACTGGTCAGGTGCAAGGCTTTGCCAATTAGTAACTTTGTCCAATCATGGCTCAGTGCTCATAGTCCCATCCCACGCTTTTGCAGTGTGTTGTTGGAGTGGAGATAGACAGAGCGGGGCTCAGTTTTGCCACTAGCAAGTTAGTATGCTCACTTATTGTGACTCTGAGTGTAGAGTATTAGTGTAGTGTTAGTATAGTGTAAGTATAGTGTGTCTGTATAGTGTAGTGTGAGTATAGTGTGTGAGTATTTTGTATATAGTGTAGTGTGTGAGTATAGTAGGTGAGTGTAGTGTGTGAGTATAGTGGGTGAGTATAGTGTGAGTATAGTGTAGTGTGTCAGTATAGCGTGAGTATAGTTTAGTGTCATGTAGTGTTTTAGTGTAGTGCATTGTTCAACACAGCATTACATAACATTTAGTGCTGTGTACAGTGCTGTATATGTTTTTTTTTTTGTTGTTGTTGCTGCATTTTTTTTTTTTTTTGTCTTTGTCCCCTGCCTCCCCCTTTTTTTAAATTGTTGATAGGCTGATTTTGAGTTTCAGTGTCACATCATGGTTCATGTGGCTGAGAAGCTGGACAATAGTTGGAGGATCTCCCCATTGTTACTGATTCTGTGTTCAGGTCTTTGGTGCCACATTATGACAATTCTCAGGGGCCCCTGTACCTAGATTTTACTGCAATATCCATCTGGAGGTATCTACGTTAATAACTCTATATACCTGAGCATATGTGCACAATTCTACCAGGACTCCTGTCAGCCCCTTTTCTCATATTACCTATTTGTACATTGGATGTATGTAATATTAGTAATATTTTATTACATAAAACTTGTATTATTTCCATACTGGTGTGCATCTATATATTTGTGGTTAATGTTAAATGCTGGCTGCTGCAGTAGTTCCTTTTTCCATAATTCCCTTAATTAGGTTACTGATTAATTTCACAGTATGATAATCCCCTCTGCTCACAGAGGCCCTATACTGGGTGGAGGCATTATCAACTTTATTATCAAACCCACTCGTCCACTTAGCAAAGGTTCCGGTTATCCTATTTACCTACATGTTTTAATATCCAGTTTAAGGGGTTCTTTCTCATAAAAAAAGAGGGCTCTGGGTTGTAAATTTGAAAGACTCACTGTACAGTTCTATAGGATATACAGATCACTTAGGGAGCCACAATACTTACATTTTCAATTTTCTATGTCATAAAATCAATGTACCTGGTTGACATTCAAATCCAAGAAACATCCTTTATTTTTAGGAGTGATTATTTGCAATCAGTGGAAGTACCTGCATTTGTTTTTCTACCACCACCCTTGAAGTCTACAGTACAGTTTTTACAACAGTGCTCAGGGAGGGAGAAGGAGAAGCAACACAAGGAGTTAAGCAAGTTTACTTCAATTCAATGAGCATGCTGTTAGGATGAGAGTAGAGTAACCTGGAGTGATTAGACAGTCACTGTCCAATCACAGAGTGGGTATGGATAAAAGATCTGTAAGTAATAATAAACCATAGCAGAGAAAATTATGGTCTTTCTCCTTGATAAATACAGCAGATGTGGCTTAACAGATTTGAGTAAATCTCTGGATGGATAGATATACAGGTACTTTACCAGGTACAACAGCTCCATTATAAGCATTCAGTTTTTGTATTTAGCTTTTTTTCTGAAATCAGCTTTAAGGACCGTAAATTTCTGCCCAGCTAACATTTCTGGTATTGGTATTTTTTATATACATTGCTATAAACATATAGCTCTTTTTCATAATTTAACATTTTTGCCTTAGTTTTAGCTTAAATCTTTTCATTTCATTTGAACATGTGCAGATCTGCTAGATCTTTTCCATCATCTGGTACACTATTCTATTCCTGTTTTATAATACAATTCTTGATAATGAACAGCTTTCCTCTTCTTGACTTTTGAGAGGAAATAAAAGGCTTTTAGTTGACCCCACTATGCCTTAAGGTTCTCAATGAGACACTGCTGTATATTATAGCTCAATGCTGAATAATAAGCTGCTTGTGGTGAAGTATTTATTCTTCTGGCCATCAAGTGAAACCGATTAAATCAACATTTTAGTATTAGCCATCAGCAAGTTATAAAATGAAATTTTGATCTAGGATTTTCTGGTTGTTTGCTAGCCCATTGTAATGGCCAACAAATCAAATCCCAATCCTTTCTATGGCTTGTGTTTGATTTTGTCTCTGCTGCTAGCTCAAGGATGTGGGCATTTGAAAGATCTCACAATAATGTGACCTGCGGGTTTTTTAAAGATTTAACCATTATGATTTCATAAATGAATAACCCTTGTTAATCCATAAAACTATGACAACCTGTGACAAAAATTTAATTTTCCACTTCAGCTCCGGTATAGATTTGAGAACTCATGACTCCAGGATTAGATAATTTGTTTGAAATGTATGGCCTAATTTCAAACATAAAAAAAGATCTTAAGGGTTTCTCCTGAGCAGAATCACATAAATAAACAAATTACACTTCTAAATTTAAAGCATGGTTTAAAGTGAACTTGAACACAGAAGCAAGGATTTGCTATGTAATAGGGAACTATTATTGATTTTAACTGTGCATTGGCAGAACACTTTGCATTATGTCAGGGAGCTTATAGCCTTAACGTTGTATATCTGCAGTGTGATATTTTTTTTTTTTTTTTTTTTTTTTTTTTTTTTTTTTTTTTTTTTGGTTTTAAAAGGCTTTATTGGAATTTGCAGTTACATACATCGAAAGCTATACAGTAAGCAACATGAAGTACGTAAGGAAAAATAACAAGCCTAGGTGGCTCAACATATTTTAAGAGTACAAAGCATCGCAGGATAATAAGTACTTACACCAGAGATTGTAGAATAGAACTAATAACTTTCTGTTGTTCCAATAACCTCGGTTTTACATTAAAGAAGTATGTCTAAAAGTTTGAATTGCTACATCTTATAATTGAGTCAGTGGGAGGAGAGTGAAGCTCGGTCTGACCACCCCCATAGGGGTCTATTGCTGTGGCCAGAGAAGCTCCAGACCGTCCTCTCATTTTTCACAGTTTCAAGGGAGGGAGAAAGTGCCTATGGGCTTTTTCTGTTATCGTTATACCAGTTATACCACAGCGACCAGTGTACTGAGTTTCGTGCCGCTGTACCTTCTGAGTTAGCATACATAGTTTCATAGGTGAGATGGTTCTGCACTAGATGTATGATATTTTCTAGAGTCGGAACATCCGGGGAAAGCCAGTTCCTAGCTATTGTCAGTTTTGCTGCCAGCAGAACATTGACAACTATCTTTCTTGCATTGGCTGGGACCTCCATTATACCAAGATGTAGGAGTGCAAGTTCTGGAGAACTCCAGACTGGTACTCCGCTTATAGTGGAAATCAGGGTAAATATTTGTTTCCATAGGGTTGTAAGTTTAGGGCAGGTCCAAAGAATGTGCAACATAGATCCCCTTTCTCCGCAATTCCTCCAACATAATGAGGAGTATGTAGGATTCATTGTATGGATTTTGGTGGGAGTAGCGTACCATCTGAGCATTATTTTAAGGTGTAGTTCCCATAGATTTGCCGATTTTGTCGATCTATAGGTGTGGTGAAGTGCTATGGACCATTGGTTAGGGGTAAACGATTTATCTAAATCTGTTTCCCATTTAAGAATTGGGGAAGTTTTGTGGAGGTTTTGTTTGTGGTGTAGGAGATTGTAGAAAAAGGAAATTCCTTTTTTCC
>BLSH010342267.1:591634-634204 GCA_018402905.1 Glandirana rugosa
TGGGGGGTGTCTTCGGGGATCTCCGGTCCTTTTCCTTAGGGTCCATAGGAGACTCTTACCACTCTGAAGTGGTCTAAAAGGGAACAGTCACAACCGTCCTCTCTGAACCCTTTGACCCCTCCTTGGTTGTAGAAGTCTGCTTTTGTACGGCAGACATCTCAAGAGACTACATCTCCAAGTGTCCCTTTTAAAACGGTGTCTTGTCCATTTTCTGGGGTGGGACTATTTCCCTTTTACACCATTTCTAATCTCAACTCGCTTGGAGACCTTCAAGCCCAAGACGACCAGACCGGCTTGAAGCCCTGTTTCAGATCGGGGTCCGTGCGAACGTTCGGGTTCTGTCCGGACCCGAACCCAGACTTTGTCCCGAAGTTCGGCCAGACCAGCAGAACCCGAACTTCCAGAGGTTCGCTCAACTCTAATCTTTACCACATTTTCCCTTTATCAGGGTGGGGTCTTTTACCTGTTCTGTGGCAAAATTTTCCCTGTGAACCTCTACATCAGAGAACTCTACAGACGGCATGTTTTCGTCTGAAGATGTTGGTTCCTCCCCAGTTTCCCAAGTCTCTCCTGCCAACACTGACAAGGGAAAATCTGGTGAAGTCTCACCATTCTCAGAGGATACCTGGGATTCCTTTTCCTGGCCTCTAGGGGCTTCTGTGGGGGGTTCAGGACCATCCTAGAATTCCCAGAATTTTGGAAAATCCCTCCCCACAATAGCATCATGTGGTAAGTGAGGCACTAACCCCTTCTAATGAGTTATGTTATCTTTGGGGGTCTCAAAAATCACTTTAGCCACAAGATACTCTCTGGTGTCCCCATGTACACAAATAACAGCCACCTTGTTATTCCCAGAGACTTCTGTAGTAACGAATTCAGCTTTGATCAATGTTACCAGACTACCTGAATCTAGCAACACAACAACACTTTTATCATTAATACACATTTTGCATAAGTGTTTATCAGTTCCCCGAGTGGCAGTGCATGCAACTGTCGCAAACAGCGACTGAAGTCTGTCTCTTAGTCACATTCCATAGGCTCATCCACAACTGGGCAATTGGCTGCAATATGTCCCTCTTTCCGGCAACGATAACAAATAAACTTGTTCACTGCTTCCTGCGACTTTGACTGTGGTCGCTATACATTATGCAAACTTCCCGCCCTCTCACTCTCTCCACCCTTACCCATTGAAGTCATCTTACCCGCTGCTGGGGATGGTCTGGTCTTAGGGTGGAAAGTCCGTAAGTCCCTGGGAGAGGCGGTCAGGTTCTTTGTAGCTAAGTACCTCTCTACCAGATTCACAAGCTTGTAGGCCGTGTCTGGGTTTACATGGTTTACCCACTTTTGGATAGCGGTAGGTAGAGATCTCAGGAACCGATCCATTATCACACATTCCACAATCTTTGGTGCTGTCAAAGTTTCAGGTTGCAGCCTCTTCCTGCCCAGGTGAATGAAATCATACATTTGCGACCTAGGGGGCTTTTCAAGTTGGAAAGTCCAGTTATGCTCACGCTGAGCCCGGACAGCCAGGGTGACACCCAGCCATGCCAATATTTCTGTTTTTAGCACAACATAGTATTTTGCTTGGTCCGGCTCAAGGTCATAATACGCTTTCTGCGATTCGCCAGCCAATAGAGGAGCCACCAATCCAGCCCACTGCTCCTTAGGCCACTTTTCTCTTTCTGCAGTCCTTTCAAATGTGGTCAGAAACACTTCTGGATCATCCTCCCCAGTCATTTTTGGCAATGAATGGCTCACACAAAATGATGATGTATTACTGGAATCACTCGCCTCACTGGTCTGTCGATGCTGTTGTGTTATGGCATCCATTTGCTGTTGAAGTCTCTGCTCTTGCTTCTGCAACAGCTTCTGCAACAGCTCAGATTGCTGCTGGGCTCCCATATATTGCTGGAGAGCTCGCTGCTGATAGCATTAGTTTGTTGTTGGTTAGCATTTGTTTGTTGCTGATTAGCATTTGCTACAGCAAGCTGTCTCAGTATTTCTTCCATGCTGGCCTTCCAGACAAAAAAACTGCCCCTGGCTCCCTCCACCACTGTAAGGGGGTTAGCTTGGAAGCAGGTGTGTTTGACCCCCTGGAAGGGTTCACTACACAATTTAGGCACAGCGAGCAGTTTCAGATGAAAACAAAAAGGTAGTTTATTCTCACCAGTTACAACGTGAGAAAACAGCCAAACAAAAACAGGCAACAAAATAAATCCAAGGCCACTTGGCCACTGACTACACAATAGGTTTCCCTGTCTGTCAGCTGGGTACAGCCTACCGCTGTACAAAGCTCCTATCTCTCACTGAAGACAGTCAGCCACACAGGCTTCTTACCAGACAAGCTGTTACACTCCCCAGTCTGTTGACATGACACAGAACCTGGTTCCAGGGTGGAGCACTCACCTATCCCTGCTGGGAGTTCTTGTAGAGGCCTTAATGAACCAGCTCACCTCAGCTGAGCTCATTACCTCTACACCTGCAAGACTCCCCTTAGTGGTATAAGTCTGCATACAGCTATATGTAGCTTAAATCTAGGGCAAATGTACCTGCCATCCTGCACACAACCCGGCGTCTTTATCCGCCAGCTGTCACAGTACGGAATATAGTACACTTGACATGGTGTATTAAAATATATACAGCCTGATATATATATCAGGCTGTATATATATATATATATATATATATATATACACACACAGCATATTGAGTGTACACTATATATCCGTGCATTCGGCAGTGTACAGTATATAGTACACGTGGTGTCTTAAAATATATATAGTCTAGTGTGTATATATATATATATATATATATATATATATTTTTTTTTTTTTTTTTATATATATACACACGCAGCCTATTGAGTGTACCCCACTGGCTGCAATTTCCCCTACCTGTGATATTGGCTGCAATGTCCCCCACCTGTGATATTGGCTGCAATTTACCCCACTTGTGATATTGGCTGAAATTTACCCCACCTGTGATATTGGCTGCAATTTACCTCTACCTGTGATACTGGCTGCAATTTACCCCCACCTGTGTTATTGGCTGCAATTTACCCCACCTGTGATACTGGCTGCTATATACCCCACCTGTGATGCTCAGCTGTATACTGTGTCCTGTGATGCTGGGCTGTATACTGTGTCCTGTGATGCTGAGCTATATACTGTGTCATGTGATGCTGAGCTGTATACTGTGTGCTGTGATGCTGAGCTGTATACTGTGTCCTGTGATGCTGAGCTGTATACTGTGTCCTATAATGTTGAGCTGTATACTCCTGACACAATATGTGGAATACAGGGGATGGAGTGGGTGGATTATATAAGGGGTGGGGCTTATTAGAAGTAGGTTGGTCAAAAAGGAAGGGTGGGGCCTGGCGCCCCCCCTTCCTAAAACCTCACCAGCCACCACTGTGAGTGCACACTATATATCAGTGCATTCGAGGGTGTCCGGTATACAGCACACTACTTGACGTGTTGTCTTCAAATATGTACAGTCTAGTGTATCCAGATATACACACAGAGTATTGAGTGTACACTATATATCAGTGCATTCGGGGGTGTACGGTATATAGTACAGTGTAGTGCGGTGTTAAAAAAAATACCCATCATGTCAGGAAGGCCACAAAGGAGAGGCAGACGCTCCCAGGCCACTAAAAGTGGGCAAGCTGCCTCTGTGTCTTCAGTGAAAACTGGTGGTGGCGGATGTGGTGCATCCTCTGCAGGCAGGTCACGCTTGTCCTTTTTTTCTGCTGTTGGACGTGTTATTGAGCCACAACATGCAGAAGAGTTGGTGGAGTGAATAACAAAGCTGTCCTAATCCTCCTCATCCTCTGTCACCCAGGCTCGTACAAGTTTGCCTTCCAATGCATCTGGTAAAGCAGCCTATTCCACTGGATCCTTATCCACAGTTACTCCTTCTTTAGCCCCACTATCATGCAAGTAGGAGTCACCTGAGTTGTTCAACCATAGTGTCGGTTACATGCTCACGGAGGATGCGCAGCAGTTTGCAGGCTCCGATGTTGGTTCCCAGGTTGAGGAAGGGAGTAGCGTGAGCCTAGAGACAGGAGGTGCCGCAAAAGGACAAGAAACTAGCGGCCATGTTCCCCCAGCTGCAGCATACTGCCAAGTTTGCTCCAGTGACGAAGAGGGAGGGGATGATGAGGATGATGAGGACATGGACTGTACTTGGGTGCCTGAGTGAAGTGAGTTGGAAAGTGAGGAGGAGGAGGCCCAACTCCAACACGGCAGGATGTCCTCCAGGGTCCAGCTTAAGGGCAGCCACCCAATTGTGTCAGACTACAGAGCTCCACAGGTGCAGGGCGCGGCTGCCTCCCCGCCGATTTACAAAATTTCTTTGGTGTGGGCATTTTTCAGCACATCTGCAGTAGATCGCACCATTGCCATTTGCAATCTATGTCTGAAGAGGGTCAAGCGCAGACAGGACTCCAGCCGCTTGGACACTACTGTCTTGACATATGATGACCAGCCATGCAGTCCGTTGGCAAGAGTACCTGAAGAACCCATACCAGAAAACAAGGTGGACTCTTCCTTGCTCCTCATCTGTTATCTCAGCCCCTACTATACCTGCTATCCTCTCCAAAACCTGCACTGAAAGGAATGAAAGTGTAGCAATGCGTGCCACAACTAGTGCTTGCAGCCAATCTGCTAGCAGTGCACCACCAGGTGAATTCAGCAGTAGAGTTGAGCGAACTCAAACTGTAAAGTTCGGGTCCGTACCGAACTTTCGGGTGTCCGTGTACCGAACCCGAACGTTTGAGAAAAACGTTCAGGTTCTGGGTTCTGGTATTTTATCAAGCATGTTGAAAAGCTGCAGGGCAGCCAATCAACAAGCGTTTCACTGGTTTTCCCTAGAAGCCATCACAGCCATGCCTACTAATGGCATGGCTGTGATTGGCCAGTGCATCATGTGACCCAGCCTCTATATGAGGCTGGAGTCACAGTGCTGCATGTCACATGCTCTCAGGTTAGTGTAGGGAGAGGATGCTGCTGGCGCTGTGAGGGACAGATTGTTAGGGACAGATTGCAGATCTAATAACTAGGTAGAGATTACTACTACTGCTGTGAGGGACAAATTGCGGTGATAATAACTAGGTAGAGATTACTACTACTGCTTTGAGGGACAGATTGTAGATCTATAACATCTCATCCTGCATTACAGAACGATCTGATTACAGAACGATCTCTCATCATTAGAGTTGATCGAACCTCTGGAAGTTCGGGTTCTGCTGGTTCGGCCGAACTTCAGGACAAAGTCCGGGTTCGGGTCCGGATAGGACCCGAACTTTGACACGGACCCCGAACCCCATTGAAATCAATGGGGACCCGAACTTTTAGGCACAAAAAATGGCTGTAACAAAGTCCTGGAAAGTCCTAGAGGTCTGCAAAAGGAAGGAAAATGGGGGTAAGGGTCGGACAAGTGCCCTACAAAGAAAAGGGGATAGGGAAATAACTTAACATAATTAAAAAAAAAAATCACATAAAAAAAATCAAAAATGGAGGTGGATGTGGACTATCTTCAAACTGTGTGAGAAAAGTATAAATTAGCGGGGAGAAGCCATATCACTGTCCTAAGAACAGTGATATGGCTTCTCCCCGCTAATTTATACTTTTATCACACAGTTTTAAGATGATTGGAGATTCTACAATCATCTTAAAACGGTGTGAGAAAAGTAAACATTAGCCGGGAGAAGCCATATCACTGTTCTACAATTATCTTCAAACTGTGTGTGAAAACTATAAATTAGCGGGGAGAAACCATACCACTGTTCTAGGAACAGTGATATTATATATCACTGTTCTTAGAACAGTGGTGATATGGCTTCTCCCGGCTAATGTATACTTTTCACACACAGTTTTAACATGATTGTAGAATCTACAATCATCTTCAAACTGTGTGAGAAAAGTATAAATTAGCTGGGAGAAGCCATATCACTGTTCTTAGAACAGTGATATGGCTTCTCCCGGCTAATTTGTAGTTTTCACACACAGTTTGCAGATGTTCTAAGAACAGTAATATTGCTTCTCCCGGCTAATGTATACTTTTTCACACACAGTTTTAAGATGATTGTAGAATCTACAATCATCTTCAAACTGTGTGAGAAAAGTATAAATTAGCCGGGAGAAGCCATATCACTGTTCTTAGAACAGTGATATGGCTTCTCCCCGCTAATTTATAGTTTTCACACACAGTTTGAAGATTTTCTAAGAACAGTGATATGGCTTCTCCCGGCTAATGTATACTTTTCTCACACAGTTTTAAGATGATTGTAGAATCTACAATCATCTTAAAACTGTGTGATAAAAGTATAAATTAGCAGAGAGAAGCCATATCACTGTTCTTAGAACAGTGATATGGCTTCTCCCCGCTAATTTATACTTTTCTCACACAGTTTGAAGATAGTCCAAATCACACCTCCATTTTTGATTTTTTTATGTGTTTTTTTTTTCAACTATTTTAAGTTATTTCCCTATCCCCATTTCTTTGTAGGGCACTTGTCCGACCCTTACCCCCATTTTCCTTCCTTTTGCAGACCTCTAGGACTTTCCAGGACTTTTTTACAGCAATTTTCAAAAGTTTTATTAAATTACCAGAACCCCGGACCCGAACCCGGACTTTTTTTGAAAAGCCCGGGTTCGGGTCCGGGTCCCGGACACCCAAAAGTTCGATACGTACCCTAACTTTACAGTTCGGGTTCGCTCAACTCTACTCATCATGCATTACAGAACGATCTCTCATCCTGCATTACAGAACGATCTGATTACAGAACGATCTGATACTGGACTAGGTAGAGAATACTACTGCTTTGAGGGACAGATTGCAGATCTAATAACATCGCCCATTTTTCCTCCTTTTGCAGCCCTCTAGCACTTTCCAGGACTTTTTTACAGTCATTTTTGTGCCGAAAAAAGTTTGGGTCCCCCCTGACTTCAATGGGGTTCGGGGTAAAGTTCGGATAATGTTCGGTACCGAATCCAAACGTTTCTGCGAAGTTCGGCCGAACCCGAACACCCAGGTGTTCGCAGGCAAATATGTCCCAGCCATCCACATGCTCAGCATCTTAATGCTAGCTTGGCCAAATTGCTAACACTCCAACTGCTGCCTTTTCAGCTGGTAGACTCTGTCCTCTTTCGTGAATTTGTGGAATGTGCTGTCCCACAGTGGCAGGTTCCCAAAAGACATTTCTTTTCAGGTAAGGCCATTCCAGTTCTCTACCATCATGTGGAAGGTAATGGTTTGGCCTCGTTGGACAGTGCGGTAAGCAGCAGGGTTCATATTACCGCTGACTCATGGTCCAGCAGGCACGGTCATGGACGGTACCTTTCCTTCATGGTGCACTGGGTAACTCTGCTGGCAGCTGGGAAGGATGCAGGACAGGGTTCAGTTTGGAAATAGTTCCTCCACCATGCCTCAAAAAAGCTGGTGGTGATTTTGCCACATCCGCCTCCTCCATCCCCTCCTCTTCTTCTACCGCTGTGGCCTCGTCTGCAGAATTGTCCTCTGAACCTTCAGTGCTCCCTAAGCATTCAAGGGGCTATGCAAGCAGTCAGGCTAAAAGATGCCATGTGGTGCTTGAGTTAGTCTGTCCAGGGGACAAAAGTCGCACTGGGGAAGAGATTCTTTCAGCTATGCGGGGGCAGGCTCAGAGGTGGTTGATGCCATGGCATCAACCAGTAATGGTTGCATGCGACAAAGGCACCAACCTTCTCTCTTCCCTCCAACTGGGACAATTGACACATGTTCAATACTTGGCACACGTCTTGAATTTGGTGGTGCAGTGTCTCTTGACCAGGTATCCAGGCTTACCAGATATCCTGAGGCAGGCCAGAAAAGTCTGTGGTCATTTCCGGCGTTCATACAATGCTAATGCCCAGCTGGCTGACATCCAGTGGGAATTCAACCTGCCCAACAACCGCCTCATTTGTGACATGCCCACCAGGTGGAACTTAACATTGGCAATGCACGCACAGCAGAGGGCAATCAATGAGTACCTCTGTGAACATGGCACCAGGACAGGCTCAGGGGAGCTTGGCTTTTTTTTGCCATGTCAGTGGTTAATGATCAAGGATGCATGCACTGTCCTGTCACCATTTGAGGAGGCCACTAGGATGGTGAGCGGCGACAATGCATGCATCAGTGACACTGTCCCACTAATATTCCTTCTGGAGCACACGCTTCGTGGAATCATGGACAGGGCACTTGAGGCAGAACAGAGGGAGGAAGAGGAGGACTTACTTTCCTCTCAAGGCCCCTTTTATGCAGAGAGTATTCCTGCAGAGCCACCAAACACATGGGAGGAGGAGGAGGATTGTGTCAGCATGGATGCTGAGTATAATACACAGCAATCTTCAAGGGATCTTGGTTTTCAGCCCCCTGAAACCCAAGGAGTTGTCCGTGGCTGGGAGGAGGTAGTTCCTGATAATGTCATCCTCAGTGACCCAGGGGACACTCATGCCTCCTAAAACTTACACTGCATGGGCTCTCTGATTCTGAAAAGCCTGCAAAAAGACCCTAGGATTCATGGTATCAAGGAGAGGGATCATTACTGGCTGGCAACCCTTCTTGATCCATGTTTCAAGGGTAAAGTTGCAGAACTCTCTGGCTAGAGGGGCTTTGACGAAATTTGAGAAAGTCTGGGGTGGGTGGTTAGCATCCATGGACACGGTGTCTGATCTTTGAAGAGAAGGAATATTGATGGTTTGACTAAATGTGGGGTATGTGTTTGTTGGGGGCGGGGCGGGCCTGTGTACACGGGTTATGTAGTACCACCAAACTGTATATGATGTGGAGTAAGAGACAACACGGACAATCTGTTAAAAACAGCAGCAAATTGTTACATCTGAAACATCTTCAGGATACCTTGAAGAATAGTTTGTGCAACCCCTTTCCAGACCCTGGGAGGTTACCATGTCCTGCTGCTGGCCCTGGACAATGTTTTTCTGAAGCTTCGGTTGTTCAGAGGCAGAGTGGTGGAGAAGGTGGCCGGCTGAGCGATGCCTTTAAAAAAATTTTCAGTCCTCAGCACCCAGGCCTGATTCAGGTTCAAGCAACTATCGCCAGTCTCTGCATTATATTGGGCAGGAATATATAAGGACAAGAGCAGACTTGGAGACCTTTCCAACTGAGCATCCACTTAGTTACTGGGTCTTGAGGATGGACCACTGGCCGGAACTTGCTCAATATGCAATTGAGCTACTGGCCTGTCCTGCATCCAGCGTGCTTTCTGAATGGACATTCAGTGCTGCTGGAGGGTTCGTAACCAATCAAAGAGTGCGCCTGTCCACAGACTCAGTTGATAGGCTCACATTTATAAAAATGAATCAGTCCTGGATCAGCAGCTATCATGCCCCTGATGTTGATGCAAGTGATTACATTTGCTAGGGATCTGGGATGCCTTGAAGACTGCCACTGCTCCTATTCCTCCTGTCCATAATCTAGAACAATATTTTGTATTTAGGGCACCAGCAACACCCAAGGCCCAATTTTTCTGCACTTGGTTTACAGGGGCGTGCCATACCATTTTTTAAACTAATTTAAAACTTTAGGCCCTGTTCCTGCCCCCAACAAGAGTAACTGCAAAGGGTTACAGTGTTCTGGCACCGCCAGCACCCAAGGCCAATTTTTTGCCACCTGTTTGACTAGGGGCTTTCGTCACAATTTTTAAACTAACTTACAACATCAGGCCCAGTTCCTCCATCCAACAAAAGTAACTGCAAGGGGTTACAGTGTTCTGGCACTGCCAACACTCAAGGCCCAATTTTTCACAACCTGGTTTACAGGGGCATGCCATAACAATTTTTAAACTAATTTAAAACATCAGGCCTTGTTTCTCTGTCCAACAAGAGTAACTGCAAGGGGTTACAGTGTTCTGGCACCGCCAGCACCCAAGGCCCAATTTTTCACCTCCTGTTTGACTAGGGGATTTTATCACAATTTTTAAACGAATTTACAACAGCAGGGCCTGCGCCAAAATTAAAAAAAAAAATTATGTGGGATCCCCCCCAAAATCCAAACCAGGCCCTGAAGGTCTGGTATGAACTTTAAGGAGAACCCCGTTGCAATTTTTTTAAAAAAAATGGTGTGGGGTCCCCCCAAAATCCAAACCAGACCCTTATCTGAGCACGCAGCCCTGGCATGGCAGGAGGGGGTGGGGACGAGCGAGCGCCTCCCCTCCGAACCATACCAGGCCTCATGCCCTCAACATGGGGAGGATGCTTTGAGGTCGCCCCAAAGCAGCTTGTCTCCATGTTGATGGGGAGAAGGGCCTCATCTCCACAACCCTGGTCGGTGGTTGTGGGGGTCTGCGGGCAGGGGGCTTATCAGAATCTGGAAGCCCCCTTTAATAAGGGGCCCCCAGATCCCAACCCCCCCCCATGTGAAGAGGTATGGGGTACATTGTACCCCTACCCATTCACCAAAAAAGGAATTTAGTGGTAAAAAAACAACAGGTAGTTTTTGACAGGTCCTTTGTATTGTGTAAAAAAGCTCTTTTCTTCTTTCTTCTTTCTTCCTCCATCTTCCCATACCCTCACCCATACTCCCCATATTGAGGGCATGTAGCCTGGTACAGCTCAGGAGGGGGGCGCTCAGCTGTCCCCCCCATCCTAACTGGCCAGGGCTGCATGATCGGATAAGGGTCCTGTTTGGATGTTATGGGGAACTTCTTTATAAATTTGGCGCGGGTTTCCCCTTAATATCCAAACCAGACCTGAAGAGCCTGGTTCGGCCGGGGGGGGGGGGGGGGGATACAATAATACATTACAGCCGTGATTTTAAATGACAAGTTTTCCTATGGAAATGTCATTTTGCTCTGGCTATGTTCTACACCTCACAGAGATGTGCCCTTTTACACACTTTGAGCATTATTAAAATCACTGCTCCTGAAAAAACAATCAATTTAAATACTTTTTACCCATACCCATTGATACATGTTCCGTAGGGCAGGACCTGGGTCCCCATACACTTTTAGGGCAATAACATTGCATATAAGCCTTTAAAATGAGCACTTTTGATTTTTCATGTTTGGGTCCCATAGACTTTAATGGTGTTCGAATGTTTGCCTGAACTTTTTGTCTGTTGGCATGTTCTGGTGCGAACCGAACCGGGGGGTGTTTGGCTCATCCCTAATTATAAGTGATCTGGATAAATCAGGTAAATCAGGTAAACCAAGCTCATGCCCATGCTCAAAAAAATGTGCATGTACACAGAATGGTCCACAAAACTGTACACTGAATTAGGACCAAACATACATCTAAACAAGCATGTGTGCATGCATGTGTGTGTGTGTGTGAGCATTGCATGCTCATGAGCATGAGCATGCACATTTGGACAAACTTTGGTGCCCAGTGGCACTGCAGTATGCAGGATCATTTCTGAGTGGTCATCAGCTCTTTCTGTCTTTGACCTGAACCCACTGCTTGTTTCTGAGCCTCTGTTGCTGCCTCTGGCTTATGACCCTTAATATTGTCTCCTTCCTTCTGTTCTGGTGCCTCCTCTGCTTTCCTGATACTGACCTTGGCTCTGACCTCACTCCTGGTTCCTGATTCTGTACCTCTGCCATCCAGTTGTTGCCAACTTCTGCCCGCCTGACCACACAACTGAGATCCTGCATCTGTCAGCTTCCAGCTTGCCTTCTGTACTGTTTTCAGCTCTACATCTGCTGCAAGATCTCCCAACTCGGATCTCCTACAGGCACCTGTGCCGCTCTGTGCCCTATTATACCCTGTCATAAACCCCAGGGGAAACTGGACAAGAGGTGTAAGGGAATCCATTTTCATCCCTTTCATCAACTCAGAATTGACCAGGTACATGACAAGGGCACATACTGTCCTGCATACTGTCAAGCGTATCTGAAATTTTAGTGTATAAAACAAACACACTTTGCATAGTTTTTATTATTCTACATATAAACATTAAATTGCCAGCCCTTGTCAATTACAAAACCACCTGCTGCTGGTCAATTTTTTGGAAGTGTTTCTGAGATGATGCACTTAAATTTTTAATATAGTAAGACATCTGCCTTGTTTGTGTTTTACATTTTAGCCAATTCTATCTGGTCACGTTCACTAAGTTTTCTGTTGCTGACCAAATTTTACCAAACCATGCCTCCGGAGCTCTAATATTTTTATAATATATTATTAACCACTTGCTTACTGAGCACTTAAACCCCCTTCCTGCCGAGGGCAATTTTTAGCTTTCAGCACTGTCACATTTTGAATGGCAATTACAAATGCTACACTGTACCCATATTACATTTTTATCTTTTTTCACACAAATAGGACTTTCTTTTGGTGGTATTTAACCACTTCCCGCCGGTAGGACGTCCATGGACTTTGAGGGGGGATATCTGAATGGTGCCAGCAGCTAGAGGCACCATTCAGATATCATTTTTTACAGCTGGCGATTCTGTACACCACAAGAACAATCATAGCGGCAGTTCAGCCGCTTGATCGTTCTTGTAGGCAGCGGGAGGGGACGTCCCCCCCTCCCGCCGCCATTCGGTGCTTCTCCCGTACCGCCCGTACGATCGGCGGCAGGGAGAAGAGATCCGTCGCCGCTGGAGTGTCGTCAGGGAGATGACTGATGACCATCTGGTCACCAGTCATCTCTATGACCCTCGGAGGACCGGGCGCGATGTTATGACGTCACGCCCGGCCCGGCTTTAGTAAACAAAGCCGTGATCACGGCTGGAAAGGCTGGGATCGGAATTTTTTTTTCTGATCTCAGTCTTTCCAGCCTGCAGGAGAGATGTGAGGTCATATTGACCCCACATCTCTCCATAAAGAGTACCTGTCATACACCATTCCTATTACAAGGGATGTTTACATTCCTTGTAATAGGAATAAAAGTGATCAAAAAAAAAAAATTAAAGACACAGTGTAAAAATAAAAAAATAAAAGTAAAATGAATAATAATAACAAAAAGAAAATTAAAGTCCCCCCGTCCCCGCGAGCTCGCACGCAGAAGCGAACGCATACGTAAGCCCCGCCCACATATTTAACCGGTGTTCAAACCCCACATGTGAGGTATCGCCGCGTACGTTAGAGCGAGAGCAATAATGCTAGCACTAGACCTCCTCTGTAACTCTAAACATGTAACCTGTAAAAAATTTTAAAGCGTCGCCTATGGAGATTTTTAAGTACCAAAGTTTGGCGCAATTCCACGAGTGTTCGCAATGTTAAAGCATGACATGTTGGGTATCAATTTACTCGGCGTAACATCCTCTTTTACAACATACAAAAAAATTGGGCTAACTTTACTGTTTTGTATTTTTTTAATTCACTAAACTGTTTCTTTTCCAAAAAAAACGCGTTTGAAAAATTCCTGCGCAAATATCGTGTGATATAAAAAGTTGCAATGATTGCCATTTTATTCCCTAGAGTACCTGCTAAAAAAACATATATAATGTTTGGGGGTTCTGAGTATTTTTCTAGCAAAAAAATGATGATTTTTACATGTAGGAGAGGAGTGTCAGAAATGGCCCGGTAAGGAAGTGGTTAATCACTGCTGGGTTTTTTATTTTTTGCTAAAAAAATGAAAAAAAGACAGACATTTGTGAAAACAGGTACTTTTTCTCCTTCATTGATGTGCGCTGATGAGGCAGCACTGATGGGCACTGATGAGCACTGATAGGCTGCACTGATAAACACTGATAAGGTGGCACTGGTGGGCACTGATAATGCAGCACTGGTGGGCACTGATGAGTGGCACTGAGAGGTTACACTGATAAGTGGCACTGATGGGTGGCACTGATGGGTGACACTGAAGGTCACTGATGGGTGGCACTGATAGGTGGCACTGATAGGTGGCACTGATGGGCACTGGTAGGTGACACTGATAGGCAGCACTGATAGGTGGCACTGATGAGAATGTACTGGTGGGCACTGGTTGGCAGCACTGATGGGCACTGATAGGTGGCACTGGCAGGCATTGATAGGTGGAACTGGTGGGCACTGGTAGGTGGCACTGGAGGGTACTGCATAGCAGCAGCACCTTTCCCTGTTCAGGACCGATATCTCTGTCAGAAGCCGGTGATCACTTTTTTTTTCTCCTCACGCTGTCCGCGTGAGGGAAAGAAATAAACCAATTTAAGATCTTCTGTTTACATCACGTGATCAGCTGTCATTGGCTGATCAATCTCCTTAATGCAGTGATCACAGAGAGGGCAGGCAGCAGGCAGCTCGTGCACGGGAGGACGTCTATTGATGCCCTCTTGGCAATTAAGGCCCCCAATGTAGCCGTCATTCGGCTATAGCGGGGGCAGGAGGTGGTTAATATTGGGTATATGGGGATATGGCAGAGGGCTGCAGTAAATCTGAGATGAGGGTGTGTTGTGTTTTGGGAGTTTTTGCATTACTTTTTTCAAAGGATGAAGTGAGGTACTATAAAAAAGGCAGATTTTGAATAGACTATCTAACGAACTAATGACACATGAAACCATGCCACACAACCATCTATAGCTAACCCTTTTGAATCATGGGTGCATGTAATTGCAATCATGAAAAATCCAACAAAGAGAAAACCAGAGTGCTAGAGCGCACACCTTTTTTTTTTTTAATTCAGAAAAATAAATCTAAATTTGCTGTAATCCTTTGAATCCAGTACTTATGCAGCTCACTGGGAGCTTATTGTAAATCTCATTTCTGAAGCAATTTTTGTGCCACATACATTTTCTCTCTATCACCAACAACACTGAAACATGAAAGTCTAAGGTAGGTTGGAACTGAAACAATGACTGGGGTAAGCATCTTAGTACAGATATTTTTTTGCATAGGTGGGATAGTATAGTGCCTCCAGTGGGTGTGTTTGGGATCCCCTCTTCTAATTGAGTGGGGTTTCTGGGTATGGGGCAGAATATGATCTCCCCTATGTGACAGTACTCTGAGCAACCAATTTCAAGACCTGAACATGTCAGGAAAAGTAGTGGGGAAGAGGGCAATAACATCATCCACACCAGGTGACGGTCTGACAACATTGGACATAAAATCTTATTTAAGGTGGACTGTTATAGCAGAGATGTACCAAGAAAGCATATATTGGCCATGGTGGCAGATGAAGGTTTGCTGTTGGGAGACGCTGTCACTTTCCCCTAAATGGCCAGAGAACCTTGTTTCTTTATCTACAAAATAGAGTTGTGTGGGCTGTGATGGTCTGTGATTTCTGCATGTATGTGCCTTAAGGGTACACTGTCAATTGGGTTGTTCCTTTTAATTCTATAAAGGTTTACTACAATAGCAGTAACAGTGCCACAGAACGTGCCAATAGTGTCCACCATTCAATAACTTTATTTTTGCACCTCATATAAACAAACATTTCTCCTTCAGTATTTCATCATTTTTATTTCTCATGGTACATTCAACAATTCACTCACTTTGTGCTGACCACCTGTTCTAACCCACCTGCTACAATTTATAAACCATATGCTGTAGTCACAATTTAAAGACATTTAGACATGATGTGCTTAATTTGTGAATCCTTCATAGGTTTAGTGTTCCCCAAGCTTCAAAATTAAAGCTGCGAAATAAGAAACTTGTAACGACAGGAGATCTCCTCTCTCTCTTACAGTTTTTCCTTAGGCAAAATAAATATAAATTGTTCATGGTGATAAAATACACCAGACAATAGCGGCTATGCTGGTTATTAGTAATATAATTTTGAAAGCAAAACTCATATATTTTCTGTATTACAAAAAAAAACAGATTAGTCTTGTAGGATTCCAGTGGAAGTCATTTAAATAGTTTAACCTAGTTTTGCAGTAATGCAATAAAGCTCTGCGTTTGTTTGTTACAAACCCTGCATATTTTGTATTATAAAAACCAAAAAGAACATAATTATCAGACTATCATAAAGCCTTTCAGCTGCCAAGTATATAGAACATAAATATGTTAAATATGTTTATCTGAATTTAGCTCACAATAGGCTTCTTAATTTCTTAAGGGACAATAGGACACAAATGTAACGGCTGAACTGCCACTGCAAAAGTAGGCCATAGTCATGTGTCTCCCCATCTAGAGCATAATAAAAGTTAAGGAAAAAAATCTACTTAATGTCCGGAAAGGAAATAGGAACAGTAAAACGGAGAAACAGAATCATGTGTTTTACCAAAGCATACCACACAATACAAAATACAATTCCTCTAAATGAAAAAATGATGCACAATCAAGTATATTACAAGTAAATACTGTTTAGCTTTCTTACTCAGTAGTTGGAATAATATGTCGTTTTGTATAGCAAAAAAAAAATAAAAAATGCCCCACCCCGTGTACTGTTAAATGTACCCATGCATTACCTTTTCTCAGCTCCAACATCCCTCGGGGGCTCTAATATTTAATATTGAGTATATGGGGATACAGCTGTCTTCCTGGTTGAATGATGCCCAGTGTCCTTCATCCCAGAAGACTGAGGAGAATCCATGAGTGCAAGAAGTGATGGACTCACCCATTGAGAAAGCTTAGCCCAGCTCCCTGCATTAACAAAGTAATGATGCATCATTAGGTACTGCTGACCTCCTAGAGAATATTCATAGAGAAAGAATACTGAATACTTTATGTAACCAGCATGAAGACCTCTGGAAAATGTAAGTATACTTTCAACCACTTTAAATAGATCATCTAGGTCCAAATAGATGATTACATATATTTCATAGAGGGATAAACCTATAGTAAAATATGCATAAACAAACTACCTACAAAGGCCCTGAATTAGACTCAACCTCCTCCATAGATAAGTAAAAAAATCTTATGTATGAAACCTTCAAATATCAATGCTTTACCCAGCAGATGTATATTACAAAAGCTTTATTCAATACATTAAAATCCATAATAATAAACACAAAACTTAATAACACAGAAGACAGCAAAAGTGCCCTCCCCACTTGTTATATCACAATGCAACATTAAAGGCTTATATGTGTGGAGGAGGGGCTTACTGGTAAAACAGGGATAAGGTAGCTGTGCTGGCCGGTGCCGGTGGGGTGGGAGATGCATGTAGGTACCCCTCACATAGATGTATACACAACCAGACCACTTGGGAATACGTCACTCACCAAAAATGGCTCTGGAGAGACATATACATATGTGTATATAAGGTATTGGTGGAAATAACAATAACCTAGAGACATGCATGTGTATGTATATCCATATATAGCTAAAGTAGCCCACCTGTAACAAGGCAGAGTGTTAATAAAGTAGATTGCAGTAGTAGATCCTGGATAGTATTACAGGACAAACATACATATGGCTGCAAAAACAAGAGAATATAAGAATGGATGAACGATCAAGGTCCTCACAGAGCGGAAGTACATACATGACCTACAAGATAGAGGGTCCAAGTGGACAAAGTGTAAAAGTGGTACATAGCAGATACCTGTGGTCAGTTCAAAAACGTGCGTCCCCACCGGCTGCAAACCCATGTCTGAGCTGGGCCGATTTACATAGGTGTAGTTGGCGTGCCTATTACTCCCATAATAGGGTGCAGTTGAAGGGGAAGGAAGAGTAAGGGGTGGGTCCGGCACTTAGTGTGTACTGTAATAGCCCCGACATGTGCATTGGGATCCAGTGGATCAGAATGCAGGGAAAAGGGAAAGGGGAGGAGGAGTCTCCCCACTAAGAAGACAGACATCCCTCCCTATGATGTATTGCAGAAATGGCGCAAATGTGCATGCGCATAAGAGATCACGGGGCAAAGTAAATAAGGTCTAAAGAACAGCGTCTCCTCACCATGAAGACTGATGCAGCGCATAAGAACATGCGCATTGGGACCGTAGGGCAGAGTAAACAAGGTCTAAGGAAGAGGGTCTCCTCACCTAGTCCTACCTATTCTTTGAGGGAATTTTCCCTTCAATCCTCTTCTATTCTTTACTTACCTATGGAGGCAGTTGAGTCAAATTCAGGGTGTAGGTCGTTTGTAAAATGTTGGTATACTGCAAGAAATAGCTAAAAAATACAAGTGGGGGACTAAGGGGAGACAGAACGCAACAAAATGATTTAAAACAAATTGTGAAGGTTTTTGTTGGTGAAAAACTGCGTCTAACCTCAGCTTGTTCAATTAAACTTTGGCAATAAAACCTGGAAGCTGATTGGTTATGTCATCTCTGAACCAGTATCTAACTGCAGGTAGGAGATGATGACCCTGCTTAGAGCCTAAACAAAGATCCCTCAAAGGAAAGCAGATGAAGATATTGTCGCTATGCAAACTGTGATCTCTCTCAGAGGTAGTAAAGTCCAACTTTGAGGACAAAAAAAAAACACCTTTGCAGTGGGGTTCCCCCTACACTGGGTTACATGGTTGTTAAGTATAGGGGGTTGCAAAATAGGCTGTATTATATTCCTTTCTCATTCAAGCAGTCTACCTCAATCCAATGTGACCAGTCCACCACTAGAGTCGGGCGAACGGTTTGGCCTGGGCATGACTTCAGGTCAAACATTGGCTGTTTCTTTCCATTCAGGGAACAACCGAATTTGAAGGGTGTTGGGCAGGTGTTCACCCTGCCGAATGCCCTGCAATTCACTTTGTGCTCCACAGTGCATTCTGCATCCTAATTTGGAAAAGCTTTGCCCAATCGGGGGCGTGTCCTGGAAGCCAAGGAAGATGGCAGCATAACTCCTTTGCTCTGCTACCCTGCAGCCCTTTCTCTGCCTAGAACGGGAGCTCATCCAATCCATCATGGGGAAAATTGACCATGACAAATCCCCTGAGCATTCCAGATCACCCAGGAGCGATACCACACTGCTCAGTAGGAGCGTACCGGAGATGTTCCGCATCAGGTCCTGCTCTCAAGATGCGGCCCTCAGCGCATGAGCCTCAGACTCCAGTAGAGAGGTAAGCCGCAGCTACGGCTCCGCTCAGCACTCCAGCCCACAGCATGACAGCCACCATACCCATGCCCCCCCGCACTCAGCATAGAAGATCTGAAAGCAGTGGCTGCAGACATAAAGAGTACTCTGTCTACGGCCATTGCGGATCTCAGACAGGACATGCAGGTGGTAGCAGCACACCTTGAGGAGGTAGAGGAGGCCACAGATCGCCATGAGGCCGCCATTTGTCAAGACGTACAGTGTCAGCACACACAAAGCAGATTAGAGTGATGCACAGAAGTATAGAGGACTTGGACAACAGAGGCTGCAGACATAATATTAGGGTGAGGGGCTTGCCTGAGACAGTCGACCCAGACCACCTACACCAGGCTACCATGTCCATATTCAACAATCTCATAGGGAGCCCGCCAGATACACTGATTGACTTTGAACATCTTCACTGGGCACTACGCCTCAGAGGAAGAGATACCGATCCCCCCAGGGATGTTATAGGATGTCTAACAGACTTCAAACTCAAAGAGGAGATTATGCGCCAGGCGAGACTGCGAGGTCGAATACTGCACAATGGCTTTGAAATCAAGCTATATCATGACCTATCACAGATAAATCTCCAAAAGCGTAAATCCCTATGACCTCTCTTGGACACATTGAGGGAGAGAAATATGCCTTACAGGTGGAAATTCCCCTTCTGCCTGCAAGCTGGCTTGGGGGGCAGAGTTGCATTCCTTAGACACCCAGAAGATGTCCACTCCTTCTGGCATCCCACCAGTAGAAACCCCGGATTGGCAAATAGACCAACACCCTGCTGTGCAAAGGGAAGAACCAATGGAGGTTTATCGCTGTGACAACGTCACCCCTCTCCTCACTCACCACCTTCACAGCCTAATCACCGGCCCACTGGAAGAGACAGTCTACCAGCTTCCCCGGCTCACAAGAGAGCCAGGAGAGATTAACCCTATTTACACTAACCTCCTCACAATGCCTGTCCACGCGAGACACAGCCACATGTCAACAGCTTTTGATAATTCTTCTAGAAGTGTGAGCACAAAGTGCCTGAAATCCAGACCTGCATCACATAACAACATAAGCAGAAACCACCATGAGCTTCAACAGTTCTAGATTCTGACCTGAAGGATCAACAACCACAACTCAATTGTCCACAATAGAAATGTTATAACCTACTCTTTTGCCTGGAACACTTACCCATTTAAACACACTACTCTGCCTTTGCCTTTTACTGATCCGACAAACCCAACAACTTGAACTACAACAACTCTGCTGATGCACAGCCTCATCTCTATTACCTGAGTAAAGAATGTGATCATTGACGTCATGCACAAAGCAAGTCTCAATGTGAACCACACAGGCCAGATAGACCGCATGCATCTCCTACACAACAACACTCTGGCCTCCTACAGCGCACAAAGGGACCTACCTGAAAACTTGGCGCAGATAGGCTTCAATTGCCACACTGGTAGACTTGACGCTATACTCCCCCTCCCCCCCTCAAGCTGATATCACCAGCCATAGCAGGTAATACCACGCTCTAAATGAGTGCACGGGTTTTCACTGTTTTGTTTCTACAGTCTGGACTGAAACCTTAAACTGAACTCCTTTCTCAACAATGCGTAAAATGGAACTGTCAGATGCTGGGGGTACAGCACTTGTAGCTTCCGGGAAATGCAAGAGAGAGACATACAGTGGGGCAAAAAAGTATTTAGTCAGCCACCAATTGTGCAAGTTCTCCCACTTAAAAAGATGAGAGAAAATCACATTGTCTGATTTATAAAGAATTTATTTGCAAATTATGGTGGAAAATAAGTATTTGGTCAATAATAAAAGTTCATCTCAATACTTTGTTATATACCCTTTATTGGCAATGACAGAGGTAAAATGTTTTCTGTAAGGTTTTTACACACTGTTGCTGGTAGTTTGGCCCATTCCTCCATGCAGATCTCCTCTAGAGCAGTGATGTTTTGGGGCTCTCATCTTTTTAAGTGGGAGCATTTTATGGGAGAAAATTACAGGCCTCTCTCACGTTTTAAGTGGGTGAACTTGCACAATTGGTGGCTGACTAAATACTTTTTTGCCCCACTGTATTGCAGGTACATTTTTTTTTAACTTGATATTTTTATTACGGTTTAGTACAAGTTACAGGAAGTACAAGAATGGGTTGCTGTTACAGAAAGTTCATGAGAAATTTGCAGGTGTATTTTGATATGTTTGATTGATATGATGGAAGGAAGACATACATGAAATCAGGGATTCATATTGATAATGGCTTCATAACAAACAAATACAATGGTTTACAACTAGGGAGGTTATAGACATGTTGTGATTGTTGCTGGTGGAGTTCCAATTCCAGAGTTGGGAGGTGAGTGCGTAAGGTGCATGCGGTAGCAGGTTGTTCATTGTAAGGGTCCAGGACCCTTGGGGTGCCGGAGTAGTGGGTCCCACTGTTTCAAGAATGCAGGAACTTTGAGATGTGTTTTGGCGAAGGCATGCTCCATACGGCAGTTGTCATTAAGGATGATAGTTGCTTCTTCTAGAGTAGGAGGGGTAGAGGATTTCCATTTTCTGGCAAGTGTCAGACGAGCTGCTATGAAGATGTGGTTAATGAGGGTGTCAAGTTTAGGAGGCCAGTGGTGGGAGTCCAGACCCAGTAGAGTCATTTGAGGGGTGAGTCGGAGGCAAAGGCTCATAAGTTGGACAATGAATGTAGTCAGGTGTGACCAGAAGGGGCGTAGTTCCGGGCATGACCACCAGATGTGAAGTAGCGATCCTTTGTGGCCGCATTGTCTCCAGCATAAGGGTGATGTAGTGGGGTAGATACGAGCCAGTTTGGCTAGGGTTAAGTACAAGCTGTGAAATATCTTGTTTGCCATCTCCCAATGGGAGATGCAATGGGAGGCCAATCGGGTGCTATTCAGGGCTGAGTGCCATTGGCTGACGGTATAGGTTTCGTTTAACCATGCTTCCCAGCATAGCATGGAGGTTGATTTACTGGTAGACAGGGGGCTGAGTAGGAGTTTGTAGATGCCAGAAATACCTTTCGTGGAGATCTGGGTGTTGTTGTAGTACGTAGTTAAGTTGGTTAGAAGAGGTCCACTTGAGAGTTTTCGTTTTTGTAGTGCTGATCTTACCTGTAGGTATATGTAGAAGTGTCTAGGGTTTAGATGGAATTGTTTGCTTAATGACTGGTAGGTTTTTAAGGTGTTCCCAGTGAAGAGAAGGCCCAGATTGGTAATTCCTGCCTGTACCCAAGCGGCAAAGGAGATGTTTGGAATGATAAGTTCTAGTGTGGTCAGTGGTATTTGAGAGAGGATTGACGTGTCCAGTCCTGTAGTTGTTTGTGATATTGCATTCCACACTTTTAGGGTTGCTGTAACTGGGTCTAGGAAGGATTTATGAGGGTGAGGTTGCAGCAAATTGGCACAGAGGACATGTTTTGAGGGAGTTCTCATGGAGGCTCGTTCAATTTGATGCCATGCAGGTGGGAGTGCCGAGTTCCACCACGCTTTCGCTTGTTCTAGGAGAGAGGCCTTGTAGTAAAGGGTGATATTTGGGACACCCATGCCAGCGTATTTATTTGGTGTGCAAAGGAGTTTTTGATGTACCCGTGGTCGGTTGTTTTTCCATATACACTGATTCATGAGAGCTTGGTGTTTTTTGAGGTCTGAAGTGAGGATGGGTATTGGCAGTGCTCTGAACATATAAAGAATATGAGGTAAAATAAACATCTTCACCAGAGCCATCCGTCCTGCCCATGAGGTCGCTTTTTTTTTAAGTCTTGTGTTATTTGTTTAATTTTGGTAAGGAGGTTCTGCAGGTTGGTTTGGAGCAGTTTGGACGAGGTTATGCCTTTTATTTGAGGGGACTCGCGTATGGCTTGAGCCAGGGGTTCCATTACAAGGGCAAAAATTAGGGGTGACAAGGGACAGCCCTGCCTGGTGCCGTTTTTGATTGGTAGGGGGTCTGAAATTGCTCCGTTCGCCCAGATTCTGGCAGTGGGGGTTGTGTAGAGGCTCATAATTGCTTGAAGGATCTTTCCCTCAAAGCCAAATTTGGAGAGGACCTGGGAGAGGTACTGCCAGTGGACTCGATTGAACGCCTTCTCTGCGTCTAGTGATAGCAGCAGAGAAGGCGTTCTGTAGTGCTCCGACCACTGGATGAGGTCAATAAAGCGTCTGGTTCCGTCGGAGGTTTGTCGCCCGGCTACAAAGCCAACTTGATCTCTGTGGACTAGGCCCGGGATGATGAGGTTTAGCCTGTTTGCTAGTATTTTGGCGTAGAGTTTGATATTAGTATTAAGTAATGAGTTTGGGCGGTAATTTGCTGCTAATTCCAATGGTTTTCCAGGTTTAGGTATGACGGTGATGAGGGCTTCTAATGTTTCCGCGGGGTTGGAACCAGTTTGCGCTATGTGATTGTATGTGGAGCAGAGGTGAGGGGAGAGGAGAGGGGCGTATGTTTTGTAAAATTCATAACAGTATCCATCTGGTCTGGGTGATTTGTGAAGCGGAAGAGAGGCAATGGCCTGATCAACTTCTTTGGTAGTGAAGGGAAGAGAGAGGGAGTCAAGTTGCTCATGTGTAAGGGTTGGTAACTGAAGTTTGCTAAGGAATGAGTGGGTTTCGTGTGGGTCGGGTGTAGTTTTGGGGTCTGTGGAGTTGAGATTATATAGTTTAGAGTAAAATTTTGCTAGCTGATTGGCGATGTCTTTAGGGTTACGGAGTTTCTTGCCTTCGTCGTATAGTATGTACGGAATTTTGGATTTTGCCAATTGGCGTTTGTATTGTTTAGCAAGTAGGGTGCCGGGTTTATTAGACTGAGAGTACCAGGTCAGCTTTAATTTTTTTATGAGAAAGTCAAATTTATGTCGTAGTGTGGTACCCAATCGTGTGCGGACTGTTTTTAGTTCAGGGGCTGTTTGGGATGAGGGGGAGCGTTTATTTTGTTGTTCCAGTGTTTTGATCTGAGAGATGAGGGAGTTGATCTCGGCTTGACGTGCGCGCTTCTCATGAGCTCCGAACCTAATTAACGAGCCCCTTAAGCAAACTTTAAATGCATTCCACAGAGTTTGTGGGTTGTCAACTGAACCTTGATTCTCCTGAAAATAATGTTCGATATCTGAGGCGATCTGCTCCTTACGGAGGGGGGGCGCTATAAGTCAGGGGTTTAGTCTCCATATTTTGGAAGTTGCAGTTGCAGAAGCTGTGAAAATTTTCATGCTAACTGGAGCATGGTCAGACCAAGTCATTAATCCTATTTTAGTGTCAGATATTGTCTGTAGCGTGTCCTGGTCCGTGAGGAGCAGATCTATTCTCGAGTATGAGTTTTGGGCATGAGAGTAGAAGGTGCAATCTCGCTCTTCATCATGTGAGCATCTCCATGAGTCATAGAGATTTGTATTTGTCAGGAAAGATGACAGGGCGGACAGGGATTTCCTAGACGTATTTGTGGTGTCTAAGGCGGGGTCTACGATATTGTTAAAGTCTCCACAGACAAGTGTGTGGGAACGTCTGAGGGGGTGTAGGTTTTGCGCTATGGTGTTAAAGAATCTCCTTTGTCCAGTAACTGGAGCGTAGAGGTTTACAATAGTCACAGGTTTACCATTTACCAGTGCCGTAAGGATCAGGTAGTGGCCATTAGGGTCAGTTTCTATTTGTTCAAGTTGGAACATAATGGTGTTACGGATAGCAATCATAACTCCTGTTTTCTTTTTTGGGCCGTTGGCAAAGAAATAGTGGGTGAAAGCTTTGTGTGTGCATTTGGGTGGTCTATTGTATTGAAAGTGCTTCTCTTGCACACAAAGAATGTCTGAGTTTAGTGAGAGGGCCTCCCGCCAGAGCATGTTACGTTTGAATGGCGAATTAAGGCCATTCGCATTAATAGAGGTGATAGTGCATGCCATTACTGCGTTTGAAGGGTCAGTGTAAGTGGTGAGGGAGGCGGGGCAAACTGTGAGGCAATGAATTAGATTACACCTTCTCGCACTCACCAGCTGTAGTGTTTCTGAGGTCGCTGTGGAGTAGGAACTTCAGGTGGGTCGTTCCTCAGTAGTGCAATCAGTAACAGCAAAGGTAATCTAGGGGGAAACAGCAGTGCGATTAACAGATTTCAAATCATACAATTGTTACAGACTCGCAACTAGAAAGCAGTTGAAAGAAAAACACAGGGTTAGTAACAATAGTAACAGATGTAGGTGTGCGTAGCACCCTATACCAAACGGGGGTGGTATTGTAAGGTTATAGAAAACGGGAACAGGTGAGACTGCAATAATCCGCCATAGGGACTAACTGATGTTAACAGTCAGAGACTTTGAGTAAGGCACCAGTACAAGTGTACGTTGGTGGGAGAAACTTTAGCAGTGTAGTATTAGCCGGCGAGACTTATCTGTTGGATTTCTTTGTGGCTCGGTTGAGTAGAGGAGGGGTTGGTGGTGGAGCATTGATGAGGCCCCAGTTATGGAGACTTTTTGTGCCCTCTTTAGGGGACGTGAAAGTGACAGCTTGGTGCTGGTAGGTAACGGTTAGCTTGACTGGGTAGCCCCATTTATATTGGATATTGTGCTCTCGGAGGACTTTGGTGATTGCGCTAAATTCTTTCCTGCGTTGGGCGGTAGCCGCCGAGATGTCTGCGTACAGCGTTATTCCTGTGTACAGCTGTGGTAGGTTTGCAGCTGATCTGGCTGCCCTGAGGATGTGATCCTTGATGTGGTAAAAGTGTACCCTTGCTAGAACGTCTTCTTGGGGGAGGTGCGGCGGCTTGGGGATTCGGTGCGCTCTATCAATAGTGAGATCTTGGGTAGTGAGATGTGATAGAAGTTTCAAAAATAAGTGTTGGAGATAGGTGGTAAGGTCGGTCGGTTTGACATTCTCCGGAACGCCCCTGAACTTGATATTGTTCCGGCGGGACCGGTCCTCGAGGTCAGCCATCTTTAATTGCATGCGCTGAATTTACTGTGCTTGCATTTCAATGGTGGTTACCATCTCATTATGGGCTGTGGTGGTGGCTGAGGTTTGTCGTTCGATCAGAACCGTTCGTTCCTCTATGTCGTCCACTCTGGCTGAGAGTTGGGATATAGATGTGCGGAGCTCTTTCTGGATGTCTTTATGTAGGCTCATTAGCATGAGCTTCAGGGTGTGCTCTGATGCAGGCTGGTCAGAGACTGGGAGGGCTGCTAGTGAGGCCTGCTGGTCAGCTTCGTGCTGCATCTGTGTCATAGAGGCACATAGCTGCTTTTTAAGGGATGGGGCCTTGTCCGGGGAGTAAAAAGGGGATGGGGGAGGTCTTTGCGGGGGTGAGGGGTCCCCAGGGTTGCTCCCTGTATCCATTCCCGCTCCGTCCTCTTCGCTGTCTAGGGCAGGGAGCACGATCGTGAGGGGATCTGTGTCTCCGTCAGCGCCATATTGAGAGTGCCGCACTGCGGCGTGTGAAGCGAAGAAGTCTGTCAGGCGGCGCGGAGCGGAAGATTTCTCCTTCATGTCTGACGCCGGAGGTGCCCGAGGGCTTCGTGTAGCTGTGGAGGGTAGAATCTCAGCTGTTAGTCGTTGCGGAGAGCCGCTCTGTCCCGTAAGGCAGCGGAGCAGAGAGATCAAGCTGCCATGTCGGATCACTGCCAGGCCACGCCCCTTCCTCTGTATTGCAGATATATTGCTATACACAAATGCCGAATGGGCTCACCTTTGGCTCCCCATAACCTTGTGATCACCTGGTGCATAACTTGCCTAACGCAAAAACACACTCTTTCTAATTTAGGAAAATCTCATAGGAGAAATACTACACACCAGGACCCATAACCACTCTAACTAGATCACAATGCTATGGCTATGTTAGATTGTCAATAAGACAATACTATACAAAACTGACAATATATCTGTTTTCAGACTTTGTTCTCATGTGCACAGTCTGGGTTCCCACTGTCGGCGATACTTCACTCCTCTATAAATCATCTATGTGGGCAAACAAGGCCAAAACCCACAGAATTTATAGCCACCCAGGGAATTTAGGGCCACACAAGAGAGTGGAACGTCTTAAGTGGACAGTGGGAACCCAAGACACACATGATCTATACAGTGTTCACATACATCCCGGATGAATAGAGTTCTGAAGCATTTCAGTTAGCAATAACGGTTAAACAATTGTGTTCATTTCTGTTACTGTACTTTCATACTTTATGTACCCTGTTCCGAATGTTGACTTTACAAAGTTATTAGACAAGAACTGGTTTGGTTCGTATCAATGAGACTACACTCAACGCAGATAGGCTAAACCTATCACACATACTTTCCCGAGGGTACGCTGCATACACAACACCAGAGTCATCCCTATTCAGATACTTTCCAGGTCTCGTGTTAAACCCAACCTCAACACCGGACCTCGCCCACACCATCACCCTGGTATATTGTCACGACCACTAAACCCCACGATACTGCAGAGCCTATTCTCCACGACTACCACAGGTCCCCAACACAAATTCCTTTTACTCCACAGCTCCCCACGATTATAACCAGGGGCTACTCGCATAAATGTCTATGCAAGGCCAAAAAACGGGCAATTCAAACGCCAAGGGACAATCTGCTGCAGCCCAAAAATCCCCCTTCTAGCCAGCGAGATAGTGAATCCCAGGAGATTAGCATCATTACCCGGTTTGGATCTCAGTGGAAACAGGTAGAAGGGCTCCGGCAACGTCACTGGCACCTATTAACTAGGTCACTAGCCTTAAGCAAGATAGTGGGAAATCACCCTCATCTGACTGCTCGGAGATGCAGGAACCTGGGTGACTTTTTGACTCACACTGAATACTGCAGAACTATCAATAAGAGCTGACTTTCTGCTCCCCCCCCCCCCTTAAGGGCATGTTCCCATGTGATAGATGTTCCATGTGCAAATACATGGAGAAGACAGACCATTTCTTTGACTCGGCCAAACAAAAACAATATAGGATATATGACTTCATAAATTGCTCCACATCTTGTATAGTGTACATGATCACCTACCCGTGTGACCTACTTTATATAGGTAAGACCAAATGACAATTAAAAATAAGGATCAGTGAGCATGTTCAGAGTATACTTCAGAGAGATGATGAGAGACCGGTTGCACTCCATTTCCTGAAGTGCCATAATGCCAACCCTAGAGGCCTGAAATCAAAGGGAATTTACGGATTGAATTTACCAGCTAGGAGGAGGGACTACAATAGGGTTCTCCAAAAAAAGGAGGAAATGCGGATCTACCGTTTGTGTAGTCTCAGCCCCCTAGGCCTTAACAACAAATTCATTCTGTCTCCCTTTTTGGAGACCTGAGGCCATAATAGGGCATTCCCTCGTGGCTAGAAGCTGCCCAGATTTAATTTTCTCCTAGCCCTGCTTCCTTACTTTAGCGTTCTAATCTATGCATTTGGATATCTGGACCTCTTTATCTGTCTTGGTGTCCACCGGACTTAGCTTTATTTATTTCCTGTCTAACTGCTCTTAAATTCTGACAGTCACTCACCTTTGGTCTTTATATGTATATATGTTGTATGATTTAATTACATTTCTAGCAATTATGTCGGTTTAGGTTTGGGTGTGTGGCCCGTTAAGAGTGCTCCTTACGCGTCAGGATAACGTAATTATCACCTACTACCCTTCTGGGATGTTCCCATATTTACCTGTGGACCATTCAGCAGCTTTATGGACATTCCTTTCTTGCATCTACCAGCACCCTAATCTCCATTTGGTCATTGCAATCTGAACTCCCCATTCATCTGGAACCTCCTCCTGCCTAATCTTCCCAACTGGAAGTTAGTCTATTGCATCTAGAGGGGGCACTTTGCAGTGTATCCAACATGTGTGTTACAGGAAGCAGCTGGCTGAACCCTCCAATCAAGACTCAGTCTTCGGTCATCAAGGGCTACCTGGACCGGGCTGCATCCCTTGCCCTTTACGCATTACCACCGCCCTCAGCGCTCTACTTTGCCTGACGGCTCGAACAGTCTTCACCGGAGGTATGCCGCTAAACTGCCTTGCATCAAGCCAGACATAAGTATCCCGCACATGCGGTGGTGACTTCTGGCCAAAATTGCGTCCCAGGTGGGGGTTCAATCTGATGTGAGTATCCCACATCTGCAGGTCTTGTACATTGCCATACAGTCTATGTGATATGCTGCTCCAATATCCAGTCCTTTGGAAAATAATTGACTTCTATGCCTATCAAGATACTTAGAGGCAACAGCCTGTCTGTGATTATACCAGTGACTACATTCTGGTTTCCCCGCATGGACTTCGTTATACAAACCTCCATTTTAGTCTCTATGGACAGGGTCCACCCTGCTTTGAAATTATATCTCCTGGTTTATCTTATGGGACTATAGTTTGACTGGGTACACAGCCCTCCATATCAATAACCCCACACCCCTAGAGCTTATTTCTGCACAGTTCTGTAGATTGTAGTCTGTCCTTGTCTTGTCTCCATGTGTGTCTGTGCTTGAGACAACATTGTCTTATTTTTAGATAGATCTGGTGTTGGTTTAATCTACAATTTTTGTAAACAAATATTTAATAAAGTACACAACTTTTTTTCCTTACAACACCCCTTTGATGGCCTCTATTTTGGGTTGGCCCCTATCCAACCCTCTCCTTTTTATGCTGAGCTAAGTATGCCTAGGGGTCTTAGCACTGAACTCTGTATTGAGAGTGCTTCTAAATAAAGGTTATACTTTGGTGAACTCCTTAGCCCTGTGGGTAAATAGGAGTCCTAGATTTTGAGTTGCTAGCAGTTTTTTAGGTTATTAATCATTATCACATGCCTGCATAGCGAGGCTAAATAGGTAGCGTAACCATACATAATGACCCACAACAACACTCCCTAAAAACACACAAAACCTTCTTATTCAATCCTAGCACTCCCTACAACAGCCCAGTCGGTATTCCTGTGCTGACCCACATCGACAAACCCCAACTCTTGGGCAAGTTAGCTGGTCTACTCTTGCCGTCGATCCTTACCCCCCCCCACTATTCTCTGACCCCCCCCTCCCCTCTAACGCCAATTTTTATACTTCTACGCAATATCAAGTGGAACCACTACACTCTCCAGCTCACAAATTTCTACAATGACTGATCTACAGTCCAAATCCACCAAGGCTAAACTCAAACTGCTCTTACTATACTTACGCAAAAACAAAGCAGACATAATCTTTCTCCAGGAAACACACTTTAAGACCGACCACATCCCCAAACTAACTAACAAAGACTTCCCAAAAGCCTACCATGCCCCCAACCCATTAGCGAAATCAAAAGGGGTCTCCATTCTAATCTCCAGAAATCTACCCCTAGAGGTTACAGACTCACTCCTTGATGTCAAGGGCCACTTCACATTCATCAAAGGCGAAATATGGAACAGACCACTAACGATCGCAAATTATACAGCCCAAACTCAGCCCAGGTTAGCTTTTTCCGTGACATATCCATGACTTTATCCTCCTTCCAAGAGGGGATTCTACTGCTGGGCGGAGACTTCAACGTTGCACTGAACCCCTTGGAGGACGTCCCCTCTCACATATAAGGCTCTTAAACAGATCAAAACTCAACTTCACGACTTAATGATACATGACATGTGGCGCGTCCTACACCCTAGAACAAAAGACTACACATTTTACTACATTCCCCACGACAGATACCCCAGATTGGACTATTTCCTCCTTTCACAGAAAGACCTCCCCTTCCTAACCGAAGCTTCCATTGAACCCACATTCCTCTCAGATCATCATCCAATTACCATGACCCTAACCTTCCCAGGGCACCTCCCTTCTAATAAAATTTGGAAAATGAACGCTGGGCTGCTCACTGACTCAATGAACGTCCTCAAAATCAAAAAACACATTAAAAAATTATTTGAAAATAGACAACACGCCCGACACATTCCATTTGATCCAATGGGAAATCCACAAGTGTGTTCTAAGGGGTATTCTCATCAAGATAGCCACGTCACTCAAACGGGCTAAGCAAGAAGCAGTTAATTCTTTACTGCAACAAATACAAAAACAGGAAAGAGCCCACAAATTGACAAAAGCATGCAACATCCTAATAGAGTTAGAGCAAGCGTGAGAATGTCTACGAGAGGAATTGGGTAAGAAGGTTAGAAGAAACTTTGTACTCTCCCAAAAGCTCTTCTATGAGCATAGTAATAAGGGTAAACTCCTAGCCAGAGCCCTACAAGCCAAAAAAGCCAACAACACAATCAGATCCATTCGGATCCATTGAGGATCTTGGAGTTATTGCACCTGTGTTTATCTTCTTTATGAACATTCCCTCATATAGGACTACATTTAGTATTCTCTTTAGGACTTTTTGGACTGTGTGCTTTTATGGTATTCAATTTACATGAGCATATCCTCTATGACATATACATCTATCCAATTTTCAGCATAACATATATATGATGCCTATGGGATATAATTTGGTATTGATAGTGTAATTCTGCCATCCTCAATAGCGCAGCCTGTTGTTTATTTATTTATTTTATTTTAGGTACTTATATAGCGCCGTCAATTTACGCAGCGCTTTACATTTACATTGTACATTCACATCAGTCCCTACCCTCAAGGAGCTTACAATCTAAGGTCCCTAACTTACATGCATACATACACATACTAGGGGCAATTTTAGACAGGATCTAATCAACCTACCAGCATGTCTTTGGAGTGTGGGAGGATACCGGAGTACCCGGAGTAAACCCACGCAGGCACAGGGAGAACATGCAAACTCCAGGCAGGTAGTGTCATGGTCAGGATTTGAACCTGCAACCCTTTTGCTGCTAGGCGAAAGTGCTATACACTACACCACTGTGCAGCCCCATATTTATATTGTTGTATATTTAGATGCATTTGTATGCCAAACGGTGAACTATTAACCAATAGTAATGACATCGCGAATCATTTCGCTCATTACTACGCAGAACTATACAATCTTCCCCCTGAACAAAATCCAAGAATGGAGCGTGGAGCATGAAGTAGGATCATCTCTCCCAACAGGGCCCCAAGCCAATATCCCAGCAACAAGCATCAGAAATAGATAGCTCCATAACCTCTAAAAATTCCTTTCAGCCATTAAACAGATGAAAATGGGCAAAAGCCCCAGACCTGACAGCTTCTGCTTGTCTTACTAAAAAACTTTCCAATATGCCCTGACAGACCCTTTCCTGTGAGCTTTCAACCAATTAGACCAACCGGACACTTACCAAAACCTATTAGAGGCCCACATATGCGTCATTCCAAAACCTGGAAAAGACCATGAAATACCCTCAAACTACAGACTGATTTCACTCTTGAACACTGATTTGAAAATTTTTGCCAAAATCATAGCTAATCGTTTACTCCCCCTGATCACAAATTTAATATCAAAAGATCAAATCAGCTTTGTCCCTGGCAGGGAAGCCAGAGACAACACTGTTAAGACTCTGAACATCCATCATTGGCTCACCAAAAATCAGCACCCCGGTTTTCTATTGTCAATAGATGCAGAAAAGGCGTTTGACAGGCTAGCATGGGGCTACCTTACAGCTGTAATAAAAAAAGATAGGTTTTGCAATCGGTTGCTAAACTTCATACTATCTCTGTACACGAATCCGACAGCAAGAGTTCGAACAAATGGACTGCTGTCAAGCGCCTTTTCCATAAAAAATGGCACACGCCAGGGATGTCCCCTGTCTCCCATACTTTTTATCCTCCCCCTTGAACCATTTTTATGCAAGCTAAGAGACAAGAGACAACGCTGACATCCAGGGTATCACTATCTTAAACAAGCAATACAAAATTTCAGCGTACGCCGATGACATACTTCTATACCTATCTGAACCTCATACATCTATACCAAACCTCCTTAAAGACTTTAAACTATTTCAGTTCATCTCCCATTTCAAAATTAATTTTAATGAATCGCAAGCCTTAAACGTCACATGGTCGGACTCCCAGGTAGCAATCTGCAAACAAAATTTCCCCTTCAAGTGGAACCCTGAAGCAATCACATACTTAGGGATCCAATTACCCAAAAAATGAACAAACCTCTAAGCCTCCAATCACCTACCCCTTCTTAAAAGAATAGCCGAAGATTTGAAACTTTGGAACAAATCCCAATTTTTGTGGTTCAGCAGAACGGCCATCATAAAAATGAATATCTTACCACGCATACTCTATTTACTACAAACAGTACCAATCACACTCCCCAACGCCTTCTTCCAATCACTTAAAACACAGTGCCGAGCCTTTATCTGGAACTACAAAAGCCCCAGAATTAAGTATGCCCAACTAATAAAGCCCAAATATAAAGGGGGCATAGAACTACCCAACATACATCACTATTCATCCATGATCCAGTGGATAACCCTAGAAAATTCCTTTACCGATTTGCCTATATGCCAAACCCCCTGGACACGCAAGACACACATCCCAGCTCACAGCCCACCCCACTATAGGCCCCACAATAGAATGTTTTACCCTGTCCTGTAGGAAATTCAACATCTCTAAAAATCCAAGGTCCTCTAACACCAGTTTTAAGGAATTCAGACTTTCCCCCAGGATTGAACCTTCACACCTTATGCAATAAACAACCCAAAATTTGTTTTCACCTACAGCATCTTCTACAAGGAGGCGAACACCTTAGCCTTGAACAAATAAACACACTCTTCGCAGACCCGCTATTAGACTTCTTGAGCTATATGCAAATCAGACATTCCATCCAATGCACGACTGACCTTGACTGTGACACAACCCCCTTTGAAAATCTCTGCCTAAGCGACACACCACAAAGACATGTCATTTCATTAATTCACAACTTGCTCTGGGCCAACATCCAATCAGATGAAGGTATAGCGTGTAAATCCTGGTCCAGAGAGTTCCATCTGAACCCCTCAAATTCGGATTGGGAAAACATCTACCTGCACGCTCACAAAGGTTCCACAAATGTTTCTATACAAAAAAACAATTATAAGGTTATATCTCGATGGCACCGCACCCCCAAAATCCTTCATAGATACGACACAACCAAGTCCAATAAATGCTGGAGATGTCTCCAAGCCACCGGAGACCTCCTACACATCTGGTGGGACTGCCCACACATACAGTACAAACCTTCTGGTGCAAAGTACACAAACAAATAAACCAGATCACCTCTTACACTCTGGAATTCACTCCCGCACAATATCTACTCCACCATCAGGAATCCAAAGACATGCCCTACCATAAATCACTAGCTATGTCACTAGGCAACACAGCAAAAACATGTATACCTAGATTCTGGGGCACCCCTACAGTACCCTCCATGTCGGATTGGTACAAACACATAAACACAATCGCAGAGATGGAGGAGCTCATCGCTATCGCTCAAAACTCCCCTCACAAATTTGCTACCCTTTAGGCACGCTGGACCCACTTCAAATCCACTGTGGATTACTGACAAACACTCAACCTCCCACCCCCATAGAGAGACCTTTCTAGGATATATTGCACAAATCATTACTCAAGACTACAGAGATGGCTATACCCACCCCGATCTCCAAATAGCCCAAAACCAGGAGAACCGTCACGCATAAAAAAGACGGTCAACCCCCCCTGGAAGCTTAGCCTACTAAGCAAATACATGAACCCATAAACCCCAAATCATGTAATACCAGCAAAACTCATCTCACAATAGTATAAAAGCTCTGGTTTCCACCTTTCCCTTCTTGACCACATTTCCTCACACACTTCTCAACCCCCTCCCTATCCAGCTTCTCATTTACACACCCCACAACTCCCCCCCCCCCACCAACACATACACCACTCCACCACACTAACAGGTCTATACCAGCACATACGGATGTGCTGGACACATCTGTACATACACAAACATACAATATGTATCTCATAGACCTCCCCTCCACAAGTTACACATGACGCCACACACGCACCTTGCTGGCACCTAGCAGCAGGTAAAACAGGTTGTAACCCCCTTGAGCATAGTACACTACCATTATACATACAGTGTATCCCTTACTGAGAGAGAGAGATGGATAGACTCCGATGAGCGATTGAATACATATATAAAATATCACAGTGTTCATGAGTTGATATATAAACTTGCTTCTGCACTTATTGGCCACTGTAATGAGTAATTTGTAACGTGTATCGTTATCGTACATACATTATTGGTCAACCTTTTCTTGTTCTTTCATATTGCTATAATCTCTTTTACTTCCAATAAAAAAAGATATCAGAAAAAAAAAAAGCTTTGCCCTATCAGGGCAAAGTAAAAGCTGGTTGTTAAGGAGTGGGGCCAGGAATTGGGCTGTGGCGTCCTTAACAACTGATCAGTCATCAGCTGTTAATAGGCTTCCCTGCTGATAGCTGAATAAAAAAAAAAAATATTTGCCATGAAAAAAATTGAACAAAAATAAGTGCTGTGGGGTCCCCCTGAAAATCCATACAAGGCCCTTATCCAAATATGCTGCCTGGCAGGTCAGGAAAGGGGGGATGAGCGAGCGCCTACGCCCCTTCTGAACTATACCAAGCCACATGCCCTTATCATGGGAAGGTGGGTGCTTTGGATCCCCATGCTGATGGGGACAAGGGTCTCTTCCCCACAACCCTGGGCTGTGTTGTGGGCGTCTTCAGGCAGGGGCTTATCAGAATCTGGAAGCCTCTTCTAAGAAGGGGGCCTCCAGATCCTACCCCCTATGTAAATGAGTATGGGTAAAAAACGCTCTGCACTCATTGACAGCTGACCACTGAATGCCTCCTCACTGCCCCCTTGCAACGTCACCAACCCAGCATGCACCGGACCAGTCTGGTGGCCCCGCTCTTACCTTTATAAGAACCTATATAAGAACAGCAGTGGAAGCATTTGGCAAACGGCCATCAATGAGTGCGGAGCATTTTTTTTCTTTTTATGGGCCGGTGGGCGGCATGATTGATGATAGATTTACATCGAGGAACTCTGTTTTTTTATTTTTTAATAAAGGCATTGTCAAAAACTCTGCATTTTTATTACTTTTTGACATGGGGGAGCCGGGATCTGGGGACCCCTACTAAAAGGGGGCTCCAAGATTCAGATAAGCCCCCTGCCTGCAAACCCCCACAACTACAGCTCAGGGTTGTGGGAAAGAGACCCTTGTCCCCATCAACATGGGGACAAGGTGCTTTGGGGTGGGGGGGCTAGAGCCCCCCCGCCCCAAAGCACCCCGGATGTTGAGGGCATGTGGTCTTTTATGGTTTAGGAGGGGGCGCTCGCTCATCCCCCCCTTTCCTGTCCTGCCAGGCTGCATGCTCGTATATGGGTACATGCCATTTTTTTTTAAATTTTGGTATAGGAATGGTCCAAAGGGTCTGGTATGGACTGGGGGGGGGAGGGGGCGTGCCATTTTTTCTTTATTTGTTTTACAAAGCTGGCAATTTAAACCGTGAGTCAACTTAAATGTGATTTGGCTTGATTTTTTTCCTTTAGCAATGTCATATTTGTTGCAGCATGTTTCATGCATGCTACAGATGTTCCCCTTTACAGGCAGACTAACGGAACCCCCCAGGCAATATATTTAAAGGAATTTTTCATTTTTACTGTTGCACTTTAAGCATCATTAAAATTACTGCTCCTGAAAACCGATTGTTTAAAAAAAAAATTGCATTGATACACCTAGTCACAGTTGTACTCCTGCCTGCACCACATATAATACAAGGTTAATAGCCCTAAAATGTATGTGATGACATTGAGGAACTGCCCACAGACTAAGCTGTAGGGGAGAAAGAACAGCGCTAGAGCATGCTGGAGTGGGGAGTCGGGTAAGTAATACAGCCTCATTTGCAACCTTCTAGACTTTATGAGTATTTTTTTTTCTTGCAAAGAGCCAGGCTTTAAACATTACCTAATATGTATGCACTTAATATTAAAAATATGACTGATCACTGATGTACCCTTGAATGATGACCCAATCGCTTTCTTACTCCATGTTAACTCCCTTTCCACTAAGAAATAGAAAAAAATCACTAGTATTACATTTACTGAATGTGGCAAGGTCTTGCATTCCAGCTTTGTATAAAACAATCCTCTTCTCCCACCACAGGAAACTGGTTCTTGCAAATCAACAAATCATCCCTTTATCACCAACATTTCTGGATCCCTTTATCACCAACATGAAAATTTTCAGAAAGCTTATAGGGTGACCCAAGCTATGATAAACAGTAAAATAGAGGCAACCATACATGATACGATTCCTAAGCATTGTCAAATATGGCAGCCTTAGGTAGACTATTTCCTTCCAACTGGTTTTGGCTCTTCTCACTTTAAACCTTGACACCCCACTTTGTATCCAGACTGTGGATTGTGGTCCTGGCCTACCCTCCCCTTCCTTTCTTCTCTTTTTTTCTTCTTCTCTTCCTTCTGCCTTCTTTCTTCTTTTTTTCTTGTTTTATCCATGTGACACTTGGGGTCTCACCTTCAGTATAATTTATATGGTAAACCTGTTTGCATTATATTTCCTGATTGCTGGACTAATATTATGTGTGTCTTTGGAGGCTTTTTCCCCCATCTTCTTCAATGACAACCAATTGTTACAATTGAAACACAATATATCAGTCCTTGACCATACAATCATAAAATATATATATAAAAAATCATATAGAAGCAGCCTACTCCCAACTTGTCTTGGTGAACAAATAAAAAAAATGAAAAATCTGTAATAAAGCAGCACTTCTAAATCCAGTCCTTTATAAACTAAGTCCTTATCTCACGCAGAGAAAAGAGTGTATTGGAGTTCAATGAAGGTGAAGAAAAAAGGTGAGATGCTTCACACAGACCACCACCAGATCACCACCAAACACTGCCCCTTACCAGATAACACCGACCCCCTATTACGGATGGTCAGTATGCACACAATCAGTCATGTCTCCTCCCCTCTCTAATTACAAGCCAGCAATGTTTCACAATGGCATTCCCTGCATAAAGTCCCCAAATGCTTACAGCCCTTGGTTCAGCCTTATGCTCCTCCAGTGTATCTCAACATGAATAGAAACAGCCTCCAATAGTGTAGATCGTTTAAAATTAAATTTATTAAAAACGTAATAACTTACATCCAACCAATTGTTGTATCACCTTTTTTCATTACTTTATCAGATTTATTAGACTCATTGTCACAATGTATGTACATTTTCTCTGTGTATCACTTATAAAAATATTGAACAAGAAAAATTTCAGGAAACTTGTCTCTATTGGATAAAGTTCTGAAATACTTCCAAATACAGCTCCCTCTTACAAACGCATACATTAACTTGTGGCTTTGTCTTCCATTTTGCCTTTCCCTAACCAGGCTCAAGCACCACCCTTCCCTGCTGTGGACCACTTGTATCTACCTCCACTCGCTCCCTTACTTTTTATCCTCACCCTTCCAACCTCCTTTCTCCTCCCTAATGATTGTTTTTTTAGTGCAATGTCTACTTTACACTAAAGTGATAGATAAGTGGCATTCTCTGAGTAAATGCTTTTCTCATCCTGTAGTGCATTGTAGCAAAGAGACAGTGTGTTGTGCACAGTAATGGCTGCTTTTGGCCTACAGTTTTTGGTTTTTTTTCTGTGTAATATAACATGCAATCATATGGCATACCCTTTGGAGCACTTTGGTAAACTGGCAGTGTAGCCACATTATTCTTTTGTTGGCTGTGGTTTGGGTTATCAACATTTTTTAGTTCCTCTAACATTTGTTCTTCTATTAACTCTATTTTGATGGCTCCCCCACTCCATTCCTTTATTATCAATGTAATTATCTATCTATTTTCTTATTTTAAATGCAATTGTATTTAAAGGAAATTGTTATATATCTGAAATTTACAAATGGAGAACTTTTTGGAAGATTTCAAATAGAATTTAAAGCATTATATTTGTTTTGACTATACAAGTATAGCAAATGTTAGGAACATTCAGTACTCGTTGGCACGTCTACTTTCAGGAAAACCATTTTGATGTCAAAATTCTTCCAAGCTTAGGATTATTTGCTGACTAAAGCTGCTTTCCTTTCTAAACTATCTTATCTACGCATGTTCTTATTACATGACAAGGACTGAAAACCTATGGCAATCAGTGATGCAGAAAAGCTGAAATTTATCATTAAATACGCCTTCTCTTTCACAATGGCATTCTGAATCTAGTTAATGCTGCTATTCCCTGTAAACCCTAAGCTACTGATTTAATGCAGCCAGCATGAAACACAACACAGTGGAAATAGCGGCTCTCATGGTATGCTGCATTACTAAATCGTAGACATGATTCTGATATACATCACTGATTATTTCATAACACCTACTACCTATTACTTGGCATAAATATTTCATACACTTGTAAATGCAATAAATAATACTATTACTATTTTTGCATTATTGAGGGAATTGAGAAGTTTATTGTTTATTAATGTTTTGAGTCATCATTCCAAATGTAAACAAATGTCATCTTATAGGGGGGTTATGAGAAATGGTCCTCCCTAAACAGGATAATGTGCTAAGCATTATGGTAAGTAAGAGAACCAGAGACTTTGCTAAGTAGAAAAGTGGGTTTGGTAATAAAGTTGACAGTGCTACCACCCAGGACAGGGCCTCTGTGAATATAGTGGATTCCCTTCCTGGGAAATTAACCAGTAATCTAATGAAAGTAGTTGGAGGCAGAGGAACTAATCATAAGTATGTAGATCCACACAAGTAAGGAGATAATACCAGCTTTATATAAGAAAAGATTATTACTAGTACAGTACATACATACAATGTACACACAGCTTCTATCAGCAAAGGGACTGATAGGAGTCCTGGTGGAATTGTGCACATATACCTTGGTATATATAGTTATTACTAGCGATACCTCCATATGAATGTTGCAGCAAAATCCAGTTGCAGGGGCCCCTGAGGATAATCATAATGCGGAATGTGTCATTGTGTCAGAGAGCCAAAAAAAATCAGTGGTGACGGGGAGATCCTTCAACTTTTGTCTAACCAGCCTGGAACACAGCTTCCCACAAACAGAAATTCAACGTCCAGCTTTCTACTCTGTGGTTTAGTCCCTCCCTAGTTGTTTCTCTTCTGACATGCCACTGGACCTCTAACTACCAGAAGTGGCCATCAGATGCCTAACCTGGCTATAGCTTATGCTGATTACTGAGCCCCAAGCTAAAACTAGCTATAGAATCCCTCACCAGAAGGGACAGGATTAACTAAAATAACAAGAGATGTATATAAACGCTATTGCAATAGACAGGGTCACCTACCAATTTACAGCAAGGTGACCACTACATGCATACAGTAGCACAGACCTTGCTATCTTGCACTGTGCACCTGAAAAAAATAACATTAGATGGAGATACTTTGTTTGACACAATGATTTATATATACCCTCAGCAGCTACAGTTAAGCTATTAGAACATAGGAATACTTGCATAATAGTCCCCACTGACTTGTGGTTTAGCAGCATGGACAGGACATATGGCTGATATTTTCTCTCTATTCTCACTGCCTTCCTCGGAGGTATAAATGCCAACAACCCAGAACAGGAAGTGCATACATAATATATATACAGGCATTTTCAAATTCAGACAGTAGAGGGCAGCAGATCCCAACATAAGTTACATTTATATATTCCTAGCATAGTAGTCCCATTAAATCACTGTTGTGAAAAGGCTACTAGCAAGTCAAAATGTAACTTTTCCACAGTTATACAACCTTAGGTTCATATGTCTGACTAATTCAAAATACACGAGCAAACTTTTAAAATCATTATTCTGTTTACACTCTACAACTGTATTTTCTTATTATCTTTGTGTTATTCCTGTATTATAATAATTTTGCTAACCTGACTGGTTATTTCTTATACCTATCCCCTATACACTCCCCTTCCCCTTCTCTCTTATCCTTTCCCCCAGGCAGAGTAAGGCACAATTCACCTCTTTGGGTCTGTGTTACTCCTTCATGTAATTACTAATTATAAATTGCTCCGATTTGGTTTACTTTTGTTAATGTGTTATACCTCCTGTGGGGGGGTTTCTATATCATTAGAATGGCAGCAAGGCTGGGAAATGTCATTAGACTGGGGGATTTTAATTATCCAGATATCGACTGGGCAGAAGGAACCGTTTATTCATCTAAGGCTTGCTAATTCCTAAATGACTGGTAAGATAATTTCATGGGTTAGCTGGAACATGCACCAACAAGAGAACGCATTACTAGACCTACTGATTACTAACAATACAGACCTGATTGCGCATGTGGAAATACGGGGCACCTTAGGAAACAGCTAATGCGGGTCTATTGGATTCAGAATAAATCACAGAACTAACAAGCACAAGGGTAATACAAGGACACTGAATTTCAAAAGAGCCAACTTCCCTAAATTGCGCTCCTTGCTAGATGATATTGAATGGGATAGAATCCTAGGAACAAAAAACATAGGAAAATGGGAGTGCTTTAAGAGCATAATAAATAAAGGTATTGGCCACTGCATTCCAACAGGGAATATGTTTAAAAGAGCTTAAAATGAATCCTGGATGATCACAAAAATTGCTGGACGGCCGCACTCTGTTGCAACACCTTTATTGTGTGAAATGGTATATCCAAACAGTCACAGCATGGGTACAGAGGTACAGGACAAGCGCTAACGCGCTTCACATCATACAAGATGCTTAGTCATACATAATGAGTACTGCCTGGTCTCCTGCATATATGGGGAGATAAAACCAACCAAAAAGTCGGCTCCAAGTCCCTCCCTCATGCAATCAGACAGGAATGAAACACACCTGAAAGACAGGTAAAAATCATAGAACGGGGGGCATGGTTTGACCTCGCTTAGTGATGGCTGCTTAAGAAGAGAGCTCCCACCGTCACGTCGGATTATAAGCACCCACAGAGGACAAAACACCACCAAAACCACTGGTAACTATGGGAACGGCATCCCACAACTCCTCGGCCTCACACTCCCGTTCCCTGCGCGAAACGAGTGGCTCCCTAAGCCAGCATGTGCTGGAGATGTTCCACACACAGAGAGCCAATATGGCGCCGCAGAGACAAGGACAGTCACAGGTCACAACACCGCCATCTCCCAGCCCCCTGCCGCCAGCGACCTCACAGGACCAGGGTGAGTCATTTAACCCACCGAACTCACACCTCAGCCTGCATGACCTGAGAGTAGAGTTGAGCGAACTTCTAGAAGTCCGGGTTCTGCTGGTTCGGCCGAACTTCGGGACAAAGTCTGGGTTCGGGTCCGGACAGAACCCGAACTTTGTCCCGGACCCCGAACCCCTGTGAAATCAATGGAGACCCGGACTTTTAGGCACAAAAAATGCTGTAAAATAGTCCTGGAAGGTCCTAAAGGTCTGCAAAAGGAAGGAAATGTGGGTAAGGGTGGGACAAGTGACCTACAAAGAAATGGGGACAGGGAAATAACTTTAAATATTTAAAAAAAAATAAAAACATCAAAAATGCAAAAATGGAGATCATCTTCAAAATGGGTCTGAAAAGTATTAATTAACATTAGAGGCCATAGAACTGTTCTAAAATCATCTTCAAACTGTGTCAAAAAAGTATAAATAAGCCGGGAGTACCCATATCACTGTTATGCAAAATGTGTGTGTCACTTTAAATGAAACCGGGAATCAGTGCACATCTCTTCTACACAATTATTTCAAGTCTGTGTGTCACTTTAAATCAAACCGTCAATCATTGCACATCTGTTATTCACACTTCTTTTTAAAGTCTGTG
>BLSH010342267.1:635345-651263 GCA_018402905.1 Glandirana rugosa
AGGGACCCTATACAGAGCCGGGGAAAAATTTATAACCATTTTGTTAGCCGACCTTAGTAAGGTCAGTCATTTGACAAGTATTTTTAATCCTTGTTACCAGATCAATAGTGGACCGTCTCGGCGGTAAAAGAGATGTAGAACATGGGACAGTCACTCCCGTACCTACAGATCGGACTCGAGGCTATAGTGACGCCTATCTCAGAGGAATTATAGACACCGGTGGCGAGAGTCCATCTCAACTGGCTTGGGCCTGACATTTCAAGCCCAGGCATGGCTTGAAACCCCACAGAGAACCCCGGACCCGAACCCGGACTTTTTTTGAAAAGTCCGGGTCCGGGTCCCGGACACCCCAAAGTTCGGTACGGACCCGAACTTTACAGTCCGGGTTCGGTCAACTCTACCTGAGAGCGGTGGCCACAGATATTAAGGAGACTCTATCCGCAGTGATATCGGAGCTCAGGCTAGACATCCATGCCCTCACTGACAGGGTACAAGATGTAGAGAAAATGGCGGCTCTGCCAGGTGATAACTAGACCATTGTTCCTAATTTTTATGAACAGTTTACTGACTGGAATGATTCCAGCCGATTGTTTTACCAATATTTAAAAAGGGGCCGAGACATATCCCAGGGAACTTTAAAAGTTAGTCTAACATCTATAGTCTGCAAGCTATTGGAGGGGATGAAAAGGATTATATCCAATATCTCAGTAATTAAAATAATATCATTAGTGGTAATCAGCATGGATTCATGAAGAATTGTTCTTGCTAGACCAATCTATTAACCTTCTATGAAGAAGTGAGGGATTTGATTCAGTTCCCCACAAACGTTTACTGTAAAAACTGAGGTCTGTCGATATGGACCATAGGGTGAGTACCTGGATTGAAAGCTGGCTACAGGGGTGGGTCCAAAAGGTGGTGATAAATAATGAGTACTCTGAATGGTCCAGTGTGGAAGGATCTGAGACGGTTTACTTTATACTGAAGGGGTTGCACATTGTGAAAACCACATTTTTGGCCACAGTATTGCACTAGACCACAGTATTGCACTGAAGGTCACAATTGGGAATTCATTTTTGTGCTGACCTGGCTAGTTCCTGAGCTACAGTATTTCATTTTACACAGCTCTTACTGTGAAGAAGCCTGTTGGTTTGCAGAGAATAAACTATTTTCCTCCAAATGCAAAGAGTACCCTTTTGTCTTTTGCAATGACCTAAAAGCTAATAACTTTGCACCAATTTTGTTTCACTATATGGATCATGTATCCCTTTATACATTGTGATCACATACCCCCTTAATTACCATATTTCAAGGGAGAATACATTAATTTCAACTGATCTATCCTCATAGCTGAGAACCGCTATGGCTCTTATCCGTTCAGTTTCTCTTTTCTGTACTCTCTTTAGTTCCCCAATATCCTTTTTGTGAACTGGTACTCAAAACTGCACATTAATGCTTTGTACAGGGGCAAAATTATGTCTCTCCCTCTGGATCCATGCCCCCTTTAATACAAGAAAGTATTTTGCAAGCTTTAGAACCCGAGCTTTGCATGTCATGCTATTATTAAGTCTATGATCTACCAGTGATTAATATTAGTGACCAAATAAATCTTTCTCTCTTGTGATATTCCACCACTAGGTGAAACACCTGCTCACCTCACTGTCGATGTTATAGGGCATAGACACACCAATCTTTTATTGGTCCTCCCGATTCCAATGTTCTCCCAAACACATCGATCCACTGAACTTTCAGCTGTATAAACCCACCAATCAGGGCTAGATCTCGGGATAATATTGTTGTATATAGATCTCCGCTCTCTCACGGGTCACCTGGCCATACCACATGCAATATAAATGGGAGACTATATAGTGCTCTCTGCTAATGTATATTTTATTAAAATCCCGCAAATAGAAACACTTACAAAAATATATATTATACAAGCATAAAAAGCCCATCTGTCTAGCTCACTACTTCCGGGCATACAGGGAAAGAGCTGCGTGACGTCAGTGCCGTAGGTTGCTCCTCCTAAACACGTGTGTCGCCTGATTGGGCTTCCTCAGTAGGAGGGAGCCACCCCCTAGCTGACATGCTAATATACCTTCCACCTTGGACTTGGAAGGTATATTAGCATGTCAGCTAGGGTGCTATTTGCTGGGAGATGCAAGTTGAGTCCATGGAATATTTTATTTTTTTGTCACAAGTGATTGAAAAATGACAAAAAAAAAATTACACAAAGTTGTCACTGAAACTATCTATTGCTCACACATGCCATGGGTATATGTAGAAGTACACCCCAAAATACCGCCTTCAGGATTTCTAAGGGCGAAAATATATTCCTTCACCCCACAATACCTATCACAGTTGTGGAGCCCATGAAATGCCAATATGGCAAAAAAAAAAAAACAAATGACCCCATTTTGGAAAGTAGACACCCCAAGCTATTTTCTGAGAGGCATGAATTTTTTATATTTTGCCACAAGTTTCGGGGAAATGACAATTTTTTTTTTCACAAAGTTGTCACTAAATCATATATTGCTCAAACATGCCATGTGTATATGTGAAATCACACCACAAAATACATTCTGCTGCTTCTCCTGAGTATGGGGCTACCACATATGTGAGACTTTTTGGGAGCCTAGTCGCGTACAGAACCCCAAACACCAATCACCTTCTTCAGGCTTTCTAGGGCATAAAATGGTGAATTTACTCCTCAATACCTATCACGGTTTTGGAGGCCCTGAAATGTCAAGGTAGCACAAAAATCCCCCAAATTACCCCATTTTGGAAAGTAGACACCCCAAGGTATTTGCTAAGAGGCATGGCGAGTATTTTGCAGCAATCATTCCTTTTGGAAAAATGAAGAAATAAACAAAAACATTTTTTTTTTCTTTTTTCAAATTCCAAAACTTTGTGACAAAAAGCGAGACCTGCAAAATACTCAACATCCCTCTCAGCACATAGCTTGTAGTCTCTACTTTCCACAATTGGGTCATCTGGGAATGTTTTGTGCTATCTGGGCATTCCATGGCCTCCGAAACTGTGATAGATAGTGATAGTGAGGAGTAAAATCACCATTTCATGCCCTTAAAAAGCATGAAGGTGGTGATTGGTTTTCAGAGTCCGGTATGCAGCTAGACCGCAAAAAAGTCTCACATATGTGGTATCCCCGTATTCAGAAGAAGCAGCAGAATGTATTTTGGGGTGTAATTTCACATATAGCATGGCATGTTCGAGCAACATATCATTTAGTGACAACTTTGTGGAAAAAAAAAAGTGTGATTTCCCTGAAACTTGTGGCAAAATATAAAATATTGCATGGACTCAACATGCCTCTCAGCAAATAGCTTGGAGTGTCTACTTTCCAAAATGGGGTCATTTGGGGGGGTTTGCTATCTGGGCATTCCATGGCCTCCGCAACTGTGATAGGTAATGTGGGGTGAAGGCATACATTTTCGCCCTTAGAAATCCTGAAGGAGGTGATTGGTTTTCGGGGTTCCGTACGCAGATAGGCTCCCAAAAGGTCTCACACATGTGGTGTCCCCGTATTCAGGAGAAGCAGCAGAATGTATTTTTAATCCCACATATACCCATGGCACGTGTGAGCAATATTTAATTTCAGTGACAACTTTGTGTAATTATTTTTTTTTTTTTGTCATTTTTCAATGACTTGTGACAAAAAAAAATGAAAAATTCAATGGGCTCAACATGCCTCTCAGCTAATTCCTTGGGGTGTCTACTTTCCAAATGGGGTCATTTGGAGGGGGTTTGTACTGCCCTTCCATTATAGCACCTCAGGAAAGCAGTCATAACATAAAAGCTGCGTAAATTCCAGAAAATGTACCCTAATTTGTAGACACTATAACTTTTGCACAAACCAATAAATATATGCGTATTGACTTTTTTTTTACCATAGGCATGTGGCTGAATGCATTTTGGCAACCATTTATGACTAGAATTTAGTTTATTGTATTTTGCTAATAACAAAAGGTATAAAATATCATTTTTTTTCAAAATTTTCTTTCTTTTTTGTTTATATCCAAAAAGTAAAAATCGCAGAGGTGAACAAATACCACCAAAATAAAGTTCTATTTGTGGGAAAAAAAGAACATACATTTTGGTAGGGTACAGCATTGCATGACCGCGCAATTACTAGTTAAAGCAACACAGTGCCAAATTGAAAAAAGTGCTCTGGTACTAATGTAGGAAATCCTTCCCGGTTAAACGTCACCAGGAGACCTTGGTACAGTAGAATCAATATTATTTACTTGTAAAATATTTTTTATATAAGTATTGACCTCTTTTTTCAAATGGGGATTTACTCCTCTTTTCACTCAGTGGAGTTTGTATATTTAGCCTGTATGAATTCATATTGAATCTATCCAATTGCGATTTAAAACCAAGGCTTGGTTGATAACCCTATGTTGAATGGAAACGAGGCTTGAATTATAAATAATACGGCCACTGTGTGAAAACAAAGCTCAGTGCACCACCCGTTCCCCAGGAAGACATCACGTGTGATGAAACATGTCGAGAGGGACAAGGCGCTGACGCCATCTCCATTCATGTGACCACAGAAGTGTGGGCGTATCGCTATCTGTTTGCCGGCAAACTTGTTACATGCGTTTTTGATTTTAATCAATTGTAAGTAGCCATTTGGCGTTTATTTTAATAAATATATTTTTACAATAGCACACTATTGGAGCCTTCTTTTCTACATGTTTTATCATGGCTCCGAGTACTTGTGGGCATCCCAATGGGAGTTTAAATACCTTTTAAGATCCTCTCTTCCATTTGAGTGTTCCAGAGGCTCCATCCAGTACTGACACCTTGCAGGGGTTATTCTACCTGCCTGTATGACCATTCTAAATAGATAGTCCCTACTATCTAGTAAGCCTCCCTGACCATAGAGTGGTGGGCTACACATACGGTTGTGCATCGTTCACGGTGGTTGAATTATCATTCAACTATTTCTTCACTTTTATCACATGGATGGATTCCTATTCACATTTATTATGAATTCTTATTTGATTGAACTTAACTGAGCAACACTTTTTGCACTATAGTAATATTTTGTCACTATTTAAGATTGGCGCAACTGTGTTAAATGCTTTTGCCAATTCCAAAAACCTAGATATGTTGCTCAATCAGTTCCCGACCACGTTCACTGTTGCAGAGTGGCTCTGTCCCGTGACTCGCCGCCTATAAATGGCGGCTCACTCATGCGCGGCTAGCGGACGGGGGTGCGCCGCTGGTGGCACACTCTCATGCCAGCAGCACTCTGCAGAAGTGTTGCTGCGGGTCTGACGGACTTGATGTCCGCCGGCTACCTGCAATGACCTGGCAGAGAAGTAAAACTGGAAAATGCCGTTGTAAACACAGTGGTTCCCCACTCTGTCAGGCGGCATATGAGAGATCTACTGATCCCTGTCACTGGGATCAGTTAGATCTCTTATGCCCCTGGCAGCCCAGCCCCCTCACAGTTTGAACACGCCTAGGTCTCCCCCTGCAGGTTAACCCCTTCACTGCCAATGACATTTACACAGTAATCAGTGGATATTTAAATTTCTGATCACTGTATAAATTACATTGGTCCTAAAAAAGTGTCAAAAATGTCCGACATTTTCACCCCAATATGACAATTCCAATAAAAATTGCAGATCGCTGCCATTACTAGTAAAAAAAACCAGCCAGAAATGAATTCTTATGGTTTGTAAATGCGGCAACTTTTGTGCAAACCAATCAATAAATGCTGATCGCAATTTTTTTTTTTACCACAAAAATGAGGAAGTATATATATTGGCCAAAACTGATGAATACATTTGTTTTTTTTTTTGTATTTGTATTTGTATTTTAGCAAACAGAAATATTGTTTCTTTTGCAAAATTGTTGCTTTTCTTGTTTATAGCGGAGATCAGAAATGATGCAGAGGTGATCAAATACCACCAAAAGAAAGCTCTATTTGTGGGGAAAAAAGGATGCACATTTTGTTTGGGTACAACTTCACAGGACTGCGCAATTGTCAGTTAAAGCATCGCAGTGCCGAATCGCAAAAAGTGCTCTGGTCCTAATGTGGGAAATCCTTCTGGGGCTGAAGTGGTTAAAGCATATTTTGCACTACCAAGCAAGGACTGCTTTTTATTTTCTCAACCCCCCAACATAAATAAAAAAAACCCAGGACAAATGATCTCAGCAAATAGCAGCAATAAAATAAATAGACTAGATTGTAATTCAGGTAAAACTGTGCCCATACTGTTTGTGTATTTTAACCACTTCAGCCCCTGAAGGATTTATCCCTTCCTGACCAGAGCACTTTTCGCGATTCGACACTGCGTCACTTTAACTGACAATTGCGTCGTGCGACATTGTATCCAAACAAAATTGACATCCTTTTTTTCCCACAAATAGAGCTTTAATTTGGTGGTATTTGATCACCTCTGCGATTTTGAAAAAAAAAAAAAAAAAAACAATATTTTTTCCTTTTTGCTATAATAAAGATCCAAAAAAAAAAGTAAAAAAAAAACAAATGTCTTCCTCATTTTAGGCCGATATGTATTCTTTTACATATTTTTGGTAAAAAAAAATTGCAATAGGCGTATATTGATTGGGTTGCGCAAAAGTACTCGCGTCTACAAACTATGGGAATGGTTTTATGGTATTATTTTTTTTTTACTAGTAATGGCGGCGATCTGAGATTTTCTTGTTCAAAGAATTTTATTGATGTTTGAAAAAGGACAAACAAGCAGAGGTAAAGGACAATACAATGTACATTCAGTGGGTGAAAATATACATCAAACCAAAATGGTACCAAAAAGGTTCACATCCAGTGCTTACGGTTAGTTACATTAAGTTAGGGTGCTATTGAGCGGGGTGTTGTTTACAGGTAGGCTAAATTGACCTATTTAATTAAAAGGTATGAGCCTGTATACGGAATCAGAGGTGCTTCTCCATAGCACTCGGGAATAGCCAGTATGATGACTGTGTTGTAGGGCTTAAGGTTAGGTTTGAGATAGTAATCATCTAATGGTTAGGAGCGGTGGGTATATATAGTCCCAGTAAGGTATGGAACGCTGAGAAGAGTCCAGGGGGTTGGTTGGAAAACATTAAAGAACTAAAGATAATGGACAGTATAGAGGAAAGTGGTAGTAAGAGAGAGTGAGAAGGAAGAAAGTATAAGGCAGAAAAAGGAGGGGAGTTCCCGTTCCTCGCCGGGAGGGGTGAGGGTGATTGGGACAGACAGGTTAGACAAGGGAAGGGGTTAAGTGACAAGGCTTTTTACGGGAGGAGGAGTGAGGAGTCAAAGTTAGTAGGGAGGTAATGTTCCGTCCAGGGGCGCAATATTCGCTCAAATTTAGGGATACTGTTAATTATTGTTGCCTAAATCTTGGCATGGATCATCGCATTAGTGACCCTTTGGGTGGTTTCTAAAATGGATAAGTGTGGGGATTTCCAAGCCTTAGCCATTGTTTGTTTGGCAGCAGTGGTTATCTGTAACAGTAGTTTAAAACAATGTTTATTGATTCCCGCAGGTTTTTGCATTTAGTAGGGCTATATCAGGAGAAGGATCAATTCTAAGTTCGGAAGTAGTTGAGATCATTTTAAAGATTTCGGACCAGAATTTGTCAACGACAGGACAGGTCCACCAAATGTGGCTGTGGGTACCTGCCTCTGGGCAGCCGCAGAAACAGTTTGGAGAATGTGTAGGAGCAAATTTAGCTATACGAGCAGGAACCAGATACCAATGAAGCAGAACCTTATAGTTCGCTTTCAGTGCGACTATGTTTTGGGAAGCTGATTTTGTGTTCTGCCAGATGTCCGACCAGGTGTCTGAGTCTAGGTTGAGGTTTAGGCCTTGGGCCCATTTGGAAGTGTAGGAGAGTGACGTATGACATGGGGGATCTATTAGGTTCTTATATATTAGAGAGATTAATCCTCGGGTATGTGGCTCTTTACGGCATATGTGTTCGAAACTTGTCATAGAAGGAAGGGACGGGTCCAGGCATTTACATGGGGCAAAGAAATGTTTAAGCTGGAGGTAACGGAAAATCTCAGAACTGGGGAGGCCAAAAGATTCCCTTATCGTTGGGAAAGACATGAATTTGTCTGAGGGGAAAAAGGAATGTGCCCTGAGCAGGTCTGCATTCACCCAGTTAGAAAAGGAGGCTGGGGAAACCCAGGCTGGGTAAAAAGTAGGGTTGCGTAGGTATGAGAGAAGAGGGTTGTGGGCAGATTGTAGTTTGAATTTAAATTTAAGGCCGTCCCAGATGTGGAGAGAGTGGCGAGTTATTGGTTTGCCTATTTTACCTCGATTTTTGGCTTGAAGCCATAGGATGTTGGCTAATGAGAGGGGATTGCAGTCAACTGCTTCTAGTGATACCCATAAGGGGACCTCTTTAGTATCGTGGTATTTTGCAAGCATGGCTACCTGTGACGCTTGATAGCATTTCAAGAAGGAGGGTATGCCCAGGCCGCCCTGCAATTTGTGTTAGTAAAGGATGAGCTTAGAAATGCGGGGCCTAGTTTTATTCCAGGTGTAGGCTAAGACCCTCCGCTGCAGGATACGGAAAAAGTAAGCTGGAATCGAGATGGGGAGTACTCTAAAAAGAAACAAAATCTTGGGTAGGACTACCATTTTAACGACGGTATTGCGCCCTAACCAGGAAATAGGTAAGACCGACCATGAGTTCATCAGTTTTGAGAGGTGGGCTAGCATTGGGGGGTAGTTTGCTGAAAAGAGATTGGAGGGGTCAGGAGTTAATTTGAGTCCGGATATGGTAGCAAATTTGTCCAATAAGGTGAGCAGGATGGGGGCTGATATTAGAGGAGAGGTAAGAAAAATAAGGACGTCATCGGCGAATAAGCAGAGCTTGTGTCGGTGAACTCCTATTTCCAGACCTTTAATGACCTGGTTGGAGCGAATCATCTGCGCTAGAGGTTCTATGGCCAGAGCGAATAAGAGAGGGGATAGGGGGCATCCCTGTCTAGTCCCTTTGCGTACCTGAAAGGGGTCAGAGCGGAATCCGGCGTATTTGACATGGGCTGAAGGAGTGGACTATAAAGAGGTAATCCAACGGAGGAAATGTGGGCCAAAGCCCCATTTCTGTAGGGTTAGATGTAGGTAGGTTCAGGATAGACTATCACATGCCTTACGTATGTCCAGGGAGAGGAAACAGGCAGGGATGTTGCGTGTGCGAGCGTAGTGGGATAGAAGAACAGCCCTTCTGATGTTGTCTCCCGCCTGTCTGGAGGGTATAAACCCGACCTGGTCCTTGTGGATGAGGGACCCTATTATGGTGTTTAGGCGTAAGGATAGGATTTTTGTAAGGATTTTGATATCTATATTTAAGAGGGATATCGGTTGGTAATTTGTGCGATCTGAGATTTTTATCGGGACTTCGATATTGCGGCAGACAGATCGGACACTTTTGACACTTTTTTGGGACCAATGACATTTACACAATGATCAGAGCTAAAAATGCCATGGATTACTGTATAAATGTCACTAGCAGGGAAGGGGTTAATCTGTAGGGGGCACGCAAGGGGTTAAGTGTGTTATAAGTGTGGGGGCGGGGTTGATCGGGGCATGACAGATCTAACTGTTCCCAATTACTGTGCTGCAAGCTGCAGGACTGTTTGCTTTACCTGTGCATCCTGGGTGCACTAAAAAGCCAGGACTGGATGCACATTGGCTAAATGTTTAGTGTGCAAGCAGCCTTAAGTTTGTTGTAAACCTCTGGTATGAAATATGAACAAAGCACATAATTCTATAGTGTTTACTTGTCTCTCTACAAAGAGTGTCATTTCTCTCTGTTGTCTCTTTCCCCTGCTACCATAATGAGTCACTTCTGATTTTTCGGACACCAAGAGATAAAAAGGTGATGGGTAGGAGAGCTTCACCACACAGCCTGTGATTCATATTCACAACTCTGCATCATTTCTGTGTGCTGTGAGGAGAGGATGTGTCCCTTCCCTCCAATCAGCTCTCAGAGCTCTTCTGCAGTGTGCAACTTTGGCTCCCAGCCCCTTGCTTTGTGGATCTGTGAAAAATAATTTTTATCTTTGAATTTTACAGGGCTGTGGAGGACAAATAGCTTCAGATCATCTGAGAATATCACCTGAGGATAGTAATTTCCCTGGCTATACATAAGGGTCATTTTCAGTTTTGACTGTTGTGTTAAATGAGGAAATTAAGAGTTAAAGGTTTGTTGTAGGGATTAGGTTACATGGCAAAATTTAGGTAGGTTGAGAGTTCAAGTGATATTAAAGGTCGATTTTAAAAAAATAATAACAAACATATTTTACGTACCTGCTCTGTGCAATGGTTTTGCACAGAGAAACCCCACACCTCCTCTTTCAGGGTCTACTGCCTTCCCTTTTCCGAGTGCTCCCATACCAAGCCACTTGCTGTCTGGCTTAGTTTGGCTTGATTTGTTCTTTTGTAATTACCATAGTATTTTTTTCAAAATTAATAAATAGCAGTTCCAATCCATAAGTACATTTTTTATCATGGCCATATTAAAATGTAAATATTTTTGCATCTTTGTTGTTTGACAATAGTTTATTAATGCAATTATTCTTCTATTTAATGTTGTAAAGATAATGTTTTAGGCTTCATCTGCTGCGTGTTAATTCACAACAGTATGATTTTTATCTATGAGTATGATAGAAAGAAGGAAAATAGTAAATTAATAGAGCTGGTAATTAAACAATGTATATGAATTGCATTGTCTATAACACTGCATAAATTAGTTTAATTAGGAAACATTAATAGTAAAACAAAGAATATTCTCAAGCAACCAGTTTATGCCCACTGTAATCTTACACATTAATTCTTTGCAGCAAGAACATCCTCTTAGGCTGTTCTTTAATGTTTTTTAATTAAAAGATTAATAGATCTAATTCACTGTTTCTGTTGGACTTTTAAAAATATAATGTTTTTTTTTTTTATTATACATTTTCTTAAGAAGAACAGTTAATTTTTGGTAGATATGGTAATGATGTGCATAAAAAATAAAGTTTTTGGTTGAGGCATGTGCTTAAAAAGTTTGTCCTTACCAGCGTCAGCTAGGGTTAATGTCTAAAGCCTCGTACACACAGTGCAACGATCATACAACTGGACGTCCAAAATCGTATGTTGGCTGCTGTCTCTCACATACTGATGTGCACTAAGCGATCGTACGACCAAGCCTAACGTGGTGACATGCTAAGAGCGTATAAAGAGGAAGTTCAGGTGAATGTGATTTCTGAATTAGGAACGTAGGTTTACACGAACAGACACTTCAGAGCGTTCCTGACTTCTGAGCATGCGTGTTTTGCACAAACATCTTTATTGGCCCAACTTCTCTGTACACATGATTCAACAATCGTACAACTGCTTGTTATACAACAAAAGTTTTCTAGTCTGCTCATCCAACTTCTGTTGTACGACAGCCGCATGTCGGCTGTTCTAATAGTGTGTACTAATGGTCAGATGATCGTACAACAGCTTGTTGTACGACCATTGTACCGTGTGTATAATGAACAAGGCCAAAATGTTTAAAAAATGTTTAATGAACAAGGCCAAAACTGCAATCAAATGGGAAAACTGAAGTTATTTTTCTTTTGCCTAAATTTCTTTCAGTTTTGGTGGTAGGAACATTGATATGCTTAGTCAAAAACTAAAGTCTATGAACAAATTTAAAGATATCACACTTGCACAAAATATACAGTGAAAAAAATCATGTGTTGGATGAAAAAACTAGACAAATAAGCAAATAAGGCAGACAAACGGTACTTAGTCAAATGGGGATCAATTCACTAATGTTTACCGCATACGATAACACAGTCACGTGGCTCATTTGCATAAATTATTACATGTGGTAAATTAAGTCCAATTCATAAAAAAATGATTATGCGGTACCACAAAAAAAAAAAAAATGTGCCGTTAAATATTGCTTTGAAAACTCTTAAGTCCAATTCACAAACGGACCAGAGAGTAAAGCCCCGTACACACGGGACGACGATCGCACGTACGACCGTGTTGAATCGTACATTGGCTGTTGTATGTAGCATACTAACGTGCACCCGACGGTCGTACAAACAACATGCGGCCTGCCGAACGTAATGACGTGAACGAGCGTATAAAGAGGAAGTGCTAGTATCGTGGCGCCACCCTTTGGGCTCCTTCATCTAATTTCGTGTTAGTTGAAGTTTGGTGTGTGTTGATTCGCGACTTTCAGATTGTTCTTCAGATCGTTCTTTGGATCGTTCTTTGCCTCGTTTCTGGATGCTGGTTCATCAACGATGTTGCCTTCTCGAGAGAGAAATCTCACTACTGTTGGCCTAGCAGTACTGGCTTGGACCCGAAACCAACGTAGGAGAAGGAGGGAGAAGTTGTTGGACCAAAAATCGGTTACTTAACCGTGATCAATTTGGTCATATGGCTTTGGTCAGGGAGCTCCAGGAGAATAATCCTGATGATTTCAGGAATTATCTCCGGATGACAGACCCCTGCTTTAGCCACCTCTTGGCATTGGTGTCCCCCTATATCCAGAAGGAGGACACATGCATGCGCCTTGCTATCACCCCTGAGCAAAGGCTCATTGCTACCTTGCGCTACCTGGCGACAGGAAGAAGCCTGCAGGACCTGAAGTTCACCACAGGCATCTCCCCCCAGGCTCTTGGAGTGATTATTCCTGAGACATGCTCAGCCATCATACAGGTGCTGCAGAAGGACTATATTAAGGTATGTTTCATGTTAATACCACATTTTATGTGTTTATGTTTGATAATATAGTATTTGCCCTTTTTGCCAATACCTAATTAGTACAATTACAATATGCTGTGAATGTCTTCTTTGGCCTCATGCATGCTCTAAGCTTTTTTCACCTCCTTTTTTTTTCCTCTACATGCCTCCCCAGCATGTTGTCCAGTGTCCATACACACTCAGAGGGTAGGGTTGCCACATCATCCCTTTAATCCAGGACACATATGAATTACACAGGTTCTGAGGCTGATTTAATGCATATAAGGCACCAATTGAGTTTAATTACCACCTTAATCAGCCACAGAACCTGTGTAATTAGTATGTGTCCTGGATTAAAGGGATGATGTGGCCACCCTATCAGAGGGCCGCCATCAGGGGGTACAGGCAGTACTGTTGTAAGGGGCCCCAGTGTCTCAAGGGGCCCTTACAACAAAGACTTTAGCAGTCTTTAACATTGGAGTCTATGGGAGGGGGGCATCCAGTCTGGGGAGACCATTCTCCTGAACCCTAGGCGACAAAAATAACAAACTTTGCCCACAAGGAGAGGACCCCCTGGACCCCAACTGGTTCAAGTTTGGGACCTGCAGCACCTATGCTTTGGAACGAGGTCTTATTGCAAGTATCGAGTGAGGCTGTGTTGCCTGTGCACTGGTTTTTGAAGCCCTTGGATTTCACACTAGCATGCATTGCACACTTCTCTGGGTCATGCTTGGCAGGCTACATCTCTCAAGTGTGACAAGGTGTATTGTTCCTACTGGGGCTGCAACATGTGTACACCCCTGGCCAGTGGGCAGATGTGGTGGAATGGCCCAGTGTGAAGGTCCTGGGTAAGGCTGGTGGTCAGAAGGGGGGGCAGGTTTAAAGCTGTGTAAGGGGCTCCCAAATTTATGATGGCTGCAGTGCCCACTCAGCCTGGTAAGGCCACAATTATTTCTGTCAGATGCAGTTTAGGCGTCCCCCCCAAAACTAACACTTTTGCCACATTATTTTTGGCTTTCCAACCAGGCAGAGTGCTTGAGGTGTTCTTATTATGTGAAACCTAAGCCCCATGCTCCCAAAAAGTTACATCATTTTAAACTACTGTATCTCCTGAAATGTAATCTCCTATATACACACTCCATCTTTTGCTGGTGACATTTCCCTACTATTTCCCCAAACATGTAGTGCAAGGGCCTGCTTGATTTTCTACTTATTTTACCTCATGTGATCTTTTTTGTTTGAATATGGTTGGAAAGGTGTAGCCAAGTCTATTTTCTGTAGGTTGTGCTTCTCCCATGTCTTTACATCTTGACTGAGCTGGGAATGGAAGTGTAGCCTTATGTAGCCCTTGCATTTGTATGTTGAATAACATTTTTGTTTGGCAAAGTCTAATTTATTATTTTTTTTTTATCTACAGTTTCCTTAAAATCCCCAGCAGTGGCAGGAAGTTGCTGCACAGTTTATGCAGCAATGGGATTTTCCAAACATGTGAGGATTGTACCACCACCCAACTCGGGTTCTTATTACTACAACTATAAGGGGTTTTGCAGCATTGTGATGCTGGCCATAGTGTCTGCAAACTACGAATTCCTGTACCTGGATGTGGGGAAGAATGGCCGCAACTCCGATGGAAGCGTCATCATGCAGACGGAGTTTTATAGGCGGCTTCAGAATGGCACCCTCAACCTGCCACCTGCACAAAATGTGGAGGGTCTGAACTTTGTATTCGTTGCAGATGATGCGTTTGGGTTTGGGGAACATGTCATGAAGCCATTTCGGCAACAAAACCTGACCCCTGACCAGCGGATTTTTAACTACAGGCTTTCACGTGCTCGAAGAGTGGTGGAAAATGCATTTGGCATTTTGGCCAACAGGTTCCGTCTGTTTCTAAAACCCATAAACTTGGCCTTATATAAAATAAACCACGTGGTGCTGTGCTGCTGCATTCTGCATAATTTTTTTGCGCAGGAATGCAACTAATTATATACAAACTGGACCCACTGACCCTGATGCAGCCCTGCCAGGTTCAAGTACATCTACATCCACTGAAGGCCGTCCATCGGATGCAATGGCAGACCTTCAAAGTTGACGTGCTACCTTGGCCACCCAGAACGCCAGAGATTTGAGAAACAAATACATGGAGTATTTTGTGGGGGGAGGGGCTGTGTCCTGGCAAAACATGATTACAGATCTTTAATCTTACTCTTATAAATGAATCCTTCAGTTTAACTACTCTTGTCTGTTTTTTTTTTAATGTGGAAAAGAGATGTTCTATGTGTGCTATATTTTTGCTCTTGCTCCAAGAGAGAAATCTAACCTTCATTTCTCCATGAGATCCAAATTTCACCTTCTGAAATCTATTTAGGTGTGCAGGGGTTGTGCTACATACACACAAACACAAAATGTTGTTGGTGTTCATGCTTTCCATGCATGAAGACCAAAAACATGATGCATTAACAACTTTTTTAAATGTTAAGAGATTAACTACATCTGTGTTGACCACATAGAAGAGCACATTTGCTGTGTAAAGACCTAAACTTTATGGAACTCACAGGCATACATAAAGTAAAGAAGAAGCCACACACTGTTAGTATAAAATATATATTTATATTGTTTGCACATTCTGAGGTGCTTAGCAACATTTTAAAACCAGATATAAAACATATAAAACATGTTAGGCTACAAACAAAAGCGTGTAAACATGTACTCCATCTCTTCAGGGGTTGTCAAGTGGCATCTTTCTGTGTGGGCAAACCCCCCTTCCTCCAAACTGGAGTTTCTTGGAGAAAGGGGTGTTGCATCTGAGAAATGTGTGAGTTGATCCCATCATGGGTTCTGAGCTGACATGTTTTGGGGGTGGGCACCTTTAAACAAACTCCACTATCTTGGATAAAGGGGGCAACTCTGAAACAAGTCAGCTTGGAACCACTGATGTGGTGCACTCACACATTTCCCAGATGCAACACCCCTTTCTCCAAGAAACTCCAGTTTGGAGGAAGGGGGGTTTGCCCACACAGAAAGATGACACTTGACAACCCCTGATGAGATGGAGTACATGTTTACACTTTTTTTCCGGAGACCCTTTAAAAAGTTCCCTACCGACGTATAGTAAAATGACGTCGGCAGGGACTGGCCGTCGATCCGGGAGGACGTCATATGACATCCTCCGCTTCTCGCCGCTACTGCGGGCCCCCAGGGGC
>BLSH010342267.1:667569-679781 GCA_018402905.1 Glandirana rugosa
CGTTCGTTCCCTTGTGCAGGGTCATTCCAACGACGTCCCCGACCTCGGCTGTCACCGTCGCGTTTGGTCCTATCGGTCGAAAATGTGAGCCAACCACCGGTTTGCGAACCCCCGAAGACGTCCCCCCCACCCGACAATCGGGTGGGGGCGACCCATCAGGCTGAGGAAGACTTGTCTTCCGTCTATCCTGGTTTGCGCTGCCACTGTCGGCTCCAGCCCCTGCAGCAACCTTACTGGGACGTGTTCCCTTGCTTGCCGCGCCTGATGCACGAAAGGGCTTCTGCTGACCAGACGTAGAAGGCTCCTGTCTACGGCGAATTCAAGCCTGCGAAGCTCCGGGAGGAAAGTACTCTTGCCTCCCGTGAAATCCTTAATAATTTTCGTCAAGTCGTGAGCCAAATAGGCGCCCACCCTGGAAGGGAATATCAGCCAAACCTAGTTTGGAGGCGTGGTCACCCGACCAGGATCGCAGCCAAAGAATTCTGCGAAGCCTAATGGCCGATATAGAAATTCTGGACAACAAGGGCAGAACGTCCACCGCCGCATCACAGAGGTAATTAATCCCCTGGAATAAAAACTCAGCGTTCTGCGGTGCCTCCATGAGGCGACCGTCTGTCAGGTCCGCCTTAAGTTCCTTCATGCACTCCGAAAGGCACTGTGCTGCCATGGCCGCAGCCAAAGTAGGTCGCACCGCGGAGCCCGCATTTAAAAACAAAGACTTCAGAAGTGCCTCTGTTCTCTTATCAGCAGGATCCTTAAAGGAAGGAGTCCCCTCCATAGGAATGGTAGTCGCCTTAGTAAGGCGTGCAATAGGCGGATCCACCGCAGGAGATTCCCATTTCTTCCGGAAGCTCTCCTCAAAGGATAGCGTTCAGAAAAAAAAACGTGCAGTCAGTGAGGGGGAACGGCGTGGTTGTTGCCATTCACGGTATAGGAAATGGTCAAAAAATTTATTGTAAGGATAGGACTTGGGGGCCTTGGGGGGGCCTAGAAGACCTGCACACATAGACAGCCCGCAATTCGCCTGTTTGTGCAACTTGGTGCGAATGCCAGCGATAATGGTGGTTACCAGCACAATGTCCTGGTCAGTCACAGGCTCTTGGTCCTCAGTTCCCAAGTCACCACCCGTTTCCTCATCAGACAGGCTAGCATGTCTTTGAAGTGTGGGAGGAAACCGGAGTACCCGGAGGAAACCCACGCAGGCACAGGGAGAAAATGCAAACTCCAGGCAGGGTCGTCATGCTGGGGATTCGAACCAGCGACTCTTTTGCTGCCAGGCGGAAGTTTTACCCACTACACCACTGTGCTGCCCATCCCCCGGGGTCCCTAAGACCCCTAAAGCCACCTCCGGCTCAGAATCTTCCCGAGATGACGGGGGGGGGGAAGGAGCCGCTTCCTGGGGGCCCGCGGAGCGGGTTCCGCACGCGGAAGAATCTCAATCCCGCAGCTGGGAGAGAAAAAAGCCCCTTGGTCAGCTGCGTGGCTGCTGAAGCCACCTCAGTAGGTTCAGCAGGGAGATCAGCCATAACAGGGATGGATGGATGGTTGGATGGATGGATGGATGGATGGATGGATGGAAGGAAGGGATGCCCTGCACACAGCCACACACCCACAGGGTCCAGAGGACAGCACCCCACCGCCACCAGCCCAGAGGGAGCCCAGCTATACTTGCTGTTTTGCTGCCTGATAGCGCCAATCGCTCAGAACTGCCTCTGTCAGCCGCCGTTTTCAGAGAGAAGAAGAAGAAGCTGCAGCCACGTGTAGAATGCAGAGCATGCAGTGAAGATGGCTGCCAGGAAGCACTAGAGGGTGTGCACACCTCTCAGGCAACATGCAGTACCGATTATGGCCACTCAGAGCGCTAGAGGGAAAGCCCCATAGACTGAAAATGTCCGCGGCTACGGCAAAATGGTGGCGGTCCGCCGCAAAATGGCGGCCGAAAGACTGCATGGCGATGCTGGACGAGAAGGCTGAATGAAGGTACAGCGCTGGGGAGGGGGGTGAGGGCGGGGGGTGGCAGGGGGCAAGATGAGAGGCTGATTCCCACCCGGTGGCTACCCTGGACAGCAACAGGAGCAGTGAAAAAATTGCATTTTTGGACGTCGGGCCCTCTTCACTCCCCATGTGGGGAGGAAGGCAGGGCGCTCACTTACCAGTCCGACGCCACGGTAGCCACCCGGATGCAGACTTTCCACCCTCGGCGGGGGGTCGCTGCAGGCCCAGGGTCACCCTGCCGAACGAATCGGGAAGGGGACCAATATGGGGGATCATGCCCCGGGCCACCCGCACGGAACGGGTAAGATGCGGCGGGTCCCTGTGTTGGGGCCGGCTTTGCATCATGTTGGCCAGGTCGGGGAAAGTACAGAGCACTAAGACTCTCGATGCCCCGACCGGCTTCTTGATAGCAGATCATCTTGATTGCAGAAAAAAATAAAAATAAAAAAGAAAATGGTCACAATAGGACCGCAGTTCCCCATAGGGAAGCCAGGTCAACTCCTTGCGAACTAGGCATTGAAACTGGAGAGCTCCTCTGGGAGGGGGGTTTTAATGTAGGAAAAGAGGACGCCCCCAGGGGAGGGGCCAGCTGATTTCTTTTCCCTGCCTAGTTAACTCCTGGTAGGACGAACATAAAACCCACAAAGTCATGAAGAGCTGCGTCTGTCAGTGAACGTAGGAGAAACCTGCTTTAGCATTTTGAGATCCAAACCGGTCATTCCAAACTTTGAATATATGTTGCAGGAAACCTTAACCATGAATAAAATAATATATATGTCCAAAAGGGGACACTAAAAACCAAGAATTATAAAAGGCATGACGTCACACGTTAAAAATTTGTTTAAAACTGAGTGTGACACCACAAATTGTAAAACATTCACCTATTGGAATTCATTTACATCATCACAAAGACCACCATACCTAAACAGTCTCATCTGGCTATGCCGATGGTCTTACCTATAGGTAAACATAAAATTGGAACTTGGGTAGGCATAATGGTCAAAATAGGGGCCCTTCAAAAATGTGTCCTTAAGAAATCCCTGGGTCAAGCTTTATTAATAAATGAATTAATATCCCAATCTATATTCAACCCAAAGGGGTGGAAGCTCTTTAGTCGATAAATCCAAAAAACTTCTTGCTGAGACACCCCCCGACAGAATCTCCTCCCCTCCAGGGTGGGACGTATCTGTCAATAACTGAGAATGTGGTACCTTCGGGATTTCTGTTGTGGACCCTCAAATAGTGTTTAGGAACAGTATGGTTCGTTTTGCCCTTGATGATATTGGTGATGTGTTCGCCCACACGTATAGAGAAAGTCCTAATAGTTCTTCCAACATATTGCTTGCCGCAAGGGCACATAAGTAAATCGACTATTTTCTTAGTCTCACAGGTGCAGAAACACTTGATAGGGTAGGAAGTATTGGTTGTGGTAGAGAAAAACTCCAAGATTTTTTGGACGTAACGACGGGATGTTAGACTGATTATATTATGTGTACCGCACTTGTGTCCCTAAATCCCGGGGAAAAACACTTGATAATAGTAAAAGTATAAAAAATATAAAATAAACAACGTAAATGTATAATAAGTGGGGAGGGGGGAGCCAAAGGAGCTCTCATCGTCACTTCCGACCGGTTTACAATTTAGAATGCAAACAGCTCGTATTGAATACGAGCTCTTCCCTCACCGTCCGGTGCATCACTTCCGGTGGATATGCATCATTGGGACGCACGTGGTTTACAAGGCGTTAAGCGTTGTCCCAGCTTTATGAAATTTTTCTCCTACAACGGGGCCCAACAAGTTATGTTATATAACTGCTGCTATCAACATATGCGGCATATTTGAGCTCGTTTTGCGATTTACCAGTGACGATGCGGAACCGGAAGTACGTCACTGGAGTGCACGCCGGTCCGCCATGACCGGGAGTGCGACTTTTCAATTAGGGGAGCATGGGGCATATATACACAGCTGTTCGGGGGGTCAGCAGCCCCAGAAGACGTCTACTAAGACAAAATGCGTCGGCGCTGCTGACCCTGGATTGCTGCATTATTGTTTTTAACCATAAGCTTGTGGATTTTAACCTTTTTTGGATATATACAATAAAGTTGTACCTCGTGACTGAGGGTTTATACACTATGGAGAGTCCTCCTTTTTTTCCATATATTTGAGCTTGGCATCGGACCCTTTGGACCATTTGGTCAAAAGCCATCTATATTGGAGACTGCAGACATATAGGACATACAGACGTACAGGATCGTGTGACGCGCCCCCATACCTGAGGTGCTTGGACCTGTCAAGGATATTGTGACGCAACCCGTCCATATTGGGGGGACCCCTCTCTCTATATATATTCAGGCGTGAATATATCTACCATCTGGTAAGCCTTGAATCTAATAGATGTTGGATCATCCAGACAAGCACTAATATTATTACTATTTATTATTCTTAACTTTGAACTATTTTATATATTTTCAACGCAACCGGATGAACTTTGTCACCTGGGACTCCTTTTTTTGTTGAAATTTGCGTTTGTGACTTTCTTTTTTTGATATTATCCTGATTCACTTAATCAGCACCATCACTATTGATTTACAGTGGACTGGTTTGTGTATTCACCAATATATTATCTTTTATATTGTTGATACATGCTGTCTTGTTGGGTGGGTACATATCTTTATGAATTACCACCTTCCGGCCCTAGATGGGTGGTTGAGCCCTACCCTCATAAACTATTGGGCTTAGCGTCTTAGCATCTATACTTACAAGTAAAAAATATAGTTTTTTTCAAAATTGATGCTCTTTTGTTGTTTATAGCGCAAAAAATAAAAACTGCAGAGGTGATCAAATACCACCAAAAGAAAGCTCTATTTGGGGGAAATAAGGACACCAATTTGGTTTGGGTACAGCGTCGCACGATCGTGTTGATCTCTGGAGGTTGAACCCTCCCCCCAGTGAGCGGGGGGACCTAGGCCCCCGTGGGATGTGTCCAATTACTGCACATGCATCTGTAAAAGTATATATATTGAGCTGAAGGGATCACTGCTGCCAGGCTCTGAAGAAGAAGAAGCTATGACTTTGAAACGCATCAGCCAGCAGTACCATGATGTCTTTTCCATAGCTATCTGGAGACTTTTTGTCCAGGACTGATCGTCACGATCAAGTGGCTACAATAGCGGCACCTATTCTCCATATGTTTGATGAGTAGTATTTTATTCTGGTTTTATTTATTTATTTATTTTGATTAACGTAACGCGGTGCCGTATCACCAAAAATGGCCTGGTCATTAAAGGGGTAAAACCTTCCAGGGCTGAAGTGGTTAAACAAAAATGACAACTATGCTTAGATACATTATATTGTGCTTTTGAATTTTTCTTTTTCTAATGAAACATATATGGTATAGGAAATAGCATGTGCAGCACCTACACTAGAGTATGATGACTGGAGCATGCAGCCAATATATTTATATGAGAAGCTGTACATTAATATAACCTATGTACCTCTGTTTCAATAGACTAGTGAAACATTACAGCTGAGATAGCTCTGACTGCTTCATATATTTCAGCAAATACTTTCAAATGACAGCCTCAGCAGATCAATCTAAAACTATGTCCTGATGATTAAATCTGCTATGAACACAGGAAACATACATAAGATAAAACAGTGTGTGAGATTAATAAAGGGAATTACTTCTATAAGAGCAGCCAGAGCAAAGAAGTCTGTGCTCATTTTAGTGCTGAAGCAGCAGCCTTTAGCAGACAATGAATTAATTACAACTTGCCTGATAATATAAGGCCGTATTGCAAAAAGTATCAATTGATATTAGTTTCTGCTATATAATTATTTACCAGATGTTCTGTTTCGAGCTGCTACAGAAAGAGAAGTATCACTATTGGTCTTAATTAAGTATTCTTTTTTTTAACCATGCGTATACCTTGGATTTTTAAACTCTACATCTATCTTTAGGAATATAGCCCATAGCATTCAACTGGGTGAACGCACAATTATCATACCATGGTCATGCATTTATAAAAGTGCGCTGCGTAGGAGTCAGTGTATGAGCAACTGCTACAAGGTATTGGGACAAGCCGTGTCCAATAATTTATTAATTAAGTTAGATCCAATTAGAGCAGATCAACTCATACAACATTGATATGTTCCTAAACAGAGAACATTGTTAATAAATAGACAGTTTAAACATTCTGGGCATTAGCCTTAACATTTTGATGAGGTAAACAAACATATCATTAAATTTCCGCAGGCTACCTTTGCTTACATATACATTTTTAATGTGACTGTTAAAAGGGTTGAACTCATAAAATTACTTTGCTTTTGGCTGTATCCCAAAGCCCTGTGGCAGAAACGTGAAATTAACTGGTTTTCCTAATATATATTGGGCAGTGCAGATAATGAGCAATACAACAAAATCTGTGCCTTTTGGGGAAATAATGCATCAACTTGTTTCATAAATAATATTTTCTGGGCTCCTTATTTTGTAAGATATTTTCTGGCCACATTGAAAAATCCAGTTTTTGATCAAGCAATGGTCAACCACCTCAATACCAGCCACTCTCACCCCCTTCCTGCCCTGTCCAATTTTCAGCTTTCAGCGCTGTCACACTTTGAATGACAATTGCGCAGTCATGCAACACTTTACCCAAATGAAATGATTATTTTTTTGAGACAGATAGCACTTTCTTTGGTGGCATTTAATCACCACTGGGGGTTTTATTCTTTGCTATATAAGAATAAAAACCCCAGTGGTGATTTCATCTTCACTGATGTGTGCTGATGAGGCTGCGCTGATATGCACTGATTGCCACTAATGAGGCTGCACTGATGTGGTATGGTGAGGCGGTGCTGATGGGCTCTGATAACCTGCACTGATGGGCACTAATGAGGAGGCACTGATGAGGCAGCACTGATGGGCACAGATAAGCTGCACTGATGCTCATTGGTGGGGCTGCACTGATAATCAGTACCCTGATTACCAGTGCAAATGCTGTACTCATTGTACCCTGTCAGATTGGCTCTCCTTTCCTCACATGCATTCTCTGTGTGAGGAATATAGAGCCAATAACCGCCAAGACTGTTTACATGTGACCAACCACACATGCAGGATAATGACACTGCAACCCAATCATGCAATACGGACCAGCAAGAGCTCTCTGTTTCCACTCACTGTGCCTGGCTTGTGATCTCCATCCCGAAACACAAGATGTAGATAAAGTTGGCAACCTGTTGAGGGTGAATAAAATTTCTCTTTATTTTTTCCAAGGTGTACACATGTTCCAAACAAAGCCAACACTACTGTACATTATCCAACTGTGCATTAATTAACTGTACGTTATCCAACTGCATGTCATCCAACTGTGCATTATCCAACCATACGTTGTTCATCTGTGCATTATCCAACTGCACATTTGCCAACTGCTCCCCCATGAAAATATTAGGTTCTTGCAACCGATTTTATTCAGTTGACTCAATTGATATTCTACTATTAATGTAGTATATATGCATTTCTTTATTGACTCAATATCTGTTATTGTATGTTGTATTTATTGTTTGTTGTGCTGACAAATGCATTCAATAGAATATTAGCTTGCCGTTTCTCTCCAGCAGAGTACCTAATAATTAAATGACTGATTGGGATCCCAAAGGGGGGGGGGGGGGTTGGCTTGCTATATATATGTCGATTTGGGTTATGTCAGACTAACTACGAGTAAGGCCTTGATAGGCTGAAGCGCGTTAAGTGTTGGTTTTGTCGGAACATGTGTAATAAAGAGACTTTATCTACATGGAAGGACTCTTGTGTTTTTATATGTGACCAGCTGCGGTTGGACACAGCTGATCACATGGTAAATGACTGTGATTGGCCATTTACCCTGATCTGTGATCCACTGGGACACATCCATTACAATCACTTTCCGAAGTGTGCTCCAGGGGGCACGCAGGAATCGTGTTCTCAGGAAGACATCCAGTGATGCCCTCCCAGAACTGGAGAGCCATGCTATAGCCATATATCAGCTATAGTGCAGTGTGCAAGTGGTTAACATGAATGTAAATGGTACAAATGAATTTCTCTTTTGCTCCCTATCGGGGTACTAAATCTATAAATGAAATCATTTTGTTATGTCTGTTCAATAAGTGTAAAAAAACCTGTTGATCCTGCCAGAAACCTTGTGAACCTTCAACGTCATTGATGTTCTGCCTTTGCTGACCTCCTCCTTTGTTGTGCCTTACTGGCAGGATCAATAGGTGAAAAAAAGTTAAAAATACTATAGAAGTCACCACATACAAGAACTGGTAAATTAATATATCACATTACTGCTCTTGGGTTTAGATACACTTTAAGACAAAGAGTGTTTTGTGGTTGTTTCATATACCATCACTAAGTACGCCTGTTTAACTGAATTGTATATCCTTGTGCCTGTGGTCACCTGACATCCGACTTCCTGTTTATTTATCTCACTATCTCACCAGCCAAACCATATGGCTCTCCAAACTACTAAACATATGTCACTGAAGTCCTGTTTGATATTACAGTAGTACTACTGAATAAATTCAAACTAAATTGATTGGTTTTATTTTAGAGACCATATTTTTCACTGAGAAGAAACAATGCAACAATGCAATTCAATTGTAATATTTCCAGCATGAGTTGTATTAAAAAACGGAAACATGTGTGATAATCTTTGTTAATTTTTTTTTAACGTATAAGATCACTTTCCGTCACGTTACATGTTACACCCATATTCAGGGTGTAACATGTAACATGTTACAGATGAAGCAGCCCCTGCCCTTCCCCTCCCTCAGATTCCCACTTTTGACAGTGAGCGGGGGATCTTCACCCCCCACTTGTACATTGGTTTGAGGAAGTGGATGTACCAGGGTGAAGCCTGCAGCTGCAGCTATCTGGTGATTACGCCCGATGCAGCTCAGCAGCCGCTCGGCCATTATCCCAGACAGTGGAAGGGGACGCCACCCCTCCCAGTGCTCTCTGCCCAGGTCTCCCGTCCCACTGGGAGACCCAAGCCACCAGCCAACACATCCGTCAGCTTGCTGAAGACCCGAAAGAAAGCCAGAATTGGCTTTGATTGGATCTCTGATGTAAAAACCTGGAAGCAATGTCAGAACATCACTTCCGGGTTACTTGGCTGCTAATGGCCAATCTACAGTAATCAGAAACACTGATTTTGGTGTTTTGAATACTTTTAAGTGCAAAGGTGGGATTTGGGGTCCCCCGATCCCTCCATAAAGAGTACCTGTCACTGCCTACTACTGTCACAAGGGATGTTTACACTCTGTTTACTTGATAGCAGCTTCACAAGTCTTGCATCTATTGAGCTTGTGAGTTTTTGGACAGTTTCTGCTTGAATTTGTTTGCAAGGTGTCAGAATAGCCTCCCAGAGCTGCTGTTTAGATGTAAACTGCCTCCCACCCTCATAGATCTTTTGCTTGAGGATGCTCCAAAGGTTCTCAATAGGACTGAGATCAGGGGAGGATGGAGGCCACACCATGACCTTCTCTCCTTTTATCCCCATAGCAGCCATTGATGCAGCGGTATTCTTTGCAGCATGAGATGGTGCATTGTCATTCATGAAGATGATTTTATTACGGAAGGCATAGTTCTTCCTTCTTTACCAGGAAAGGAAGTGGTCAGTCAGGAACTCCACATACTTTGCTGAGGTCATCTTTACACCTTTAGGGACCCTAAAGGGGCCGACCAGCTCTCTTCCCATGATTCCCACCCAAAATATGACTCCACCACCGCCTTGCTGACGTCGCAGCCTTGTTGGAACAGGGTGGCCATCCACCAACCATCCACTACTCCATCCATCTGGACCATCCAGTGTTGCACGGCACTCATCAGTGAACAGGACTGTTTGAAAATTAGTCTTCATGTATTTTTCTGCCCAATGCAACCATTTCTGTTTGTGAGCATTGGCTAGTGGTGGCCGAATGGAAGGTTTATGCACAGTTGCAAGACTCTGGAGGACTCTACATCTTGATGTCCATGGGACTCGAGAGGCACCAGCAGCTTCAAATATCTGTTTGCTGCTATGTAATGGTGTTTTAGCAGATGCTCTCTTGATTCGATGCATTGATCTGGCAGAAATCTTCCTCAATGTGCTTTTATCTGCACGAATCAGCCACAAATCTCTTAATAGTGTGATGATCACGCTTAAGTTTTCGTGAAATATCTAATGTTTTCATACCTCATCCAAGACATTGAACTATTTCACTCTTTTCGGCAGCAGGGAGATCCTTTTTCTTCCCCATATTTCTTGAAAATGGTGCTCTGCTTAATAATGTGGAACAAACTCCTTTAGTAGTTTTTCCTTTAATTGGGCTCACCTGGCAATCTAATTATCACAGGTGTCCGAGATTTTCATGAGTTAAACTGAACAAAATATTTAATCTTTGTGACACTGAAATAGAGTTTGCATAATAACTTGGAACAGTGTGTACATTCCTTGTGACAGCAATAAAAGTGATCACATTTTTTTAAAAAGACAGTGTAAAACTAAAAAAAATGAAATAAATAAGACATTTTTTTTTTAAAGAGCCCTCACGCACCAAAGAAAACACATACGTAAGTCACGCCCGCAAATGTAAATGGTGTTCAAATCACACATGTGAGATATCACTGCAATCATGTGATAATTCTAGCAAAAGACCTTACTCTGTAACTCTAAACATTTTTAAAGCATCGCCTATGGAGATTACCTTCGTTTGTTGCCATTCCACAAGTGTGTGCTATTTAAAACTGTAACATATTAGGTATCTATTTACTCGGCATAACATCATCTTTCACAATATGCAAAAAATTGGGCTAACTTTACTGTTTAGTTTTTTTTAATTCAGTGAAGTGTATTTTTTCCAAAAAAATTGTGTTTGAAAGACCGCTGAGCAAATACCGTGTAACATAAAATATTGCAACGACCGCCATTTTATTCTCCAGAGTCTTTGCTAAAAAATGTATATAAATAATATTTGGGGGTTCTAAGTAATTTTCTATTTGACTATAGTTCTACTTTAATGTAGCATCACCCATAGCAGTCCCCATTCCTATAAGCCAAACAAGCCTAGCCTACTGGTACGTGGCTGTCCCAGGAATGCCATGTTCAGTGTCGAGGAAGTACAGGAGGCTGAAGAAAGCAACAACAAAAGATATCTTGTGGTTTGAAGAGTGTAATTATCCACATGGGTGGGACTGGGGTCCTGCAGGAATGTAGACAGTGAAATGTGCAGATGGGCTAGTTTAGACAGCAGGAAGTGACATAGTAAATAAACAGGCAAAGGATTGGTCCAGGCAGCAGGCAGAAACATGGTCAATAAACAAGCTAGACCATCACCTGCTGACATGGGTTGGTACTGGCCATTTTGGCACGTTTCAGCAGCTATGCTATTAAGCTTGACCAATGGGAAGAGGACCCGTCCACCAACCTGTGAACCTCCCCCTCGTCTGGCGGCCCCATTTAAAGGGGTTGGTCTGCTAAGGGGACACACATGCATCTCCCCAGGAGATCCGGACTTTTCCCTGTTCAGGAGGATACCCTCGAGGTAGTACATTTATTTCCCCACATATGTACAAGGGTAATTGTGTCTGATACCTATGTCTATATTTTGCTATAGGTAAGTCCCCATTTGGCATTTTGGTTTGAATTCTGTTGTCTTTTTTTAATCTGTTATGGGCATGGATCCCCGTCAATGGTAGGCTACTATCTTTATTTTTGAGACATATACTAGTTTACATGTCTGGAGGATATGTTTGACTCTTAAATGGAATCCTATCCCTACTCTAGCATCTCTATATAAATATTTTGCCCCAGTGGCTTTTTATTTCTGCCTGTTATGTCCATAATGGATGGTTTTTCTACCTCCTTCTGGAGTTATATATGCCATCTTTATAATTTTACCCATATACTGTATATGTGGATTTTTTTTGAAGTGAAGAGTAGAGTTGAGCAACACCTAGTTGTTCGGGTTTGGCAGGTCCGGCCGAACTTCGCGAAAAAATTTGGGTTCGGTACCGAACGTTACCCAAACTTTACCCTGGAGTCAATGGGGACCTGAACTTTTCGGCACAAAAATGGCTGTAAAAAAGTCCTGGCAAGTGCTAGAGGGCTGCAAAAGGAAGTAAAATGGGGGTAAGAGTAGGACAAGTGCCCTACAAAAAATGGGGATAGGGAAAATAACTTAAAATCAAATAAAAAAAA
>BLSH010342267.1:686902-697988 GCA_018402905.1 Glandirana rugosa
CTGATGTGACGTTAAGGAGTGGGACAGATAGGCGTCTGCTTACACGCCTATACGCGAAAAAGTTGACAGTAGACACTCACATTGGTGGGACACAAAATAAGACTAATATTATTTGACAGACGTAAATCTCCGCGAAAAGAGGAAGAAATACAGCCATTTAAATGCCTGCCAACCGTTGTGACCAAGGACTATACTTTATGGATCTTCGGACGTATATAAACAACTATGAACTTCTAGAATTATGTAGAGAAATATTGATGAGACGAATGATCTAATGTCCTGTGTTGTGAATACCTTCACCATTATAATCAGAATAAAACACAGGGTGGTTACACTCACAGATGACAGTTGAAAAAGCGCATATCCGCACATTCGTCTGCGGATAGACAGGGTGAGGAATTGCAGTGTAGTCCGGAATCTTGGTGTGTGCTGTGGTCCTGAGGGGAACCCACGATCGGGGCGACCGGCAGCAGTCATCAACCGATATCCGATATCCCTTCGTAGCTGTTGGAATAGCTGGGTGTCCAGGAAGCAGCGTGCACCGAGCGTCCCGCGTCACTAATGTGCGACGCGTTTCTGGGTATGCAAAAGCCTGCGACGTGGAAAGCAGGCGCACCCTTTCATCAGGCAATCTAGTGACACAAGGTGGGCTCACTGCTATATATGGGAACAGATCTGCGAGTGCCATCTAGTGGCTGAAACCAGGATTTACACAATGAAGGATTAAAAAAGCTGATATACATAGATACTACCATAGAAAACAACATGTCATAGGAAATAGTCATAAGAAAAAACTCAATGGGAAATGTCATGGAGTAATCATGCGTATATCATAAGGATAATAGACCATATGGAATATATATATAATAATGATAATAATATATGACGATGATGGCAACAATTACTGAATTTACCGACAGCCCATAAAAACAGGGCAGTTTTCCGGGTGTCCGTAAAAGTCTGTGGCAGCCGAAAAAGTGCCAGTAAAAACGTCGGCCATCGGCTCTGGTCAGAGCTGAGCATGCGCAATTACGGAAATCCCCGAGCAGTGAGTGAGAAGATCCGATCCTGAACCTGAGACGAGTTGGGCGACCACTCCTCCTGCTGCTAGCTAGTGCCTCTGCCCAGCCTATCTGCCCTCAAATGAGGTTACTGCATTTTCCCACAACACCACCACCAGCCAGCACCTGACCTCAGCAGATGCTCTGGATGGAAGGATGGATCCTCCTGATTCCTGACTGCCTCCCTGCTCTGGCTGACCCTTCAGCCCTCCTGGTCACAGTGGTGAGTGTGAGTGCAGTACGCTTCCTCTTCAAGCCAGTCAAAAAGAGTCAGGACAGGGGGGCGGAGCCGGCAGCCGGAGCTGATGATCGCATGTGGACCGAGCTCCGCTAGTCCAGTGGCTTTTACAGACAACACAGCACCCAAACGGCTCTGGAAAGTCCATCCACACTGGGGAGCATCATGTACCCCTCCGGTAAGAGGAAGGACTGTGAAGGTCCAAGAAAAATAGCTGACTTCTTCGCTCCAGCAGCAGGCCGGCTAGGCCAAGATGACGCCGGCGCGTCTCGCAGAGCCGCAGCCGAGCGCCTCAACGAACACTCCAGGCCACATCAGCAGAACGATGAGACATCAGGGGAGATATTCCCCCTGCCAACATCTCCAACGGACAGCCCCATAAAACAGAGGCGGAAGATAGAAGGACAAGGCGACTCCCTGGAGCGGATGAGGGAGGGAGAGGATCAAATGGAGGAGGCCGCATCATACACTCAGCAGCTTGACTCCTTCCCCACCACAGGCCAGGCACTGACAGGCGAAACCATTTAAGGTATGCTTCTAACTCTGAGAGGGGCTTTTCAGCAGGGCATGGCTATGTTTATGCAAACTACTAGAAAAGATTTGGCAGACCTGGGGGACAGAGTGGACTTCATTGAGTCTAAAATGGGCAATTATTCTGCCGCGTATAATGACTTAGTGGATGCCCACTACGAAATGGAAGATGAAATTCAGGCACTAAGGTCAAAGGTCGCTGACCTTGCAGACAGAGCCTGCAGGAATAACTTAAAGTTCAGGGGTATCCCAGAGTCAGTCAAGCCAGCAGACCTGCGTAAATATCTACAGCAGTTAATGATAACTCCCCCTCCCCACTCCAACCACTGGATCTGACAACTGATAGAGCCCACAGGCTGCCAAAACCTCCTCATCTTCCCGACAAAGTACCACGGGACGTAATTGCCAGAATACATTTCTATCATGTGAAGGAACAATTAATGCTGCTCTCCAGACACAATGCTGCCCTACCTGACCCATATTCGGGTATATCCATATATGCAGACCTCTCCAAGGCCACTATGATCGCCAGAAGTAATCTAGTACCTATTACTAAAGTCCTCAGAAACCTCAAAATATTGTACAAACGGGGCTTCCCGGCAAAACTAATATTGGAAAGAAACAATGAATCCTACATGATCAACTCACAAGAAAAAGGCTTCGAGATGCTGATCCCACCAATCTCCAGCTCTCAAGAAGAACAACCACCGCCAGACGGAGCCCAACCACAACGACGTCACAAATGAAAAGACTCATCAACTTGTTGCTAGATCGGCATGATTACCAGCAACATTACCAAGAATTTCCTCTTTAGATCACTATGCTTACTCCAAGCCAAGGGACCAAGCCACTAGACTTTCGGCCACAGTGGGTAAGACACTCTCTCCTCATCTCTCTTTCTTTTCCACCACAGGGTGCAACCCCTTACTCCACGGGATTACCCAACCACATTTAATCCCCATTAGAGCTACGATCTTGCTAGCTCAGTGACGTTTCTAAATGCTTGTGAATTACCCAAGCTCAATCTCAATGTTGTTACCAATTAGTTACTTTGTTGACTATGTTGACTGGTTACTCTATCTTATCGCTCATGGATCTCGTGGAATAATAACTCCAAACATGGCTTCAAAAGTTGATCTAACTTTTACTCACACTATTAGGTGGCACCACAGCATCAACCACAATTGGAATGACCCTTAGACTCTTATCCCACAACGTGAGGGGCCTAAATAGTCAGTTTAAAAGAAGGACACTTTGGAAGACAGCACTTCTTCAACAATGTGAAATACTCTGTATTCAAGAGACTCATTTTAAGAACGGTAAAGCTCCAAAATGTTCACACCCCAAATATCCCAATGTTTTTCTTTCCAATGGTGACTCAAAGAAAAATGGGGTTTTGATAGCAGTTAGAGACACTGTTGCCTTCAGCCAACTAGATATACACTTAGACGACCAAGGGCGATTCATCATTCTGGTTTACTGAGGTCAACAATGCAATTTACACTCTGGTTAACCTCTATGCTCCAAATAAGAAACCTTACAATTTTTTCTTGCAGGTTCTTGCTAAGATTAAGCAAATGCAGAAGGGTAATTTAGTAATTTGTGGTGACTTTAATATGGTAAATAATGTGCAGTTGGACTCCTCCTCCGGGGGGGCGGTGGCGCAGACAGGAGTTGGGACCGCTCTGTTTGAAGGAGGGCCTTTACAACCCCTGGCGGTGTCTCCGCACCACGGAGAGGGACTATTCCTTCTATTCTGCAGTACACAAATCCTATTTAAGGATTGTTTTTTTTTCCTAATAGACAAACACCTACTGCAGCAAGTGGTAAGGGCCAATATACACAATATAACCTGGTCGGATGACGCCCCCGTAACTATTGACATAATAGAACACAATAGATCCAAAAAAATAAGAATCTGGTGCAATAATACCTACCTCCTAACGCATCCAACTCATAAACCCCTCTTAGAAAATAAGCTAAAGGATTTCTTTCAAATCAATGCTGATGAGAGTATCTCCCCTCTGACACTCTGGTGTGCCCATAAAGCGGTTATGCGGGGTCACCTTATACAACTAGCATCTAGAGAAAAGAAGAGAAAGCTCCATAATATTACCCAACTTCAGCAGGAAATTTCAGACTTAGAGGCCAAACATAAAAACACTACCCCAAGGGACGATCAAATTCTAGAAGATCTAACAAAGTGCAGGGAAAAATTGAAAAACAAACTTAGGTCTGACTACGACCAATACTTTAAAAGACTGAAACTCTCTTGGTATTCCTACAGCAATAGAGCAGGCAAACTCTTAGCACAACAATTAAAACATAGACAGCAGAGGACTAACCTAGCTTTTATTAGGCATCACACGTCCGGAGAAACGCATAGGAACCCCAAAGACATAGCAAATGCCTTTAAAGATTACTATAAGGCCCTCTACAATCTTAAAGATGACAGCTCTACCCACCAACCGACGGACAAGGAAATAGGGGATTTTTTACAAAATATTGATCTGCCCGCAATTAGCGAAGATACTAAGAGACACATCAACTCCCCGATAACTGAAGAAGTTTTATCAGTAATTAAATCCCTACCACCTCACAAATCCCCAGGAATAGATGGGTTTTCGGCGGAATATTACAAAGCATTCTCTCCAATTGTTACCCCCTACCTAGTAACAGCTTTTAACGCAGCTATGATAAAAGGCACATTCCCAACAGAAATGCTACAAGCAGTGATAACCACCATTCCCAAACCAGGTAAAGAACCCTCCACACCCCAGAACTTCAAACCCATATCTCTATTAAACTCCGACTTGAAAATCTTTGCAAAAATATTGGCCAATAGACTTATGACTGTCACTCCCTCGCTCATAGGGCTAGACCAAGTAGGATTCGTCAAGGGCCACCAAGCCTATGACAGTACAAGGAGAATGATCAACTTAATGGAATTTGTAGAATCAACACACCAACCCAGCGTATTTTTAACTGTAGATGCGGAGAAGGCCTTCGACAGGGTCCATTGGGGATACCTGTCGAGGGTCCTTTCTAAATTTGGCATAACAGGGCCTTTGCTCTCGGCGATCATGTCCTTGTACTCTCAACCTACCGCTCAGGTGCTCTCCTCAGGGCTTCTCTCGGATCCTTTTCCACTAACGAACAGTACCCGAAAGGGATGCCCCTTATCACCCTCTAGCAAAGCTCATCAGAAAAACAGAAGAAGTACAGGGTATAAAAATTGGTCCCACAGACCATAAACTTGGGCTTTTTGCAGATGATATCATATTAACTATCACCCAACCTGAAACCTCCTTACGGGCTATTAACTCAATCCTAATCAAATTTGGCCACATCTCACTATATAAGGTTAACACAACAAAATGCTTCGCCCTTCCGATTAATATCCCACCTCACCAAGCCACTAACCTTCAATCCATCTTCCCATGTAAATGGGACGCTCCCTCTGTTACTTATTTGGGCATACAATTTACTTCCCCATCTCACAACATCTACGCTCAAAACTTCCCTCCATTATTATCAAAAATACAAGAGGAACTAGTAACTACCAGTAAGATACAACTTTCCTGGCTTGGGCGCATAGCTGCGTACCAGATGCAAACACTTCCCAAACTCCTTTACTACTTCAGAACACTACCGATACCTATCCCCCAAAAATTCTTCTCGGATTTGAACAAAATCCTTCAGAACTACATATGGGGAAAGCTGAAACCCAGAGTAGCGCTGTCCACCTTATACAAAAACAGATCCCTCTGAGGCATTGGCCTCCCGAATGCCCAAGCTTACTATCTAGCCTCTATGTTAGAACAAGCGAAATACTGGTTCTCCTCCCAGGAGGATAACCACTGGTCCAACACTGAAAGGGAACTCATACCTAGTCATAACCTCCCTGCCCTACTAATGGCAGCCTCCATGTACTACAAACCTCTACTGCCAAGCTCCCTAACCTTACAGGCCACGGCTTCAGCCTGGGCTTCACTGATGAAAAGCAATTTTCAATATGAACAAAAATCTAACATACAAATTCTACTAGCAGCACACGAACACATAATCCCCAACTTCTCCTGCCGGCATTGGACAAAATGGGTATTCACTCTCACACAACTGAAATCACAAGCCCCTCTTTACTAGACCTTCTCAAGCTACACCAAATTAAGCACTTCCACACCAAGAACCCCATACCAAACATCCAAATACCAACAAAAGCATGGGACTATCTCATGAGCAGGACACCCCCCACCATAAAAGGCATCTCTCTATTCTATCACTACTACAACTACAATCAACCCTATAGAAAACTGCCAACAATGCTGAAGTGGGAAAAAGACCTAAAGGGGGATTTTACAACTGCACAATGACAGATAGCAATTAAGCACAACAGTAAAACCTCTGCCTGTGTAGAACATTGGGACAATGCACAAAAGATACTACACAGATACTATCTCACCCCTTTCAGACAGCACCATATGGACGCAAAACTGTCTCCAAACTGCTGGAGAGGTTGCCAACAGAGAGGCACACTAATGCATGTGCTATGGGAGTGCAGCCTGGTTGCGAGGAAAGTATCTCAATATTCCTGACGCGTATTACGGGAACAGACTGCACTATTACCCCTGAACTGGCACTCCTCTCGATCGGTGTGGACAAATTTCACCCCTCAATAAGAACAGTGATCCTACACACCCTATTTGCGACTAGAATTTCCATAGCAAAGCGGTGGAGGACCGCTGTGCTCCCCTCAAGAGAAGAAATAATCAATAGAGTCCATACTCAATACACGATGGAAAAACTACTAGCCTATAAGGAGAATAGGGCCCAAATATTTCATGCTAAATGGGACAAATGGCAACACACAAGATAAACTCCCCAAACAGAATCACACTAAAATGTTACTGATTCATACTATGCATTTAATACCTGAACGCTAGGTCCATCTCTTTACCCCAACTTACTCCAACAGAACCCCTCCCCCACCCCCCCTCACGAAAGCATAATTACATATGTTACTAGACATAGCATCTTCCCAACAAGCTGCCAGTGCCTACCCTACTCTAAGGAGCCATTCAGATACTTCAATGTTTTGTGTTTTTACTACTACCTACAGGAATAAAGAGCCACCTTGGGAGGAAACCTCTTCAAACACACTCTAATACTTCTAGCTTCCCTCCAAGATGCTCAATATAACAAGCACAACCCCCAGTGGCGTTTTATCCATGGGTTCAGAGTGTGCATTGAACACGGGCCCCTGAGTAAAGGGGGCCACTGTATCCTTACACACACTGCACACATGGAGTAAATAAAATATACTCCATAGCATTTCCCTGGGCAGATGAGAAAGGCACATGAGAGGGGCACAAGAGGCTGTAGCTAGCGCTGCAGCTATAGAACTTTTTTTTCATTTTCGGGCGGCGGTGTACAGGTAGACAGATTATAGTTCTGTCAGCCGTCGCACACAGTCACTGGCGGAGTGATATGTGAACTGCATCTCTCACTCACTGAGAGCGGGGGGCGGGGCTGTGTCAGAGCCGGGATGGATTAGCAGGAAAGAGGGAGCCTGCACTGCACTATTCTCCAGTCTTACATACAGGTAAAACTCCACCAAAATGCCTGGCTGTCACACCTCCCTGTGCCCTGGAATCTGGGCCCAGGCTGTGCACACTGTGTGCCTCCTCTCTGCACCAGCAGCCATCCAGTGTCCACATACAGGAGGAGATCGCTCTCTCCCAGCTTTGGCTGCAGTCACAGTCAGTCTGGCTGGATCGGGGCTCTCAGTGTGAGGAGAAGTACAGGTGGGTGGAGCTGGGCAGAGAAAGTTCATCAATCTGCTGCACGGATCTCTGTGAAGCCTGCAGTCTTCAGAGCTCTTCCCACACCAGCTAAGATGTCCCAGATTTAGGCCATGGAACCAGGCTGCCACTAAGGTGAAGGGCATGATGTATATGTGTAGAACAGGATGGGTTAATAGCAGATGTAAAAGATTTGTGAAACTTCCTGTCTGTGTCACAATCAGTCAGTGAGCAGTGTTTGGGTATTACTTTCTATTTATCTGTATTCAGCAAGTCTGATGAGACCACAGACCAGCACAGCTGCACTACTCCCAGGATCAATAGGGATCGTTATTGGACATTGTGTGTTTTTGCTTGCAAAAGAGGTGAGGGTCTGTTGGAATGAAATGCCCATGCTTGTGATTAGTTACATACATTCTTTACTTTAGTTACAGATGACTGAAAATCTTCCTGCAGTGACAGTATAAATTACTTTGGAATATCCCTTTGTATCTGCTATATTATAGGAAATCTGGCTTGGAGCCCTGGTTCACATCGGTGCATTTTGGAATACAATTTGGCATGTCAAATTGCAGGCAATGGCAGTCCTAATCGGTGCAACGCTGCATTTCTGGTGCCGCACTGATTTCCAAAAGTAGTTTCTGTGCTACTCTTGGCGATTTCAGGTGCAATTTCCATTGACATCTGTGCAGCAACCCACAGAGATGTCTCTGAAATCGCACCTGAAATCGGGACTGACATGCAGGAATGAAATGGTGTGAGTTCAGCTGAACTCGCAATATTTCATTCCCGCACCAATGTGAGCCCAGGCTTAGGCCGAGTATGACCCCTTTCACATCAAGTGTCCAATCAGATCTACATGTCAGTTCTTCAGGCAAACCTGATCAGACCATTCATTTATCTCTATGGACTGGCAGGTGTAAATGGACCTGTGTCCGTTTACACCCACCTACCTCCAATTCCAGTCCACTAAAAAAACTGCGAAAGATCCATCCCCCACCGTCTATGCGGTTTGGACGTAATTGAGCGTAAACACAGCACAGTCCATTTTAACATGCCAGTTCGTTCCGCAGAACGGGCCGTGTTCATGTCCACTGTGCATAAACTAAGCACATACAGGCTTGTCATCTGTAAAAGTTCCATTGCTGGTGTTAGTGGCAGTAATTGGATTGTCCATTATTGGTGTCAGTGGATGCAATAATAACCCCTAGCATTGGTGTCAGTGAACACATTAATCTCTTACAATGGTGTCAGTCACCATAATGATAACCCCCAGCATTGGTATAATCTCCACTGCCTGCAGAGCATTTTGAACACTGTTTTTGGTTTGTTCCATAAAGAGCAGCAGAATACTCCAGAAATACTCAATCAATACACAATCCTGCACATACCACCATACACTCCTCTCCTGCACATACTACCCACCGCCATACACTGTACACAACTCTCCTGCACATACAACCCACCGCCATACACTGTACACAACTCTCCTGCACATACAACCCACCACCATACACTGTACACAACTCTCCTGCACATACTACCCACCGCCATACACTGTACACAACTTTCCTGCACATACAGCCCACAGCCATACACTGTACACAACTCTCCTGCACATACAACTCACAGCCATACACTGTACACAACTCTCCTGCACATACAGCCCACAGCCATACACTGTACACAACTCTCCTGCACATACAGCCCACAGCCATACACTGTACACAACTCTCCTGCACATACAACCCACTGCCATACACTGTACACAACTCTCCTGCACATACTACCCACAGCCATACACTGTACACAACTCTCCTGCACATACAGCCCACAGCCATACACTGTACACAACTCTCCTGCACATACAGCCCACAGCCATACACTGTACACAACTCTCCTGCACATACAACCCACAGCCATACACTGTACACAACTCTCCTGCACATACTACCCACAGCCATACACTGTACACAACTCTCCTGCATATACAACACACAGCCATACACTGTACACAACTCCCCTGCACATACTACCCACAGCCATACACTGTACACAACTCTCCTGCACATACTACCCACCGCCATACACTGTACACAACTCTCCTTCACATACTACCCACCGCCATACACTCTACACTCCTCTCCTGCACATCGAAAGGGTATTGAGTAAGTAGAGAGCCCAGGTTAGGAGCACCGCGTCCAGACAAGTGTATCTAAGAAGCGAAAGAGAGGGGGAAAGAAACCTCCAAACGAGGGTCCCAAGGACTTTATAGGTGCTCCGTAATAATATTCCAATAAACATATATTGTAAAGTAAAAAATCTAAAAACCACTTTATTTAATTACATACATCAATAAAATGAGATATGTTTCCTAAGGCGGAAACACATATGCATCAATTCCAATACATAATACACATATGACGTGAGATCATAAAGTGAATCCAAGTGGATCCTACTTAAGGTCAGCTTGAACCCCGCTCGACATGTTTCGCCCTTGGGGGCTTCATCAGGAGACTCAGAGGGGCTGACTGCGATATAAAGAATAATTGTCATTTAACATAACACTGAAAAGATTACATGTATTCAACCAATATAGTAACATGGAAAATAGATTGGTATACATTTGATATTGCAGAATAATAAGACTTTCAAAAACCTCATGGTTGGTACTGACTTCCACAAATATCCATTGTTAATAGCAACAAAAGCTATGCAGAAGTATTATTTCTTTAGCAATGTTATAGATATATATATCTCTCTTTATATGGCAATTTAAACAATTTTAACAATTTAAACGATCCTTGCATACAAATATATGTATCAATAGATGTCTTACCATTAACTCATATATCAAGCATCTATGGATCAATATTGGAAACAACTGTCAGTCATATTTCTTGGAACCATAGAACCGGGGAAACTGGTTAGAAATCTCTGTTGAAAAGCTGCCTGTATTCAATAATAAAATGAATTGTATAACTAAAAAATATATATATATAAAAAAAAAAAAATATATATATATGTAGAGCAAGTAAGTAAAAACCAAGTATAAATATACATATTTTACTTACTATACATAACCAAAAAGGGAGACCAACGTTTGTCCAGAGTGGTAAGAGAGATAAACTCCCTGTTTCCAAGTGGTATGAAGTTCAGTCCCTTTTAGCGATTGGAAACTGGTAATTCAGCTAAGTTGAACACAGTTCCCAAGGGCATATAAAAGGCACCCACATCCGCCAAAGATTTGCTCTTACGGTATTGATAATCGAGGGTTTTTTTTGGTAAGGGTCCAACGTTCTGCCAAATAAGAAAGATGAACCATATAAATGACCAAAACAGAGCCTAAAGCTCATGGGTAAAGGGAGAGAGAGGGGAAAGACAAAAAAAGGCCAGCTTGAAGTGAAATTTACCTGAACCGCCTAGAGACTGGTTCAATTTGATGAAGGGTCCAC
>BLSH010342267.1:719103-731407 GCA_018402905.1 Glandirana rugosa
TTAATCCCCTCACTGGAGCGTGAGAGGAAGATGCGCGACTACAAGCGCACACTGGTAGAGGCGCTGCTGAGGGCATTCCCAAATGACAGCGGGGGCTCAGCGGAAGCACAACGTGAAGGTAGAGGAGGAGGTAGAGGCCCCCAACGCAGCTGTGCCACCGCCAGCACCTCAGAAGGCAGGGTTAGCATGGCTGAAATGTGGCAAAGCTTTGTCAGCAGCCCGCCACAACAAACAGCACAACCAGCCAATAGTCAAGGTCTTAGCAGGAGGCAGCATTTCAGCAACATGGTGCAAGAGTATGTGGGCACACGCCTACACGTACTGACTGATGGGTCTGCCCCATTCAACTTCTGGGTCTCCAAATTGGCCACATGGCCTGAGCTTGCCCTTTATGCCTTGGAGGTGCTGGCCTGCTCTGCAGCCAGTGTATTGTCGGAACGTGTATTTAGCATGGCAGGGGGCGTTATCACAGACAAGCTGAGCCATTTGTCCACATGTGGACAAGCTAACCTTTATTAAAATGAATCAGGCATGGATCCCACAAGACTTGTCTGTACCTTGTGCAGAATAAACATTTAGACCGGACTCACACAGCCATTCATATACTTCTTTTTTTGAATAGGCCTCAATACAAAAAAAAAATACCATGTTGGCTACCTCCTCCTACTCCTCTACCACCGCCACTTCCACCTACACTGCCACGGTCACGGCCTAGTCAACCTCTAGGCTCCTACTCCACATCCACCCCCCTTCCCATTTTTTTATTTGATTTTAATTTATTTTCTCTATCCCCATTTTTTTGTAGGGCACTTGCCCTACCCTTACCCCCATTTTACTTCCTTTTGCAGCCCCCTAGGGTTTTCCAGGACTTTGTTACAGCCATTTTTGTGCCTAAAAGTTCGGGTCCCCATTGATTTCAATGGGGTTCGGGGTCCGTGCGATCGTTCTGGTTCCGTCCGGACCCGAACCCGGACTTTGTCTCGAAGTTTGGACGGACCAGCAGAACCCGAACTTCCAGAGGTTCGCTCAACTCTAATTACAAGTTCACACATCTATAGCACATCTGCACTTCATGGTATCTCATAACAGGAATGGGGATTTAAACAAACATGTACAGAGTGTAGAAAGAATTATACAGTTACATATATAGCTACATAGTTAGACTGCAAAAAGACACATCAACCAACAGTAAAAAGGGTAATTAAAGCGGTAGTAAACCCGCTGCTAAAAAAAAAATAAAAAAAAATACTGCAAGACAATAGCATAATATGTTAGTATGCATCGCATACTAACATATTATGAAATACTTACCTTAGAACGAGGCCCCCGATGCCCGAGTCGGTCAGTGCTAAGAACGCTGACATGTTGGTCCTCTTCTTTCTTCCGGGTACGCGGCTTCAGCGCTGTGAGTGGCCGGAGCCGCGTGACGTCACTCCCGCGCATGCGCGCGGGAGCTCTTCGCTCCGGCAGCCAGCTCTGAGTTGCCGGCTGCATGCAGGGCGAATATCTCCTAAACCATGCAGGTTTAGGAGATATTCTTTTTACCTACAGGTAAGCCTTATTATAGGCTTACCTGTATGTAAAAATAGATTTGGTGGTTTACTACCACTTTAAATAGAAAACCTCCATGTACAGAATCCTGTACCCACAGTTGATCTAGCTACTACCAACTGTAAACAGTTATATCTACAGACCAAAGGTGCAAATGCCACAATATTACAATTCATGTGGGAGATGGAGGAATGGAAAAATGACTCCAGGGAAACAACAGATGTTGACTGCCAATAATGCAGTCAATATTTTTCCATGATGTAAGATGGCTGGGGTATCTGGTGCAGTCTAATAGCACCCATATACATGATAATTATCATCAGATCAACGTCCAGGTCCAAGCTTATTGATATTCATAATTATTTGGCTACCACATTACCCAGAACATTTGTATGAACTCTTTGTTGTTGCTTCATTCTAATATACAGTATATTTAAATACTGAAAACACATATTTCTTATTAATGTATTTATGATACTGTATTATTATAAATTAATTTATTTTAGTCAGACTAGAGTAACAGTTATTTGTTTAGACTCCTTTTTGCATATGAGTTTGATCCCAGCATGTTGAGCAAAACCTTTCATTTACAGACTAACAACTCAATGCAATTTACACACAGAATACTGGGATAACACATTCCAGTCAAGTGACTGGATTATGGTAGGGATTCATTTGAAGCTTCAAGCAGGTAAATTGATCTGCAGTGCAGATTGCCACTGCTGTGCTGTCTCTTTTAGTTAACTTAAAGTGCTTTGGAAATCTTGTCACTTTTAGTTAGCTCACAGGGCTTTGGAAATCATTTGTTAAATATATTTATATTTAAACCAAAATTGCATACAATTAATCATAAAAAGTTATAAAACGGGGAGCGTGGCATGACGCGGTCAAAGGCGGATGCGATTTTGAGGACCACCCACAGCAATCTGGGGGAATCCAACCAACTACACACTCGGTGAGAGCTACATACCCACCAATCTACCTCTCCTCACTCCCTGCTACATTCCCGGCCAAAAATCGAGTGGCGCGGTTATCTGCCTGCCGTGTAATTTAGGCCGTGGCGGCGTCAATCCTCCACCTTCTAGGCCTCTGCATCCTGGGACCCCTGGTGGCTGGATATCCTGTCTAGGAAAACCCCAGTTTGCCTACCCTGGGCTCCCCTTGTCACCCAGTTCACTCCAGCGGGTTATTTTGGGGCCTATAACCCACACCAGATTGCAAGCCCAAGAGCGGCCTATTGAGGCCTGGAGCAGTCGCCATCTTGTAGGCAGCGATCCTTCTGAGGTCTCTGGGGGGGGGCTACTGGTGCTGGAACTACAACTCTCAACCACCCTTCAAACAGGGCCCTAGAGGACTGTGAAACTTTATATACCCCCTGGCATAGCTGGATTTTTTTAGGCCCAGGAGCGGCGGCCATATTGATACACCCTACCCACATCAGTGAGCCTTGTTAACCTCTCTCACTCCAAACCTTCTGTCACGTACCTGGTGGTAGAGTCTGGCTTATGCGGGGGCAACCTCTCTTGCGGCCCTGGTTCGAGAATCCCTGATAGTGTGAACAGGGAGCTCTGGAGCACAGGGGGGGCATGAGGGCTGGACAATCTTCAGATGGTTAGCAGAAGTCCACTGGAGCTTGTACAAGCGGGAGAGCAGTGATTCTGGCCGGGGTCAGATGCAGGCAGATAGCAACAAGTCCAGAGGGTTAGCCGGGGTCACAGAAACAGGAAGTCACTCAACAGTAGTCACTGGGGGTTACAGGTGCAGGAAATGCTGTAGAATGGACAGCACTGGCTGCTGGGTCCTTCTGGTTCAAATAGGGCCGTTTGGCACCGTTTCCGGCGCGTGCGTGCGAACGCGCACGGGCGTGCGCACCACCGCGGAAATGCCCAGAATAGCTGTCTTTTCCTGACACCTTCACTGAGGCTCTTTTTATACAAGTGTTTGTGAAGATTTACACATACAGGGTGAACTACACAACCACCTAGGATGATGCATGTCCATTAAGTGAGCACTGGGACCTTTCCCGCTCTCCATTACCCTGTTCAGCTACAGTCACATCAACAGCACCGGGAGTGCAATTATCCACTGGAATATACTGTAGAGTCATCTCACGGTGAAAATTGGGTGGCAAAAATCCACCCCCCACCGCATCATGGGCCGCAGCCTAATACCCAGCCTTGAGTACACAGGGCAACCCGACTGAGCATCTGGGTGACTTTCTGGAACAGGCTTCCCTTGCTACTAGTCAGGCTGCAGCCACCCTGATCCCCTCACCCATTGCTCTGACCCCTGAAGTCCTGGATGAGAAATTACAAACTCTGTTACAGCAAATAACACTCACTATCTCCCAGGCTATTGGGGAAAATATAAGAACTGAGGGGGAAATTGACCATCTAGGTCAAGGGTAGGCAACCTGCGGCCCTCCAGCTGTTGTAGAACTACATTTCCCATGAGGCATTGCAAGGCTGATGGGTACAATTACTCCCAGAGGCATGATGGGACTTGTAGTTTTGCAACAGCTGGAGGGCCGCAGGTTGTCTACCCCTGATCTAGGTGAACGTTCAGATACTTTAGAAACTAAAATGGACAATATGATTCAATATGTTCACGTACTAGAGGAAGAAAATGCAGCTCTTAAACATACAGTCTCCCAAATACAGCTCCAACAGGAGGACCTGGAGAATAGAGAATATCGTCAAAACCTCTGTATTCAGTGGGTCCCTGAAACTGTAACTGACAACAATCTCTGTACCTATCTGCTAGGACTGTTTAACTCCCTGGCACCTGATATTGCAGATATAGACTGGCGACTGGATAAAGCACACCACTCTTTGGCCCCCAAACCACCCGCAGATGCCAGACCAAGAGACATAATAGACTGCTTCCACTATTATGACAGTAAGGAAGCCCTAACCCTGGCTACCCAGAATAGATCTCAACTGGACTATAAGGGAGACAGGATCCAAATCTTTAGCGATCTCTCACACATCACTTTAGCAAAGAGGCGTGGTCTAAAACTGATCATGACTCATCTGCAAACCCATCAGGCGGCCTATTACTGGGGATTTCCTTTCCACCTAGTGGTGACAAAAAATGGCACTCAACACATCTTATGAAACATCCATGAAGGAGAAGTTTTCCTTAAGGGCCTGGGTCTGCCTCTATTACCGAAGAAAGACTACACACCACTACCTTCCACTCCAAGTCCATTAACCATCCCATCCCAAATTTGGACCCCAGCTAAAGGAAAATCAAAGAAATCTTACAATACTCCCCAATCTCAGAGATCCACCAATGAACCTCCTTGATGGACTTAGCTGACCTGGATGGGTGTTCTGTTTTATCCACATGGTCTGATTTAATGCTTCAATTTTTTTTACACATTTTCTTCCTGTTTGTCAGACTATGGGATGTGAGACAGCCTCCTGGGTAAAGTATTATATTCTCCATGGGATGGAAGAGGGAAGGAGAGGGAAAGGGAAAGGAAAAAAACCCTTGTTTAACATTTGCTTAACATCTACTAGGGGGTTTTCATGTTTTTTTTTGGTCTCCCTTTTTCCTTCACCATGATCTGTTCAGTTTCAGTTTCTATTTTTCCATTTGGATCACTTCACTGACTTTAATGCGCTACAAGTTGGAGAGTGGGGAAGAAGACCCCCCCTTGGATAGTCTTCATGTTCCCCCTTCCAGCCCGAGACTACTGTCCCGGCACTCTGAGACCCCTAGGTGTCTCAGGCCTAATACTAATGTTTTTATTTCTTTTTCAGGCCTTTCTTTGAGTTCTGTGATACTATGTTTATCATAGGTGTGTGCTCGGGGTGTGCCAGGTGTGCCCAGGCACCCCCTAATCACCCAATGTGGTGGAGATTCCCTGTTTTGAGCCCCTGATATTATAGTAAAGCCCCCTAATGGGGCTACTAAAAAAATTGTAAAACAAAATAACATAAAATAAAATTATAAATCATAAATTAAAATAAAAAAAAAACGAATGTCACATCCACTCCCATACTGACACCAATCTCTGCCTTTCTGACACTGTCAGTATATATACGCACATATGTGTTTGAGGTTTGGGGTACACACCCTAATGCAATAGGCTGCACACACCTATGATGTTTATCAAAAATGTTGTTTTCTTATGCATATGATTTACCTTTTTTCCAGTTGCAAACAATACATTTCATAGCTTTTTGAGACTTAGGGCTACCTACGCTCAGAGTCAGACTGATATCCCTGCTCTATCAATATTATCGTAAGCAACCTAACGGTTCACAACCATGGCTTTAAGAGTGATGTCCTTAAATATAAAGGGTTTAAACTCCATAAAGAAAAGATGCATAGCATTGAAAGAGTTTAAAAACTCCAGAGCTGATGTGATCATGTTCCAAGAGACTCACTTTCGTTCTGGGGGATCCTTTAAATTTGCCTCAAAACACTACCCAACCTAATTTTTTGCATCTGACTCAACAGGCAAAGCGGGGCTGGCAATTTTAATTTAGCGATCTTGCCCTCTTAGGCTAAAGAGATCTCAATTGGATCTCCATGGGCAATATGTGATTCTCGCTTGTGAGTACTTGACCATCCCAGTAACTCTTATGAATGTTTATGCCCCAAACACTGGCCTGAAAGGGTTCCTGGACTCAGCCTTGGAAACCCTGCAGGGAATGGCACAGACTTTTACTATAGTGGGGGGAGATTTCAATGCAGTGCACTCGGTCACTAAAGACAGACTGACTTTGTTTAACATCTTGTCCAAATCTTTCTGCAAACTTCTTAGATCCTACTGCCTTCTAAAACACCTCATTGGTAGACAATACATGTTTTATTCCCATGTCCACAAAATGTACTCCGGGTTGGATCACTTTCTGATCTCTGCTACCTTCCTAACTAGGGTGGTTTTGGCAGAAATAGGGCTAATCACTTGTTCTGATCATAACCCCATTTTTTTAGATATAACTCTGCCTGACACGCTTGCCAAGACCTGTCATTGACGGTTTAATGAATACCTTCTTAGCCATGAGGAGGCTAAAACTCAGCTTTCCCAAACATTAATAGAATACTTTCAACTCAACCATGGTTCAGTCTCGAAGGTGACAATTCTATGGGAAGCACACAAAATGGTTCTTAGAGGCCAATGTATATCCATAGGCATCCGTTTAAAGAAAGACAATAATGCTAACAAAATCGCAACACTGGGTAAGTTAAAAATAGCTGAGAAACAATTGCTTTAAAACCCTACAGTAGCTCGCCTTCGAGATGTCACCAATCTGTGTAACCAACTTAAAACTATATACACATATAGAGTGGCCAGATCGCTTATGTGGTCAAAACAAACCCCACAGGATGTTAGTTAACAAACTTAGACCCCAACCTTTTCATTCGTTCCCAGATTTTTTAGCTCAACCAGATGGTACTCCCGCATATTGCCCCCAGAAAATGGTGGGTGTTTTTGGAGACTTCTACCACAAACTGTATAACTGCCTCTCCCCTGAGGGCAAGTATATGTTTAATAAAGAGTCATTTAAAGCCTTCTGCTCCACCCTCAACCTTCTTAAAATCTCTGAAGTAGATCGTAGTTTTATAAATGAGCTGTTATCCCCCAAAGAACTGTCACAAGTTATGAAACAACTACCCTCCCATAAATCACCCGGACCAGATGGTATCCCAGACGCATACTATAAAACTTTCCAGCATATCCTATCTCTGCATATGATAGAGACATATAACTCCTTCCTTAAAGGTAAACATCTGGATCCCCAATCTTTACATTCTTTTCTCATGGTTATCCCAAAACTGGACAAGGACCCTTCCTTGCCTGATAATTATAGACCCATTGCACTTCTTAACACTGACTATAAGATCTTCACAAAAATCTTAGCCAACAGACTAACCCAACTACTTACACAATTGGTTAACAGAGACCAGGTGGGCTTCATACAAGCAAGGCGGGTAGGGGATAACACGAGGTGAACCATCAATCTTATAGATCCTTTTAATCAATTCAGCCCTAATATTGAGTCTAGATGCCCAGAAGGCCTTTTATAGGCTTTCTTGTCCTTATATGTTTGCTACTATATCTCATTACGTGTTTACTGGCCCCTTCCTAGAGGCACTAAAGGTATTATACTCTCATCCCACATTCCAGATTCAAATGTCTGTTTTTCAGTCCCAAAGATTTCCTATGTCCAATGGAACTAGGTAGGGGTGTCCCCTCTCGCCCCTTCTTTTTGTCCTTTGTCTGGAACCATTGGCTGCAGCGATCCAGGCCCACCCAGATATAAAAGGGTTTTTAATGAGACAGAGGGAATACAAACTTTCACTTTTTGCAGACAATATTCTATTAACCTTAATGGAATCGTTTATCACTCTCCCTTCACTGCACAAACTGTTATCCCTTTTTAGTTTCCTCTCGAGATATAAAATGAATACTTAGAAAACCGACGCCCTCCCTATTCTCCTCCCACCAGAGCTCATTGAATCCTTGAAACAGGCTTATCCATATAGATGGTGCACTCATGCTCTTAAATACTTAGGAGTATATTTAACACCAAACTACCATACCCTTTATAACGCCAACTACCCACCCTTATTTAAAGAAATGCAAAATATGCTGAAACAATGGGATACATATCCTAGTTCATGGTTGGGTAGGATGAATGTATTGAAAATGTCTAGATTAACTAAACTTTTGCATCTTTTTGAGACCCTACCGGTCCCTATCCCCCTCCCACAATTAAAGGCCCTGCAACAATAGTTCTTAAAATTTATCTGGCATAATAAGGCCCACCAGGTAGCCAGATCTGTGGTTTACTCCCCCCATACTAGGGGGGCCTGGGAGCTCCAGACATCATTAAATATTATTATGCTACTCATCTTCACACAGTTGTCTCGTGGTCTATTCAATCACCTCCCAATAGATGGATGGAAATTGAGACAGGAGTATTGTATCCAGTGCACCCATGCTCTCTGATTTGGTCTACACACTCCAATGATGACAGGGCTTTGAGACACCTGTGTCTGGCTCCTATGTCATTTTCTGTACAGATCTGGCACTCGGCAGTTAAGAAGTGTTCCCTCTCTTCCCCATGCCCTCCTCTAATTAATGTACTATTCAACCCACTGATACCAGACAGTTTGTCCATTAGACAAATGACCCCCTGCAGGCAGCCCTATTTCAACTTCACCACTTTGTACACCCGGTAACTCACAGGTTATTGTCCTTTGAGGACATCCAGAATAAATATCAGATCCCTAAAACTTTAAACTACTCATATCTTCAAATTAGGCATTTTTTGCACCGTTATCTCCATCCCTTACATTAGAGAAACCAACTCAATTCGAACTAACATGCGCACAGGGACTTTACCAACCTCGTCTGATTTCCATTTTTCACCAGCTACTACACAAAGCGACCCCCCTCATGGACTATACACATGCATATATGAAAAAATGGTCACAGATCCTGCAGAAACCAATATCCCTTCCTTGTTGGAGACAGATTTGGACCTCTGTTTTTAATGCTTCTAGATGTATAACACAGAAAGAGACCATAGTTAAAGTGCTATTGTTCTGGTACAGAACTCCTGAAATCTTACACAAGCACTATCTAAATCTGTCTCTTCTATGTTGGAGATGTGGCGCATCTTCAGGGTCGGTCTTTCACATATTCTGGCAATACCCACAGATACAATCCTTTTGGTGGGAGGTTAGCATTATGCTTCAAGTTTTAACTGATTTGTCCCTGCCAACAGACCCAGTGCACTACTTGTTGGGCCTCCCCTTCCCTGGTCTATTTTCTTGTTTTTTTCTTTATAAGGATGATCAGTCTTGTTTCAGTTTGCATCTGTAACATTGAATATTTTCTTTCACCTTGTAAGCTATATTCTATGCTTACTATGAATCAGTTCAATTCTACATGTGACTCTTTCCTAGGATACTTATTAGGACTGTACTGTTGATTCTGTTTGACATAACGATTTATCTACATCATTGTTTATACTAGTAAATACCAATGCATATACCATGCTGTATTGTTAATGGATATTGCAATTGTTTTCAATAAAAACAAAATGATGACATATTTATAAAACTGCAGTTTAAACACCTATACACTTAAAAAACCCCAAATTAAATTACATGAATTCAGAACAATTATAGTAGTATTTTAAAGGCATATACAGTGATACCTCAGTTCACAAACGCTTCTGTTCATGAACAACTCGGTTTGCGAACCGAAGAGTTCGCATAAATTTTCTTTGGTACGCGAACTCTGCTTCGGTTCATGAACACGAGCCGCGGGCATCTTCCCTGCTCTGACACGTTCATATTGAGAAGAGCAGTGCAAGATGAGAGTCTTAGGAGAGCCTGTCCACTCAGATGGGGGTTTCTGCCCCCTGACTATCATAAGGGTGGGCTCACTTCATTGGGAATCATGGAAAAACAGTTCATACGAATTCTACAACTTTATCATGCACTCAGATGATCTTTTCCTGGATGCACAGTGCTGTTTTCTGGCCCCTAGATTAGTAATTTAAATTGGGGTTTGGGATTGTTTCAAACAAGGATTAAAGAGGAGCTATAGTTTTTTTTTTTTAGATGTACACATCAAAGAGGTCAACGTAATGTAAAAGACCATATGTAATATGTTTAAAATCCTTTTTTTGTACATACATTTCATATTTTATATATAAACAAAAAAGTTCAGAACGGATTAACCTGACTTATATTGAACCCTAAGGGAAAATTTGCCTCGGTTTGCGACCAATTCGGGTTCGCGACCAGAGTCGTGGAACAAATTAAGTTTGTGAACCGAGGTATCACTGTATTATGTGTTGAACTCATTATAAGAATTTCAGGAATTTTTTTTACATTATTGGGCAAGCCAAAAATGTGGCTGTAAAAGGGATGGGTAGGAGTAAAATTTGATTTGATGAATAATGAGGGTTATTTTTTTATCTAATCTAATGAGATATTATTTTTCAGCCTGGTGTATAGAAAACTCAGGCAGCCTGTGAACCTTGTAGAGTCAAGCAAGGTTAACATGACAGGCGTCCTTTATTACAGAGACCTGTTATGTTCATTCATGAAGCACTGACATGTGAGAGAGAAATGAAAATCTTTTGTCTTCTCACTCAACATCTTCAACACAGTTATTTATTTCTTCAGCCCCTGTCACAATGCAAGAAAATAAATTAATGACACTGTCCTACACTACAAAACACGCTTAGCTCACAAGAAATAAAAAGCCTTCAGCCAAAAAAGCATACAACCCACTTCCAGCCTTCAGCACACCCAACATGCTGAACATTTTAAGCAACAATCCCTATTTTTAGTATTGTATGTAAATTTCTGTTCCTCAAGGACAAACTTTGTAATAATATTTCTCTTCACACAATCAGCAGCATAATAAGTTTCATAATCATGCGGTAGCTTGCAGGCACTATTTTATTATGGAGCACCAGTTTACCAGAGATGACAAGAAAGTGTGGATTCTGGAACACTGATATTGTAGATCAATGATCCATTGTGTCTGTCTGCAGACAGTTATTCATTGCATTGCATATATTGCAGATGATAAAATCACAGCTATACCTCCAGGTTATGTTCACCAGCATTGCATTCAGACCTCATGAAATGAAAAAAAGAGCACAGAAGAATAAAATCAGAGGCAATTTTAAGATTCATCTTTAAAGAAAAATACAATTGGTTTAAAGAAAAATGAAAGAAGTAAAAGGCATTGGTGTAGTTGTCATCATTACAATTTTTAAAGCAGACATATCACTTAGCCCCATACTGTGTTTAAAGGGGAATTATAGCATTTTAGCATACTGTAAAAAAATGCTGGAACGCCACTTTGTATATTAGGCCTTAGGGACATAAAGATATATTACACAAAAAAACAAATGTTTTATTGCTATCTACAGTTTTATATATATATTGATTCAGCATGATACAGTATGTCCTAAAGCTATAGAGGTGACTCACTGATCAAAAATAATTACTGCCAAGTGAATTATGTAAAATGTTAGCTGATGTGTATTCTTACCAATATACTGTAGATCTAAAGCATAAATGTTCCATTCTATTGAAATTTAATTTAATAAAATTCCTATTTTTTTATGAAAAAACAAGAAACACCCTCCCATAAAACTGTACAACCCTTTAGACATTTACAGTTCCATTTAGAAGGATTCAGAGGTTCTATTGTGGTATACCCAATTAAAGTCTTTTTATGTTGCTTTGGTTAAAAGGATGATGGTACACATTTAAAGTGAATATAAAGCCAAGAACAAATTGTTATATATTTGTAGCTAACCAGTCCTTGTATGTGGTCACTCAATACATTTTTTTTTAGGCTTTTTTTTACCATTATTTTCACATGGTGATCCAGACAGTAGCATACTTTCTGTCCAACTCACTCACTGTAGTATCTATCTACAAAGGAACAATGTTGTTGACCTAGGGCAGAGCTACAAAATACCTCCCCCTATTTTCTTCTTCATAACATCGAGAGGTGTTTTGTAGTACACAGACATAACTGCAAATCAATGTAACTGTACTATGGGTCTATATTCATAATTGATTTACAAAGAACGTGGTATTAGTTGTTACTAACTACAATAGTTTTAAGGTGATTACTTCTGTGTATGTATATATATATATATATACTGTATATATATATATATATATATATATATATATATATATATATATACATACACAGTATACAGTATATATAAACATATATATATAT